>VWZE01025436.1:0-35086 GCA_013396675.1 Eubucco bourcierii | reverse complement strand
CTGGAACAGGTTACCCAGGGAGGTTGTGGCTGCTCCCTCCCTGGAGGTGTTGAAGGCCAGACTGGATGAGGCCTTGAGTAACCTGTACTAGTAGGAGGTGTCCCTGCCTATGGCAGGGTGTTGGAACTAGATGATCCTTGAGGTCCCTTCCAACCTTACCATTCTATGATTCTATGAAAAATTCCAGGCATTTCCATCAACAAACATGATAGAAACCAACATCTCTACTTGTTAGGAACTGCCTACAGTAATGTTGTTACAGAACTCTTAACTGGGACATGACTATAGTTATTAAGGACCTGTGGAAGTTCTCTTAACCCTGTTTTAAAAAGCCCCCACTATCTCCCTCTCAACTTGTGTTCAGTGTACATCCTGCTTTGTTACGTATATTCCTGTGTATTTATCTGCACCATAACAGAGTACGGATGGGAGAGGCAAACAGATAGCAGAAAACAGAAACTTAATTTCAGAAGAACCTAAATGTTAAAAGCAAATGAGTTTTCAGATACTAAGTATTCTGCAGCTTAGAAGAGTGTCTTAAGAGTCACAGTTTTAAAGCTGACTCCCTATCACAAGTGTTAAATTTAATTTATAATGACTTTGTAGACAATAACTAAATTTTTATAGCATCGGGAGAACACTAAAATACTTTCTCCAGCATAAACTTGCCTTTGAAATCAGTATTACAGTAAAGTCAGTGATTTCTATAATATGATTAACCTTCTTGGACATGGCATGAGCTGTGTAAAACTGCCAACAAATTATGTAATACCATCCTACCAAGCCCCATTCAGTTTGCAAACTTAAAAAAGCTCACCAGTTTGATGAAATGACCAAGTACAAAAGTATCATTTGTTCAGTTACTCAAGCCTGTCAATGAACAACCCCAGATCACTTGCCACACACAGCACTCCATAGTGACGCTACTAGAGCGATTCCCAGAAAGACCTCTCTAACACAGAGAGTATTTCCCAGTCTCTGTCTATAGCTGGCTCCTTGCAAAATTTAACAACATTTTTCAACGAGGATCATTCAGATAGATGAGCAATGGCCTAAAATGTCTCATCAGGAGAAAGCTAAAACCCTGGGAAAAGGCACGTGATTATTCCCCCATTCTGATGTTATTACTGTATGCCAGATCATCAAGACAATATAGTATTCATTTGATGGCACTCAAAGAATAATTACTACAAATAATAGGTTTATGTTATTTGTAAACAACCAGATATTTTACCATTCCTGCAAGGAATACAGTAACTTTTTAGAACAGCTCTTACGTTTTGTGAAATAGGAAAAGGCTGGATATCCTCAAAAATGTTCTCAAGTGTTTTGGGATAGAAATGGCATAGAGAATATTTCATATAGGAGGTAAGAAAAGAAGGTGACTTTGCATGGAATTTGGGAGCCTTGTTCCTTTCAAAGGCAGCACATTAGGGAATACAAAAAACAGGCTACAGATACAGAAAAAAAATATGGAGAGTGACTTGTAGATGCAGCACCTGATCTAAGCACACCCTTGACTAGCTTCTGTATTCTGCTCTGTCTCCTCCTTCCCTTCATCTTTTCTGCATAAGCAAGTAGTCAATCCACAAGAACTGATGTGATTGAGCATAATCACAGCCTGTCCTATCCTGATACACGTTAAGGTCATCATCATTTGGGCTGTTAATACCAGAAGAAAAGAGATGCCTGTCCTTTCCTCCTGCTTGTATCTTGGGCCTCAGAAAAGTCCAGGATTCATTTTTCCCTCTGCTAAATGAAGGAAAAATTATGTCGTTAGTTTTACAGCATTTGGCATGGGTTCATCCCACATGATGCTCTTCATCAGATCTGATCAAAATAACCTTAAAAAGTATTTCTCTAGAATACCTAGTCTGGCCATGAGCAAGATACTAAATATGCAGGTTAGGAACACTGCAATAAGCCTTAAGTCCTACGAAGAGTTTGCATGCAAAGCTTTTGGGGTGGCAGCACCTTGTTTTCCTTCAAGCAGGTTCTGTGTCTGTAAAAGAAACTGCTTTGTGCCAAGAGATCCCTTCCAATGCTATGAGTAGATCTGGGAAAAACAAAACAAAATAGAGAAGTTCAGGTTTTTGTTGGGTTGGTTTTTTAAATTTTTTTTTTTGGGTTTTTTTTGTTTGGTTAGTTGGTTGGTCTGGTTTGGGTTGGGTTGTTTTTTTTAGGAATAGAGGAATTGTACTGGTTCTTAATCAACTGGCTGGGTAAGAAAAGATAAAGTACTTAGTGCTTCTCAGTAATCTGTTGGTCTTTGTTGAGTTCTAAGTGGATATAGTATCTTGGCATCCTCGTCTCTTGATTCAATGTCTTAGAGCAAAGGCTTTGCTCCAAGTATTTATTTTCTCCCTTATGCATGTACTCACAGGCATTTTGACTTGTTTCCTACATCACTGCGTGTCAAGTTTCTTTGGTGCTATTGGATTATGCTGACCTCCAGCAGGTGAAGAGAAATTCATATGGGGTGATGAAGATGATGATGGAACCCCCTAGTGGATGGATAATGGCATTAAATAAGAGAAAAAACAATTAAGTACATCATGGGGTTGGTTTCTATGGAGCACCAGTTTTGCATATGAAGAATTACTGGGGTCTTGCTAGAGATGCTGAGAACTTGTGAATTAAGCAGCCACCCTGACGGTTCCTTAGAGACAATCTCCAGCAACTGAAAACAGTGGGAGAAACCTCAGGAATTACTTAGCAGATCTTGAACAACCCAGACATAGCCCAAGAATCAAATGCCGGACATGCAGTATCTCTCTTTCCACAGCAAAGGAGCACATTTGACACTGGAGTACAACCTAGAGAGGAAAACAGTCCCTGGACACCTTTACAATCAGACAAAACACTCTGAAAAAAAATCTGTACAACAAAACGTTGGTAAATGAAGGAAAACTACAGATTTGTATGCCTG
Source organism: Eubucco bourcierii (assembly GCA_013396675.1). NCBI lineage: Eukaryota > Metazoa > Chordata > Aves > Piciformes > Ramphastidae > Eubucco > Eubucco bourcierii. Next base: position 32,157 of record VWZE01025436.1, on the reverse strand, counting down.
CAAAAGAGATCAAAATACAAATCATAAATTACACTGTACACTGTGTTACTGCAGAAAACTCTTATAAAATGTACTGTTCTATGTTCTCACTGTTTCTTCAGTAATACATCCTCATAGAAGGATGAAATAACATGTTTGTCCTATTTGTTATCAGAATTTGGATGAAAATACTAATGCAGCAACATAAAATCTGAGATCACTGTAATTCTGGAAAGCAAGGTCTGAATTACCTTCAGTAAAATGATGTACTATAATAGTCCTAAGGGATACAACAGGAAAAGTATTCTTAAACATTAATTAAATGGTTAAATTCCTAGATAACTCCTCAACATACCAAAACAGCCTTCTTTTTTTTTTGGGTTTTTTTGTTTTGTTTTGTTTTGTTTTGTTGTTTGTTTAATGGCAAGGTAATATGCTCATATCAATGCTTCCTGCTTAATCTGAGATCTTTCTGCTTTAGATGTAATATTGTGAAGCAGATATCAAACCATTTCTGAAAATTCCTCTTACGCTTCTTTCTGTAGCAGAAGCAAATACTGACATAGGATTTTTTTTGAGGGATTCTTAATCACAGTGCAGATTAAAAGGGGATTTTCTGTTAGTTCGTGTTCAGTTGTTTTTCTTCTCAACACACCAGAGATAGCATAAAATCTATATGGAAAATGAAGGAAACAAACATCATTGCAAACACTAACTTCCCATCCAAATTGATTTATTCAAGAAAGAAACAGTTCAATTATTTGTTTCAATACTTTTCTAATACACTGAGTCCAAATTTATTACAGAAAACCTTAAGAAATCAAGCTGTTGTGCAGCTCAGCTCTTAACACTGGAACTGACCAGCTGAAGAAATCAGCTATAAGTCCAGACCTTTAATTGAAATCTGCTGCTGAGCAGAATTATATTGTACTATTGGCTGGTACAAATTGGGCTGCCTAGCAACAGCAGCAACAAGTTTCAGAAAAGCGATGTAACATAAACGAGCAATTGCCTCTGTGAATATGAGTTTGTGGAAGTAGGATATTTACTAGCAAGTGCTCTTCAGAGAAGGAACACAAAGCCAGCTGAAATGAGATAAGGTAAAAACAAAAATTCCTTAAAAGTATGCACTTTTAAATGCATACTTTTAAGGTGTATCACAGCAGCTTTTCGTACTTTATTGACGAGTCTATGTCTTTTTTTATTAAATACTCTTTGAAGGAAGTGGTCAGGTAAATTACAAACCTGCAGGACAACTGCTTCAGCCACAAAACCACCAATAAAAGTTCAAGTTAAACCAGGTAATGGTTGATTCATTAAATTTAATCTCATTTTTAACAAAAAATATACTTCTGGAGCTGTGCACAACCCTAGACGTCAAAGTAACATTTGTGTATTGGCAACAGAATAGCACTCTACACCAAAGCAAATTTTCCCTCCATGTGAATTAGATTAATGATGTACTTCTAGAAGAGTGATACTCACAAGGCACACCTGTAGTGTGGCAAAGGAGAGCTCTGATGTCAAGAGTCTATGGAAATGGTCCTACACAGTAAAATTCGTGGGGTTACATGCACACACAATATAACTTCATTCATGATGACAATACAGGCCTGTAATATACAGGAAAAAATTATCCAAAAATTGATGGTTCCAAATCCCAAAGGCCAAAGATGACCCTTGCAAACTTATGTGGCAGAAGACAGAAAAAATACTGTGACCTCATACACAGAAGTATCTTGAAATAAGGAGTAAGAAATGTCATAGAATAAGTTTTCAGATGGCTGAGAACATTTCTGCAATATTCACAGTACTAGATACAATATAAACTTCTAGCAGTACAACTCAACTTTAAAAATGCATTCTCAGAAGAAAAAAAAATTTCACTGTATTTGTTTGACTTTAACGCATTTCTAGCTGTTGTTTAAATTAACAAAGCCACTGCTGCCCTAAAACACACATTTATACTATCTCTTCATTACGACAGCTGAATAACGAAACAAAGTGCATTTCTGATTCAGCCCTCTTTTAGTAGACAGTCCAAAGCAGCATTTCTGTTAAAATTTTGTTTAAAGGATTTACGGAAGCAACCCACGATATTCGTGGTTCAAACTCTTATCTTTGTTCTAGCCTCTCTTGCTCATTCTCTTTTTGAATTTACTGTAAAAGCTAAATTAGGTCTCAGGAGTACTGCACTACTAAACAAAAGATCTCTTCTGCTCCATTGTGATGGAAGTAAATGTACTCAGGAGGGAGATGTACTCGAAGGAGAAGGCTAAAATGTCTCACTCCCCCAGTTCTCTCATCTTTAACACAGATTTCTTTGCCTCACTTCACAAAATCACTCACACTCACACACTTGCCTCTCCTCCTTCTCCCTTTCTCAGAAATTTCGTAGCTGAATTTACAGAACTGGAAGAAAAATCTTTTCTGATATAACTTGCTAAGTTCTTCCAACATTTACATCACTCCTTATACAGTCTCTTCATGGATATAAAAATTCTGATAAATAAGAATACTTACTCTTTTCAGCACCAGGACAGCCCTTTTAAGAGGAAATATCCACAGTCCAGTCCGTAGCCTTATTATAACAATTACAATCTAATTCTGCCCTCTCTGTGATTTCCTGTCTACTGTTGCTAATAACAAAATTCTAGCATTCCCTCAACTTCAGCTTCATCAACACAGGATTCAAAGTTACAAACACTCTTATAATATGCGTCAAAATGAAGGATCACACTAGACAGAGAAGATCCTATTTGCTTGTATTTAAAAGAAATCAAGATTCCTGTAAAATTCATTTTCTGCTGGCAAATAGAAAAATACAGAATAACGTTTCAAAACATTATTATGATTTAATCCTGGTCTCCTTGAAATGCTTAAGGATAACTCTGGTTTTCAGTTCAGTCTTCTGCCTTTGAAATATTACAAGTTTGAAACATGTCTGAATATGCCCAAGTATTTTTGACAGAAAACCTCTAGTAACTATAAATGCCCTAAGATCACTTATGAGAAACTGATCACATGACAGAGACTCTCATGCTTGTATATTTAACTGCACAGCTTATCTCAGCACATGGTATTTATTTGATATAAAATTATAATGCTCCTGTCATTCCTACTGTGCTTCTTTCTGTATGCCTGGTGAATTCTGCAGAATTTTGATTAAAATTATGAACTTTTAAAAAACAGACTCTAATCAGCAGGTAATCATAAGAAGCAATTTTAAATATTTATTATGTAATAGTATATTACCATATCTTACTTTAGAAGCAAACCCTTCTGACCAAGTGAAATTATTTCAAATTAATGATCAGCATGAAGACTGAATATATATTACAGATGAAGGTTCAACAACAGGTTGGTAGTGACTAGGAAAAATAGAAATGCCATGGCACTTGGTGGCCTTCATGAAGTAAGCTGGTGGTCTCAATTCAGGCCTCAATAGCCTTTATTCACAGAAAAAGAAAAACAACACCCATCACGTAGTACTAACTGGCACCCCTGTTGGCACTGTCAGTAGAAAGGCCAAGGTTATAATGACCACAGGAAAAGGGTCTTTCAAGGTCAGTGTTAGGCACAATAGGAAAGTGGCATGGGAAAGAGACAGCTCTAGTGCTGTGGGCAGTTCAGCTCCTAAGGACATCTCTTAGATCCTAACAAGATCAGCCTGATAAAGAATTCTGCACATCAGTCTCCTCATCCATGCAGCCATTCACACAGCAAAACCCCCTTCAGGATTAGGTCCTAAATCCCTGAAGGACAGAGAAGAGTCATCTATCTGGCATCTTTTTCAAGCAAAGAATATACCACATGTGATGTGCACTACACAGCAAAACATTTAGTAAAGTTCTAATTTAACTGATCTGAAGAAATGCCAAGGCAGAAAAGAGTCCTCCCTTTTTCCATTACTGTACAAAGATCCTGAGTCTATCTGCAATAGAAGAGGAATGACTATAGGTAGAAACAGACATGCAAGGTAAGAAAATAAAAAAATTATGTAATTTCATATTTTTTTGGGGTCTTTTACATGAATAGCTGATGAACGTCACTACAAAATGAATTTACAAGAGTCCATAACTACTTTGACAAGGATGGTTACAAACCCTTCTTCAACCTGCCTTTTCTAGTAAGTCTAATGAATAGTGTGGTAGGATCACATTGTGAGTTCATCCTTAACATTTATTCAATGGTCTTCTTCTGTAAGTCTGTCAGTGAGAGTATACTTGCGACAGAAGGATTTCACAAAGTGAAGAACTACGAAAATATAAAGTGTACAGAGATGCAACAAGTACCTCACCCACTGGGGCTGTCAGGACTAAACTAATATGGCAGGAAGAAAATAATGTAAAAGGTAATAGGCAACTAGAAAAAAAACCTAAAACCAATAAACATACATCAGACTGACTGGCTAACTCTAAAAGCAAAATCTGATACCCAAACAGAAATGGAAAATAACACATTATTTCCATTTTTTCTTCCACATTATAAACTACAAAAACACATAAGGAAGGTAGGTTTGTATGTTGGATGCAAATCTATCTTCTCCTGGAAACGGATTTTTTTTTAAGTCACATCATACAAAAAGAGTATTTTATTTTGAAGGAGTTTTTCAACAATTCTATGATTCTATGTATCATTTTCAACAATTCTATGATTCTATGTATCATAATACCACCTATTCCTTCATAAAATATGAAACATATCTATGCATGCATCTAAAAAACATTTTCAGTTATTTTGCTGAGCAGTAAGCAAAATATTAATAGTACATCTTGAAATATTGTAAGTTTGCCTCTAAACTGTGATCAGTAGTTTCTTAGAAATAGTCTTACTTACAAGAAAAATAATGAGTAAAGAATTTATATTACTCTTGACAGTCAACCAGAAGCTTGTCCTTTACCTTGTTCCACACTGAAGCATATATCAAAGAATTAAATGCACCCTTCATGCCATGTGGTGTGGTTAGCATGCTACAGGGGAGGGATTCTCCCATGAAGTTCAACAAGGCCAAATGCAAGGCCCTGGACTTGGGTTGGTACAATCCCTAACAAATCCAGCCCTGAAGAGAAGAACTTGGGGGTACTGGCTGATGAGGTGGTTGACAGGAGCCATCAACATGCAATGGTAGCCCAAAAAGCCAACTCTATCCTGGGCTGTAACAAAGTAAGTACAGTCAAGGAAGGTGATTCTGCACCTCTATTCTGCTCTTGTGGACCCCACATGGAGTACAGACTTGGATGTCCCAACTCAAGAAGGGCATGGATTTGTTGCAAAGGTCCAGAGAAGGGACAGAGAGATGTTCAGAGGGTTGGAGGACTCCTCATGGACAGGCTAAGGGAGTTAAGTCTGCTCAGCCTGGAGAAGGCTCAGGGGAGATCTTATAGCAGCATTTCAGCAGCTGAAGGGGATGTACAGGGAAGAGGGAGAGGGACTTTTTATTAGGGCAATGGTTTTAAATTAAAGCAGGGAAGATTTATATTGGACATTAGGAAGAAGTTCTTTACTATGAAGGGTGGAAGAGCACCAGAATAGGTTGTCCAGTGAATGTGTAGATGCATTAGCTCATGGAAGTGCTTAAAATGAGGATTTGAGCAGGCTGGTCTAGTGGACTGTGGTCCTGCCCACAGCAGAGGGGTTGGTCTCTTCCAACTGAAGCCATTCTATGATCAAAAATGCTGGTTTGGAGCTTATGAAAAAAAATCACAATAATAGCATTTGTCTCCTTGAAATGATTTTATACTGCTGCTCAGTTTTGCCCAAAGGATAACATATGTTAACAATGCAATCTGAGGCATTGCTGAACATTTCTGTAATAATATGAAAACTCTTCTCTGAGACATACACCCTCCTCTAGCTTAACTGATCTCAAGAAGGATGAAATAGATGTTAACGGATGACAGTTTGGCTCTCTGCCTGGTTTATGCTTAGGACTTATAGAAAACTACAGAGGGGAGGTGGGAAAGCAGAGAATTCATGTAAATGAGCCTCCTATGTTACCAGACCTGTTTTCAGAAAACTCAGATTTCTTGGGTTTGTGGTGGGTTTTGGGTTCTTTGGTGTTTTGGGTTTTTTTGTTGTTGTTGTTGTGGTTTTTTTTTTTTTGTTTGTTTGTTTGTTTTGTTTTGTGGGTTTTTTTAATATTGTTTTGGTTTGGAGTTTTTGTTTGATTTTTTTTTTTTTTTGGAATTTTTTTTGTTATGGAGAGTTCTGTGATTCTTTGTTTCTGTAACAACCTTTGTTGTTACTACAGAAGGAAAAATTAATTAACAGCATACACTTAAAAATCACCCTGGTCTAGGATAAATAGACAGCATCAGAAAGAGCATTTTTTTATCTTCCAAACATGGAGGGAAAAAAAACTCCCATAATCCATTATTTCTATCATACAAAAAAAAAAGTTTTGCATTCAGATATGACATTCCGTACTGCACACTTCCACAAACTCCAAAAGCCTATTAGATGAGCTTGGTGAACTCCACATAATAGATAATTTTATAGAAGTAAATAAATTCAGATACAGGAAAATTCTTTTATCAGGCAAGAGAAAGAGCAGGTGCTGGCAACCAAGCAGTAGTAAGAAAGCAGATGTATCTCTCAAGCACCTCTTGTATCTCCAAGGCTACAGGGATACAAATGTAATAAGAGTACATGATGGAGACATAACCAATCCAAGATTTAACAAATTGTTTATTTCTTCCCTACAGTGTATCCCAAACAAAGATAAACCAAAAGGAACAAAGCGGCAAGAACCTTTTCCTGTAATGCAAGATGCGTGGTCTAATGAACCAGTTTGGTATTTTTATATATATATATATATATATATATATATTCTAGCAAGTGAATTAAGTTTAATGTCTAGGGCTTGTCCAAGTGTACTACTTTTAACAAAAGTGACCTTAAAAATAGTGAGAAATAATGAGGGACAAAAGAATTGTAGAAAGATTGGGAAAAAAAAAAAAAATCTCAGCTCAACTGATTTAATCTAGAGCTTTAAAAGATCAGGTTTGGACATATTTTGCATTTTAATTTTTAAAATGAGTAACTTGACTGAAGTGCAGTGACAAGCTCGTTCAGACAGCTTACATAACTGTACATGTGATGTTCAAAACTTGCAGTACTCCTGAGTAGTGGAGCTCTAGATCTACATAGTGAAATGAATGGGAATGACGTCTGCGTTCAGCTAAAAACCAAATAGTTTGAAATCACATAATAGCAAACCTAAATGCAACATCAAGTAACAGAAAACAGCACAATGAATATATTTATATTGTATATTCCTTTTGCTCTTTCATACCTTTCTTCCCTATTATTTCACTTCTCTCCTTTCCCACGTGTCACAGTATGCTCAGTGTATTTAATTTCACCTGAAATATGTGGAAACTGAAATGTCCAGCATTTCGTAGTACAGCAATGTTTATATTTAAAAAACGTTCCATCTCCTCACTCTTCCTTTATATATTCTGTTCTTCTCTACTTCCACTGGCTTCTTCCACATCACTCTCTCTTTTGGATAACCCTTTCTATTTTGCTAGCTGTTTATCCAAATTTACCCTCCTTTTTCCTTTCTGTTTAGTTTTCTACTTGTTTAAATTCCCTATTGAAAAGATTTAGTTCTTTCGTCCAGTTTTTACCATACAGCTGGCAAATGTTTTTATCCTAAGTTCTGCTGAATTCTGCAAATGGCTTGCTGCAAAAAGTCTTATATAGTTTCCTGGTTTTCATGTCATCTACACTAGAGTTTGTAGCAATTTCTGACGAAGAATTCTTGGTAAGTGATCTTTTCCAAAATAAGTATTGGAATTTCATCAGGTTCATATCAGTGATAAATGAAGAAACCAACTCCTGCATAGGCACCTGCATTAAGACAGTGCAAGTTCTCTCCCCTCTAACTTGAACTCAAAACAATAGTATTATTTACCTCCCCCATATTCTGAAAATCAGTAGACTGTAAACAACCAATGAACCATATTGTGCTATTAGTTTTACAGGAAAATGATCCAGACAAGTCAATATGGAATTTGGTTTCAAAATTAAAGATACAGCTCTGATAAACCACAGCTCTGCAGACAGATTTCACTCAGCTGATGTAAAACAGTGAAACATGCATTTGCTAGAAAAACTAACACATACTGACATGAACAGTTTCACCAGAAATCTTTGTCTGATAACTGTTGCTTCTCAAAATGTCAGATGAGATACCGCATGTTGAGTTTTCTGCATTTTAAAAAAAATGTTATGAATTAAATTATAGCAGTTACTAGACACTTCTGAAGGTTCATCCTTAATACTGCAACAGCTGCCAAAACACTGCTAATGCTTTTATTCCTGATCAGTTTAGAACAAGGAATTTCATGCACATACAGAAATTTTGCTCTGCAAATTGTAGTGGAATAGGATGTTGACATTCTTTAACATATGCAACCATTTGTACTTTGAGTTATTCTCCGTGATTGTTAATAAATGATATTTTGCTCCTACTGACATTGTTATTTTAGTCTTCCTCCTTACTCCTGTTTGATCATTTGAAAGATTAAAGTAATCTTAATTTTCTAAAATTGGCCATGGCTAAGACAAAACTAGTATATATCAATAATTGTGATTCCTCAGTAAAATGCATCCACCCAAATAAGCAAAAGCTGCTTTATCTATATGTCATCATAGTTCACAGCACTTAATCCTCATGATTTTAGACACAAATGTGGATTTTAAAACACACATTTTTAGTGTGTTTTAGTGAAATTTAGTGAAAGCACTTTTTTTTCTGTCTTAGAAATAAAACCCAACTTAACTTAACATTAAAATTTCCCATTATTCTAGTTAGCACATCTATTTAACATTACCGAAGGACTACTGCTTAAATACTATCTATTATGTGATATATATTACAGCCTTCAAGACATTTAAAAACCAATTAAGCTGATATTCTTGTATCACATTTCCATTTCCACATGTTACTGGTACAGAGAGAATGGTTCGTGTCGTTACAAGAAGTCTGACTTGTTAACAGATACATATAATAGCCAATAGTTGCATAATTTTCACAGATGTGCTGAAAGAAAAACAAAAAACCCACAAGAGTCTTAATATAAATTCCTAAATAAAATATGATAATCTCTGCTTGGTCATGAGTCAGAAAGAAAAGTTTCTGTTCTTCACAAAGATGAAATCACCAAATGGCACTGTACCTTAATACATTTCTTCTCCAGTGTCATTACTTCTCTGTGCCACTAGACCGTGCTGCATTTGTTCACATCTGTGGACCCACTGCATTTGAGTATCTGGTCTGAGTTCTTGCACATGATCTCTCCTCTCTTTTCAGTTCACTTCAATTAATTACCAAATACAGTTCACTGTACACGTATTGCACAAAATCCCAAAATTAATGCATACGGGAGTAAACAATGCTTTTTAGAACCACTTTGCTGCTTCACTCTTCTCCGAAACAAATATGGAATAACACAAAATTTACTTTATTTTTTCCATTTTACTTTGAGAAGCAAAAATGGTGCTGCACTGCTGAAGTGTATAAGCAATCAAGGAAAAGTGTCCTAGCAGAGCTAGATTTTTACAAAAAAGCACTCCTGTGGTGGGCTCTTAAATCAGAAATTTAACCAGCAGCAGTTTATGATCACCTAGTAAAATCAGATATATTTTCAAGAAGAAAGGATAAATTAATACACATTAATACCTCTAAACAACATTTTTAATGAAAACATTGTCCTTAATTTTACTCTATGTGAACTGTATAAAACACGGTTTAGTGAAGTCATTAAAATACCCTCCCCAAAAGATTTTAACTTTCAATAACTCTTTTGCAAGATGGCTTGCTCCACAGTTTTCACTCTAATGAGCAGGAACAGGCCATCAACTCTGGTCTGTAGATTCCAGTATCTTTCATACAAGTGTAGACTTTCAGTATGTACTGCACACTACATAATCTAACTTCTGCAAATTATCAAATTCCATAAAGCGTATCGCACGCTACCTCCTGTTGTAGAAAACGGTAATTTAAATAAAACGGTAATTTAAGAATTGCTTATTTATAAATAGCCTTGTCTTCACTTTTTACACTTTAAGAGAACCATCATTTCATCTAAGACCAAAGACAACCTGCTCCAAAACAAAATATGTAACCTTCTTGACAGCTCATTATTTTGACAAAAGACCTGACTGCAATTTAATGACTTCTTAATTTTCTTTTGATCTAGCTTTCCCCACTCCTGACATGAACACCTTCAGTCAAAAAAGCCTCATAATACATTTCATGTATTCTTGTGTAAGAAATGATATTTTTAGTCTAATGGACTGTTTTAGCAAGTGAAAAAAATAAAGGCAATGAGCACGCATGTTTAGTTTGCAAAAGTTACTCTGAAGGATAAAGTAATTTACATCTACCATGGATTAATGAAGTGGAAATATGACTCTTAAGAATACTAATTTTGGTATGAAAGGTGTTTGTCATGCTCAGAATACCTTCTAAGTAACCACTGTGAACTAAAAAGAATCTGTTAATTGTGAGACCACCTCAATAATATCTGAAAGCAAACAGAATGCTTTAAAGACTGACTGCAATAATTGTCAAAACCACAATGAAAATTGCATTGCTCTTTTAGCCATGACAAAATGTTTACTACCTTTTGCAGCACATTCATGCCTAAATATATTACAAATGTATGCATTTGTTAGTCCTAAAGACTGCTTTGGCACTATTTATCAGCAGCAATGCAGCATAACAAGTAAACAAACATATTGATACTTGGCTGAAAAACAATGTTTGAATACTTTTTGTATGTCAGCACTGTCGAAGAAAGTAGCATATTTACCAACATCTCTTTCCAGAAAATACAAATTACCAGCCAAGCCAACAGCTACATTTGAGCACCAGAGAACAGCAAGCACTTAGCAGCCAAAGGTGATTTCATTAAAGTTTTACAATCAGATTTTTTTAACACAGCATGCTTCTTACAATGTTGATTCTTTATAAATCTTTATAATTATTCCTGCTTCAAACAATCCCAGGCCACTGGGTTTCAAAGAGACACAGAACAAGCACCCTCAAATTCGGTTTGTCTTATTTATAAGGCAGTGGTCCTACTATAAGGAGTAGGCCCATCAAATCTGATTGAACTACATGAATAAACAAGGCCCATGATAACAGGAAAATTATTTGAAAATTAGTTTATCCATCAAGTAAGCATAGTTATTTGACATTTACTCTTTAATGAGTAGGTCCATGACGTGGATCCAGGTAAACATGTGATTTTAAAAAATTATCACATTTTTGTGTGGCAATAAAAGTACTGATCTTCCTTAAAAAAATGTGTAAATGCACTGTAATTGACAATTCATCAAAATAATTCACCATTAACAGCATAATAACAACATTTATGTCAAACTAAATTAGCCTATACACTTGTAGCCTAGCAGAAACAGCTGTCTTTCTGTTTGCATAAATTTCCAGCAGAATGTGTCTGGCAACCTTAAGCGTGAGCATCTCTGCTTTATAAAAAAACTAGTTTTGAGACAGCATAAATACAGAGGATGAAACATCTCATAAATAGGACCACTCAAGTGATTAAATGTTGTTCATTCAAATAAGGACCAGGCCATCCCAGCTGTAACCTATTCTAGATCTGTGCATTAATTAGTTTTTAATATGCTCAATATAGCAGTATTAGACACAAACAGGAAAGCAGTACAATCCAAAACGCACCTTCTGTCTGCTACTCTCTCTGATACTGTGGGATGTCTTATTCTCCAAGTTCCACTGTAGACTTTGCCCAGACAGCATACAGAATCAGAAGCATCAACACTGAACTTCATAAACATGATGCACAAAGAACAACATTTTGACATCTATAGTTTGTCTATGAAAGTCATTATGGAAAGCCTCAACTCTGCTAAATACATGAAGGTGCTAAAATTGTTCTGCAAAGAAACTGTAAATTTCAAATCCATCACGTTTCTTAAATTTACACTTCTGTTGAAGTTGATTTAACAGGTTTATTACTAAGCTCAACAGCAAGTGATCTAGGCCAAGCATGTCGGAAGTGTGAAACAGCGTGTAACCACTAATGCACTGTTATCTCATGATTGTACAGTAATGCTCAAAGTTCCTTTTTTTGTTGTAACAACTTGCATTTTGTCCTACATTACTGCAGTTGTTTATTTATACAACCATTATATTGAGCCTGATTTACTACAAATGTCGTTATAACACCTGTGATTTCCCTCATTAAGAGTTCAATAGAAAGGGTTGTAGGTTGAAAGGGCAGCATATGGACTATGAAAGAGCTAGTTAACATACCCCATTATACTGGTGTACTGGTAAAGTTCATTTTTATTCATCTGATGATTAGTTCAAACAGTATTTTCTTCTGTGTGTGTCTTTTGTTTTCAGCTACAAAGCATATATTCTTCAATTTCATAGCAGAGACCTTGATTTCTGGGAATTCATTGCATTGCTTGAGAAGAAGGAAAATGATTTCTCAGTTTTGGAATCTTTCACTTCTATGATTTTATTTTCCTATGTCAGGTAATCAGTGTCCATACTTTGATATATTCTAGTTTCTAGAACTGTTTCATAACATACTGCTGGAGATACACTTAATCGATATATTTCATAACAGGCATATATCAACATCACATTTAGCAGTATCCATGATAACAAAAAACTTTTGACTAGTTAGCACGGTCACATTTTAAAAAGGAATTCTGACTTTCTCTTTACTCAGAACATGTCTTTTTTATTCCTGGCATGTTTTCCCCCAAGTTGTTGATAGAGATTTTAATCATGAAACAAGAATTGCCTGCATTATCAAATGTGTAAATCATATCAAGTTACTGCTCATCACTGTATCTGTAAAAGGCCAGGAATGGGTATCAGACACTGTTCATACCACAGGAGAATTTTTTTCCAGCTAATGCACACAATACTCTCATTGTTTTAAAACTAACTACCACATTCAAGGTCATCAGCCTTCTACATATGAAAAACAATTTTTTCATTAAAAAACAAACAAGTGAACAAAATTTTTTTTCTATGGTAAAATTTGTAATGATGTTAAACAAACCTGAGAGGCTTTTATGGAGAAATTTTCATTCTGTAGTGCCTTCTGCGGCACAGGATATCAATTAAAGATAAATGCAGAATACTCATAGGAAAGCAAAATATGGTGGAATTCAAAGTCAAAGTATTACAAAGACATAAACCAGATCTCACTCTGCAGGTTTGATTTATGTTCACTCTAGAGAGATGTTACTCTCTATTAACTATACATATTTGTGTATTTATTATGTAACATGGTAATAGTTTGTTGACTCATTTTCCATGTATTTACCGGCATTTGTTAAAATTTTGCTTGCAAAGGCCTAACACCAGAAACTGGTGTTTGACCACCTATCAAGGAACCTCAGTAAAATCAAACATTATTCAGGTAAAAGTGGCTGAATGTATCACAATGATGACAAACATTTTGCTGTGGTGGAGGAGGGTCCTACAATCTAGTAAAAAAAATCAGTATTGCTCCTCTTTTACCACCTTTTTTAAAATAGTGAATGCGCTCATTGATGTAGTTTGGAATATGCAACATTAATGTCCTAAACAGTCACATTTACTTTTTCTGTAATAACTTGAGAAGTAACTTTCCTTTGCTTTAATGCACTTGTAAAGATTCCCTGTGCTCATCTATTAAAGAACTTTCTCAGTTATCCAGGCTATTTCTCTATGTTACTTCACAAGCTCACTCAGCAGTACTGCACATAGGATTTGTTTGGTTCACACTTCTGTAATTGCTTATAAATATTTCAAGATGCATAAAACCAGAGTAACTGTGTAACATTATTCAACACATATCACTGTTCAGTCCTAATACCAACAAGAGAAAACTTGGTCAAACATCTCAGCTTTAGTTTTCTGAGGACTTCTTTTTCTTTAAAACATATGAAGATTTTTGGTAGGATATCCAGTTGAAAGTTTAAATATTGTTTTTTCAATAAAAGGAGTACTGTATATAGCTACTTCACAGTCAACTAAAATAACTGATCACAGAGCAGGTAGCACATGCCCAGAGCAAAATTTAGTGATTTGAAACTTATCTTTTTGCCATTTGGTTAAGTTTTTGTGTCTGCATATTAGCTGTATTATATACAGGATTCACCAAATAGTAACAGTTTTAAACTTTACAAATTTAAAAAAAAAAAAAAATCAGATAAAGAAGTATGTTTTATTTTCTTTAATTAAGCAGCACAATAATGTCACTACATTTTCAGTCCTCTTTTCCAAAAAAAATATTAAGTATACCTTGTATGTTCTTAACCCTATGACAGGCTACTAGGTGGTAGTAGGACCAGCAGATGAAAGGAAGATTGTGATGAACACTCATTGCAAGTACCATTCCCTTCTACATTTTCTTGCCTCATTATAAAATGCAAGTCACCAACTTCAACATTTCCATTCCTGGTTCAGAGGGAAATATCTGGACCTACCATGGCACCAAAAGCTCAGGTATTCTGCCTCCTGCACCAGAAGATTCTTCTGCTGCAAGACAGTATGGCTATGTAAAGACTGAAAGCACAAGGAATTGTACTTTTGGATAGGACATGACGATAATGACTACAATATAGCAGCACAACAGCTGAAATGTGCCCCAAGGCTAGCTGCGCTTCAACACAATGGGATGACAGACTCTCAGAAACTGCCCAATGCTCTGGGATGCAGCAGGCATTAACACAGGTTTAGTATTTTCAGCTCTTTGGCCTCTATCTTCCACGCAGAGCAGCACCTGTACATGTAAGGCATGCTGGCCTGAGTAGGCCAACTGCAACTTAGAAAGAGTATCACTCAGCTGGGAAAGTTTGGGGGAAAACCTCACATGTTAACATGAGAACTTCTTCCTTCAAGTCCAGCAATGGATATAACACAGCTGAAAACAATCGTACCTTCACAAAAGGGGTTAGAGCTGTTGAAAAACATTATGTCATGGAAGTTCACAATTTGTTAAATGTGTTATCCATTTATTTCCTTCATTAGGAAACCACAAATGTAGTGGACAGATGCTCGATTTGCCTACGACATCCTTGTTTGAGGGTGCATCAAACACTGCTCTCATTTCAGTGTGCACCTGATGTAAAGCATCAGTTCAGTGACCTCTTGCATGTAAATTTCGCACAACGGAAGTTTCGTTTTTGTTGATTTTCTCTACCCTCCACTGCAGCCCTTTTCACCTGTAAATTCCCTGTTGTGCAAGCCTTAATATAACAGAAATATAAAATCGTTTTCAAGGGACAGAGCAGCACCTTTTCATGGACAGTAGCAGACAGGACAGCCTAAGGGGTGGTAGAGGCATCTGCAGGACACGGGCACGGACCGCAAACAATGCAGCCAGATGTGTGGAAAGACCCAATCTTCCTCTCCCTGCCCATGACTACTCGGGCATCCTGGACCATGTTTTAAAGGAAAGGGGCAGAGGTCCTGCAACTTCACACTGGCCAAATGGGGCTCCTGCGCGGTGCGGCGCGGCGGCGCCGGCCGTCCCGAGGCAGCAGCGGAGAAACCCTGGCAGCTGGGGCTCGCGTGGACAAACTGTCCTGAACACGGGAGTCGGGACTCATGCCCAGGGGGGCAGTGACATTGTTTCGGAAACAATCTTCGAAACGATCTGTGAACCAGCTCCTGCTGGCACTAGAGACCGTCCGTAAAATATATAAACACAACAAAGCAAACCCAACCCTCAAAAAAAACCCAACCAACGAAGAAACACCCACAATCAAAGAACAAACAAACACCCCCCAAAACCAGCAAAGCTGCATGAGGGGCCGCTTTACAGAACTGAGAGTTTTCGTAGCCTGTCGTTCTTATGAAGGACAAACACTGTTCAGCAAGTTCTTGAAACATGTTCCCAAGCAAACACCCTGTCTAAGAGTGCAGGGGGAAAGTGGTGTTTGGGGGTTTTTTTTGGGTTGTTGTTTCTCTCAGCAAATGCCGATGTTACCATTCCTTTAGACAATCACACACAAGAGTGATCTGTTAGAGCTGTTTACGCAAGCAGCTATGTGTGATATCCCACACGAGGAAATCATACCTATAATTTGTTTACAGCGCCTGTGTTCCCATTCATTAAAGGAAACCGGGGACCCAAGAAATCTGCAAATGATGCCGCTGTCAACACCGAGAGTGGCCCGCTCCTCGTAAGCCTTTCTTTTCCTCATTCCCTATAACCCGTGAAAGTGTATTTTCTGTCCCTTTATTACACCGAGAGGTGATGGAAGAAACTGGGATGAAGAACTGGGTGATGAAAGGGAGTGGAAAACGAGGGCGAAATAGATGCCCGTGTCCAAGGCTGGAGAGGGTTGTTCTCGTCCCAGTGTCGGTGCTCGCCTAGCCCGGGGATGGGATGCCAACGGAGTCTGGATCTCAGACACGAGGGAACAACGCGCTCCCACGTCTCCCACACCCCTCTGCACCCACTTAGGTGTCCAGCACACAGCCCTCTCCCGACCCAGAGACACCGTCGGGACAAGCACCCGGGCACGTCTCCGTGCCGTGGGGATGTTCTCCTGTCAGAGAAGCTCTGTGCTCTCCCGCGGGACCCTCACCAGGTGGATGTGCAAGGGTAATGTCTCGGAGTGCCATCGAAGCTGCGGACACAAGGAGTGTGGGGGTCCCGGTCAAAGCAAGCCTTCCCGCCCCATTAAGCAATCCCCGGGCAACAGGGTGACATGCTGAGGAACGGGGCAAAGACAGCGACCAAGTCCCGAAAACAACTTCTGGGGAGGGAAGAGGGAGCCCCTCCCGTGCTCGCAGCGACGCGGAACCAAGAGGCAGGCGGACCCTGACGTACGGGCCACTCGCCGAGGCCGAGCGCGTCCCGTGAACAGTTGCGAGTGGGGACTCCACAATACCGCCAACCTCGTGCCCCTTCGCTCCCCCCCTGCCCCCCCCGGCCCAGGGCGAGGCCGGGCATCCTTGCACGGGTGCGCTCGCCCTTGCCTCCCGCCATGGAGGGCTCTTCGGCTAACGCGAGGCCTCGCAGGTGCAGAGAACACGTCGCGAGCCCCCACAACAGCAGGCGGATGCGACTCAAACTTTCTTCCCCGGACCCTCTGCACCAGCACGAAATCTCCTCTTTGGCCCCTTACCCAGTAGTTTTCCCAAAGGAGAGCCGCCTCCGGACCCACTTACCTCGCATGGTGTTGGCTCCCTGCTCCGCGCAGTCATGAAGCTGGGAGCCCGGGAACCGCACCACAAAAATCCCGTCTCAGCACCCGCGGAAGCAGCTTCCGCAGCTCTGATCCGCCAGGAAAAACATGCCTCCGAGGCGGCTCCGCGGGGCGCGGCTCCGCAGGCTGGCCGCCGCCAGGCGCGCTCCTCCCTGGCAGCCGCCCCGCGCCCGCCCGCCCGCAGCGAAACCCCTGCAGGGGACGCCTGGGCCGCGGAGCGGCGGCAGGTGGCTAGAAGCGAAATAGGAGGAGGAAAGAAAGGAGTTACGTTAAGAAAAATAGGAAAAACACGCGGAGCAAGACGAGAACGGGAGTCTGCGCGCCTGGCAGGGCATGTGCGCTTTCACATGACACCGGTGCCCCTCAGCAACTCCCCGGTGCGGATTTCCACTGTGCAGACACAAACACGAGCAAAGCGTGAATAAGACCCAAAGAGAAAGCTGCAAAGAGGCTTATAGCGGGGGGCGGGCGGTGCCAGAGGCACAGCCCCGCCCGCTGTCAATGCCGCCACCAATCGCCGCCCGCCCGCGCGGAGCCGCGACCGCGGGCGGCACCAAGCCGCTGCCACCGCCCCCGGCCCGTGCCTTGCCCCGGCACAGGCCCCGGGAGCGCAGCTCTGCGGGATTCCACGCCGGCTGTTCCCAGCAACTTTTGCTCTCTCTTGGGAGCGCCTGGCTGTCGGCGGGTCCTGCAGCCGAGGCTTACCGTGATAATACAGAAATGAGTCTTAGCTTGAGCGCTCTGGAGCTTCTGGAGAAAGGTAACAGGCGCAGAAAACCCCACTGTGTCCTTTGGTATTTTTGTTGGGAGAGTATGGAGGGTGTCTCTAGTGAGAAATGGTAAAGCGCTCACCCAGCTCTGGTTGTCACCAGGGAACTGCATTTTCCGACAAGAATGGGAAAGTTTGGTGGTGAATCATCTTCCTATTAACGAACAAATCTGGGTGTCGAAAGCTGTTTTTTCCTAACACTGGCAGACGGTTCTACAGAATAGGGTTTGTTGTTCTGGGGGCAGTAGTGTTTGCCTTGGCTTGTAACTTCCACTTCCCCTCTGAATTAAGTGATGTTTTGCCCATGGGGAAAAAAAACCCCCAAAAAACCACCACCACCACCACCAAAAACCCAACTATGCTATCTTTCTCTTTCTCTTTCTCTCTTTTTTCTTCTTCTTTTTTTTTCTAACCCACCCTACCCCCCTCTTTGGTAAATATATGGTAAATCGTGGAACACTACCACACCAACATCTTGGTGGGTCATGTCGAAAACAGTCCGGGGTACCAAGGACCAGAATTCCTAACTTCAAGAATTACAAAGAAGAACACCGGGCTAACTAAAATAAATGCATACAAAATTCTTCATAGTGACCTCATAAAATGGGAATAGATCTCAAACAGGTACTTAAAAATTATATACAGACCCAACCACGATCATATGCATGATTTCTTGTGCTTTAAATGTTAAGAACCAATCTATACAAAGTAGTTTCCACTCTGTGAAAACTGGCAAAGTTCAATTGCTGAGGAAAAAGCTGCCAAGTTTACAGAAAGCAATTAATGTGATTAGCCATTATCAAAACACCTTGAACCAAAATGAGAAAGGTGTGAAGAAAAATCAGTTCTACTAGTAATGAAAATGTTTTGACTTACTTGATAATTCTGAATTATAACTGTATTTACCTTGGTAAAGACAGAGTCAGGTTTTGTTTTGTTTTTTTTAAAATCATACTAAATTTCTAAGATCTGTTGTAAAATTCTTGACCATCTTATTTTTACGATTTATATACTGCATGCAAAATTAACATTCATCCAGGGTGTTTTCTTACAACATTTTCTTCACATCCAGTAGCTCTTAAACAATTGCTCATTTTTTACTCCACTTACATCAATATATCTTTCAAAGTCAGTTGCATGCTATCCTTAGCACTTTACAAGACCAGGAATTCATACTAGCCTATTTTCTTTATAATTGAGAAGTCAGCAGATGTGGTTGGTGGTAGATAGTTTTGACTCTAGGACTCTCTTTTTTGTGTATTTTCCCATCAGGCATTACTTCAGTGTATTGATCATGCTCAACAGTTTCTGAGGCACTTGGATAAACCATCTCCCACATCATTTTGCAAAACAAATTAGAAAAAAATTGAGCTTTCATGTAATCTTTCTAATGTGTATGATTTACCTAACATCTAATTTGGAATTTGGTGAAGGATTGATTTCCTCCTGTCTACTGATTGTGACATTAGAAGAGCAACTAGGAGAAAGAGCACAGATTTCACTGACTACATAGTTGGTGTATTGCAGTCAAGACATACTTTTTTTTCCCAATTGGATGTCCAGAAGGAACCAAGGGTGGGTGAATTTGAAGTGGACACAAGTCTTTTTTCATATTCTGAGTTGAATTGTTCTTGTCTATCCCAACATGATTATTTAGTTTAATTATTGTAAAACTGCATCTTAACTTCAGTCAAAACGTTGCTATAAAGTAGTAAGTTGTGTACTTGCTAATTACTGCATTCAGAATATATGTCTCAGCTAACTTCTAGCTGGAACTACTAGCAACTACCTTGAGCAAGTTGTTAAATTCTCTGTTTATTCTAGTACTGAGGGTGAGATATTGTCTGCTTAGCACTAGTAATGGTGGCGAATAATATGTGTAATAAGCATAGGTAGACTCCAGTGAGCACCAAGTAAATTATAAATACATTATTCAAAAATATATGTGTGCTTGAAACTGTTCAAAGCAAGTAATCATAACGCAGGAAAGCTGAATGGTCTGTGGTCATGCAATATTTTATAGTATGTTTACAAAGTGAACATTTAGTAGCTAAATAAACTGAATGGTACAATTGAGCCCACCATTCTTGTAAAATGGAAGTTATCCTAAGTTACAAAGAGCCTTTAATGGGATTTATTTTAAAAATAAGTGCTTCATAGGAAAAGTTTAGAAGAAGCCAGGTAAAAAAGTGAAAATACAATAAATAAGTTATTTTACTTCAAAATGTAAACCAGTATCTTATAGGGGGAAAAAAAAAAAAAGATGCCAGTTTATTTTCACTGTAAGCTGAACAATGAGAAATAGTCTTTCAGAATACTCTCTTTCATTAGCAGCTTTCCCATGGCTCTTTGGATGACAAATCTTTTAAGACAATGCTTAAGACCATATAGTTTTCTCATTTTAATAATTTATAATATATTTTTTGAAGCTGTAGCATGTTATACCTAATTTAGTTGCTTCACTGAAAGTTACTGCATAGAAAATAGTTTAAACAAACTGTCTAGAGGACACATTTAATTTCCCAGGATATCAATTTCTGTTATCATAGTTGGAGGCCAGGTGCATCACACATCCAAATTATTTCTTAGATTCAATTGGAACAAGATATGGTCACAGTTTTCTTCATCTCATCTGTCTCATTGCCAGGCACTTTTAACTTTATACAAGTCATGAGAATGGCTTTCTGATTTTTAATTTTAGAACTGATGAACAGAGTTATTGACAGATTCAGGAATGTGAATTTCTCCCATAGACTGATCACCGTTCTAAATTCTTCCTGTTTCTTCATTCCTGTAACCTGTATTTCTGAAAACACACACATGCAGTGTACTGTGTTTATGTTTTATAAAACCTTGTAACCATCATGAAATTTCAAATAGTTTCCACAGAATATTATTGAATTCTAGAACTGTGCATTTTTTTTTCCAAACTGGTAACATCATTTTAAAAATGGTCCTAGAACATTCTGACACAATCAGAAAAAATATTCAGTGATTGAAAATCTTTAATTATGCCAATTTAATTTTAGAAGCTAAGAATACATTGCATTAGACATGGCAAGATAATCAGAAACTTAAAAAAAGTCAAAATGAAAAATAATATTTGATTATTTCCTGTCTTGTGAGATAAAAAGAAATCCCGAACCACAAAGGAGTCTCAACTCCTGAAATACTTAGCAAAATTTTAAAACTGCTGTTTTCTATGAAACTGACAATGTATTGTAAAATCTTCATAGATTATATAATTCAAGATCTATGTTTTGACAAATGCATTGACTTTTCAAATATTATTGAAAGCCTTATTTTATTCCCTGATGGCTTTTGTGTAGTGACCTACCCCTGCATTAGGTACAGTGTCAACCTCTGGATCCTTGTGTGAAGTATGTCACCTAAATATACCTTTTTACCAAGAATGGATACCTGGTGAGAATTTCCCTCTTCCTCAATATTTACCTAAAACAGTCAGGAATTGGAAAAGCCTGTCTCTAAGGATATAACTGTCCCTCAGAGCTGCATCAACCCTGTAAGGCTACAAACCTTAAAATAATACTTTGGGTCATGAAACTTCAACAGGGAAGGAGTTAAATTTGGCTGTAGTATCTACACCCAAATAATCCAATGTTTGCTCAGGACAAACTGAAGCATATTCAAATGTTGATGCAGTGAGGAGCAACAGTGAAAGACTTTCCTTTTGCAGAAAAAAGCCATGGAGTGGCAATGATCTTTTGAAATTGGTATCCACATTCTAGTTCCTTAGCAGGGCCAAGCATTCTTGTGCTGTTTGGAGGCAAACCAAGAACAAGAATGTGCTTGAGGGAAGGAGACAGAAGGATGAGAGTTGGAAGGAGTATATGGGCAAAATGAAATGCTGTAGAAAAGAAGCGGGAGGCAAAAGACCTGCCTGTATTTCAGTTTCTCGAATCTTTCTACTGTCAGCCTCTGAGGCACCAAGCACGGCAGATCAGGAACAACATGTTTCTTTGTGTATTACTCACACAGTAGTTTAAAAAGTGAGGATCTATTACAAGCAGAGATTTTCCACTTGAACTGCATGCTGATGTTCTAGCTAAATTTTATTTGCCGTGTGGAAGCAGTCTGATTTTTAACGTTTTAAATGGTGTTTCACTGGAACAAAAAGCAAAACTCAGAACACAGATATTTTAATTTTTAGTAAATGAAGTATTTTTCTGGTGAAATCCTAGTTTTCTTGTTCATATCTGTGCACTACAGTTTTACATTTTAAGAGGTAAGGAAACAGTCACATTTTGTATTCCATTCAACTCAATGTTGTGAATGAAACTGAAGTCTTGGATACAAAGAATGACAAGAATATGAAAAGGAAAAATTTTGAAAAATTTAGACAATCTAACATTTTGTATTTTTCAAGAAGGATGAAACACACTCTCAGGGAATAAGCTAAAACATTCTCTTGAACATTCAGGAATTTTTTATTATGCTACAATAAATTGTAAAAACAATGATGGGCTTGAGATTAAAAGTTGATTTGAACTTTGTATTTTAAAGTGACTGTATTCCATGATTTTGTACAGAGAAGAAACATATTTCTTTCAAATTTTTGATGAACCAAGAGATGTTTAGGTTTCAATATTTTGCCTTTCTTGAGACTTTTGAGGTTTTAGATTAATCTCCCATGCACCTACCATGAGTCTACCCCTATACTCTGCAGTGTTAACTGTATCTCACAGCAACAGCTGCAGTTAAAGGATGCTTAAGGGCTTCTATTCCAAAGCAGATTTTTGTTTCTTATAACTTTCTTCAATTTGTGTTTTTTTTTCTTTCAAGATTGAAGAAATTTATAGAATGACCTGATAGAGGAAGAATTCACCTTCATGGAATATACACCTACTACAAATCAGTATTCTGAATCTATATACAAAGTTTGTTTGTTTATGTGTGTGTTTTCTTATGTTTGTGAAGTATTACTACAAAAAAAAAAAATCAGTAAAAAACCCTAGTGGTCAGGTGCACTTATTCGCATTGCTTATGCTGCAAATACTTAGAGACATGTAGAGGCGGTTACCTCCTGTCTTTATGGTGAAAACTGCAGTTGCTTTCAACATAGTTCCCTTTAAAACTGATATCTCAAAATACACTTATGTTCAGATACTTGCAAAAAAGTATGCTTGAACACTGTGCAAACATTAAGGCCAGAGATGTTCAAAGTGCCTGTTGTTGGCCTAGTTTTTGAAGCGGATGAGAACAGAATCAGGCTTTTGAAAATACACATACTAAAAAGCAGATTTTTTTTTTTTTTAAATGTTAAAGTAGATATTTAAAGAGACTAAAAGAGCCTACAGATTGCTCACCCCTATTTTTGGCATGATCCATTTACAGGCCAACGCAAAGCAAACCAGATAGTTATGTCACATAACTAAAACAGTCTCCAAAAGCAGAAGTGACTAACCTTGCTCCCCTTTCATTTAAAAAAAAAAAAAAAAACCCAAACCACCACCAACAACAACAACAAAACACCCCCCACTGTTTCTCGTATAAAGCTATTACCACCACTTTAATTCATGCAGTTAATTTTTCCTTTCCAGTTCATAGGCCAATCTCAAGATGGGAAACATGTCCTCAACTCAACCCCTTCTGTGAGGTAGGCAGATTTAACAAGTCTTGATCTGAGAAAGTACTAATGCAAATGCTTAAGATTAAACGTGGTTATGTACTTTTCTGAATTAGAATCTGTGTCAGGATGCTTATTTAACTACAATTCTGATATTAAAATCTTCTCGTGGTGGTTGACCTAATACAGAAAGTGCTGTTGTTTTGAATGTTCCTCTTCTTTTGTATATTTTAGTTATGTCACAGAGAATATATAAATATTTGTATGAGACAAAAATTGTCTGATAAATATTACCTGCTTTAATTCCAAAATTACTTTACTTGTCCTCATTGTGGTGAGGTATGACTGACTGACTACAGTAGACACCTTATAGGCATACTGCTATAAAAACACTGAGCATCTCATGTGTAGATAGATATGCAAAGAGTAGTTCTCATAAGATATGTATGACATTAAGAAATGCTGTTGTAAACCTGAGTTCTTGGCACATATGATATTCCATGCTAATGTTGCTGTGTGTTGCTTCATCACAAAAGCAGTCAACAATTAAGTATCTAAAATAGTAAACATCTTTGTAACTCCAGAATATCTGGCTCATGGTTGGATAAATGAACAGATTGAACACAAACAAGGAAGGCCAAGAAGCTAATATTCCTTTAAATACCAGTTTTCCAAGATAGCCAGTTGCACCTGACAAACTGCAAATGTTCTCTTCTGGTGTCTTTGACTTAAATCCTAAGAATAGGAAAATGTAAAGGCCCACTAGGACATAGTGTAGCATAAAAATGCCTGAGTAGCTTTAAATGAATTATTTTTGGTACTAGCAACAGTCAAACTGTGATAACAGAGAGCTAACTCTGCGTAAGAAGTTTATTCTGCTGCATGGGCAAGTTTAGCATCCTGTCCTGCGCTCCATGCTATTATTGTGAGGGGGCTGTTACACAGTATTTTGCATAATCACTTTCCTGAAGAGAATGGAGGCATGTGGCAAAAAGCAGTAAGCTGGGCTAGAGTTACACTGCACTATAATACACACAAAATATTTTAATAGCTTTTGTCTATTCATGATGTTTGAACCTTACTTAGAAATTACGCAGCTGAAAAATGGCCTTCCTGAAATGTACCTTCTCTTTCTCCAGAAGGAAAACACTCACATCAAATGAAATATATTAGGTATTTGTAAAGGAAGGCTACTTTGCTGTTTATAATGGGACGTATTTACAAATGAAAAATAAGTCTCAAATACCTACATTTTTGCAACACTCTCAAATGAAATGGTGAGTTTCAAGGCTACTACTACTGACAGGACACATCAGAAAAACTCCAAATGTGTCTCTATTTTTGAGGCCAGGCACAAATAATTAGATCTTGGTCCCCCAGATCTATGATGGGTTACTACTGAATCACAGGGAAATAGGCTGTATGTCAAGGCACATAAATTTTGGAAAATTTGTGAAGACGTTCACGTTTATATTTATTTTCATGTAAAGAGTACAGTGTTGAAGAATAAATGTCATTTTAGACCATTCTGTGTTACAGTATGATAATTTCTATATTCCTAAAGGCTTGCTAGAATCAGCAAGTGCTACACTTATATGACTTTGAATTCAAAAAAACTTTGGAAGAAAAAAAGTATTATGTTAGAAAAATTAGAACATTATTAAGATAGGTTAGGTAACTATATATTATAGACATTTTTGGACTGTCATACTCAGTGTTTCTTTATGATTTGGAACACAATAATTGAAATAAGAGTCAATTCTCAAGAAATAAAGGAAAATAATACCACGTGTTACCAAACCACTACAGAATTGCAGAAAAAAATGTAAATCATTTTAAGAAGTCAAAGGGATAATGAAAACATTATTCAAATGGCAATTGTGCCAATTTGTCCCTTGCAGGCTGCAGAAACCGTAGGTATTTTTGTCATTAAAAAAAAATAAAATAAAAAGACCAGTATTGATATTTTTTCCTACTTCCTTTGTCCTAGAAATGATGCTTTTGAAGCAGACATGTCATTTAAAGAATAAGCAATTTTTTGTTTGTCTAATGCACACTAATTGAACCAATGCTAAACAAACGAATGTATAATCGCTCCTTTGTACACATCCTCCTGGCCAGTCACATTGTGATGGCACTTTTGGAATAGCTTCTGTGCTGAATTAAACCTTTCATTCCCGAATATATACCTGTGTAGAAGGAAGCCAAATGCCAAGTTTCAATTTGAATCTTAAACAGTTTGGTTTCAGAGCAAGACCTGAAAGTCAACACTGATAAATGTTGGTTTGCATTCTTGCTCCACTGAATCTCTCCATTTTGCTACTTCTTTCTGCAACATTTTCACACCATTGACCTTTGTCTCATCTTCAAAACTGATTATCAAATGATGCCTAATTTACAAATTTAGTTTGCCCGAGGATCAATTCAATTTCCCTCCAGGTCTTTGAAGAATGTCTGTAAACCAGCAAATAAGCTCTGGCCATAAGCTCTGGCAGGTGCTGAACTCTACCTGTCCTACAGTGCAGTATGGCCACCAGCCTGGCTAGGAAGAAATGAGGTGGTCAAAGCCAGCTGAAGTGAAGTCCTAACTGGAGATAAGAAAAAAAAAAGATTAAAAATAAAAATTACTTATGGATGACTGTGCCACAGCATTCTTCCAGCAAACATTGATTTTTGTTCGAGTATTTGTGGATTCTTGATGATGCTAAACTCAAAGCAAGAAGCATCATTTTAAAAAACCTTCAATAATTTTGTTATGTCTAGGAAGCACCACCCAATTTTGTCAGGAGAACATGAGCTCTGCAACAGTGCTGACAGGACTTTCTATGATAAGGGAGATGTAGGAGACGAAGACTTCTTAAAGTCTGGTCTGGTACTTGAAATTAATTTCTGTAACAATACAAACCATAAGAAAAAAGGAAGTATTTCCATTGAAAACTGTATTTTCTTAATTTCACATTTTGAGTTTTTCTGTGTCTGTAGCTGTATTAACACCTCTTCCCACACCATCACCACCATCCTCCCAACTCTGTACCGTCAAATCATATTACTTTTGTTACACGTTTCTGCCAGGTGTCTTGTTCTATATGATTGGAAAATACAATTTTTTTCCCCTAAATACATATAAAATACTGTGATAATGTGGGGTTTTAGGAGATGCAGTTTATACATGCTGTAAAGGTAACATTTTTCATCAGCAATATTGACAGAGTTGGATTGTGATGTCACTGCGAAATATCTGTAAATAGCAGAGTTTATTTCATCAGGTAAAAAGAAATAGAAATCTATCAATGTAATATGGTCAAGCTATATAGTCACTACCAAAACAACTAGTTAGGTAAAATGTGTAGTAAACCTGTTACTTGGCTGAGAAAAAATGTGAATTACTAATATGAGATAAATGTATTATTTTGTTACCATAGTGGCATCTCAGCATTTATGCAATGGTCATCAAAGGTTTCTGCTGTGTATCTTTAAGCTAAGGTCCCAGACAAATAATATTTATTGATGAAACTGAGAAATAACAATTAAAATGTAGTGTCTTAGAAAGAAAAATTGTACAAGACCTAAGCTGATCAGTGAAAGAAATGCAATACCTAGCAGAAAGATTGTTGTGTAAAATTCTAGAAATAGGACCTTTATTTAACTTTATTTTTGCACCTTGTGAAACTAGTCCTGGGTAATTCTGATTTCGTCCATGCTACCCATAAATCATGTTATCTTGTAAGCGTGATCAAAGGAAAAACAATGAACAAGACAAGTAAGGGATTGGTGTACTTGATAAGGCTTGTTTTACATATCAATCCTAAATTTAAACAAGTTACTGCTTGTTTATAAGCATGTACTGCTTATATTGAACTGCATATCCTACATAATAATTAAAAAAGAATAAATATTGAAAACAAAAATTTTGAATGTGTTAATCTTTGTTCTAAAAACGCAAGCAAACAAACTCCCAAAACCTAAAAATTTGAAAAGTTGACCCAGAAGATCAACTTTCACAGATATAGCAGATCCCAAAGCCATGTGATGTTTCTGTAAACATAATATATATATATATATATAAAGCTACTAATCAAAACAGTAACACTAATGAAAAAGGTTTTACTGGAGTAGCCCTATTTGACTAATTAACGAATAGCAAAAATTGAGAGCAGAAAATAAAAATTTCTCACATAAAAAGTTAGGAATGGAAGAATGGAAACAGTATACAGTAGAAATGATGGGAAAATCTACAGGGGAAAAAATGTATCTATAAAGTATAAAGCAAGAAAGGATTGTTACATTTACTTACAAAGAAATCCATAAGGTTTCTGAAGGTGCTTGCTTGAATTAAGGCATAGTTTTTAGGAAAACATGCATAATTTGAAATTTACAGCAATTAATAATATCCTGTGTCCCTTTCTAAAACTGCCCTAGCAGCTTTTACTGTTCATATTAAAAATTTGAACTACTGTCGCCAAACTAAAGCCACACCATGCCAACTTACTGGGGCTTTCTGTTTAAAACTTAGCCCTTTCAGTGTTGTCTTGCTTTCTTAGTGTGAGCTGCTGAATATCTTGCTCTACATACAGTACAGGATATACACCACATAACATGGAAATCAGTCCTGATGCTCCTCACTCAAAGTGATACAGATTTTGTGCAAGCAGTTTTGTTCATGAGTCTTTGGAGCAAAGGAGATACAACAGCTCCAGCACTTGCTCGTTTGGCACGTACTGGTTGCAGCAGCTTTTTCAATTCATAGACTAGTCTTAGCAACTAGAGGCCCAGCCAAGCATACAGAGCCAAGTTCTGTTCTTAGTTACACTAATGTAATTCTGAATAGAAGTTGAGCTGTTTTATTCATTCATAGCTCATACTAGTGTTAATGTATTTGGATATGAAAATAACATTTATTTAAGTAACCTCCTACTCACATAATATTACTGTTCCCACTTAAATTAATGAAAGTTTTGAGTAAGTGAAGACCTCAGAATGTTGTAAACATTGTTAGTGTATGATTCACTGCCAAATTCATACTTGCTTGCCACTGAGTTAAAGGCAACTCTGCTGAATTTATTTGAACTACATTTTGTTTCAAATTACTTATTAGTTTCATCCAAACCAAAAGAATCTGCATGGTTGAAAGAGGAATTTGGAATAAGTGTTTCAACCAGACTGTAAAAAACATTGATCCATATTTCCTTTCACCTTAGCATAAATTTGGGAGAATCAGTTTTTTATTCTTTTATATATTTGATGTGAGATACCTAAGAAACATGCTGAGTTTTTTCCTGTTTTTATTTTTCATATCTGAAAGTGTTAGAAGTACTTTTGTACTCCCAGTAAATAACTATTCCACCTTAACTTTATTGTGGTTTATGTATGTGCTTATGGAGAGCAAATTCAGTATGTAACTAATATTTTTTTTAAAAGGAAAATATTTATTTAAAAGTTATGGCTTTTGATTTAATGGCCTAAGATGAAGCTAAGGGCAGAAAACACTCTAGTAAACTGGTTGTTAATTAATGACTGATTTGCTCAGGATTATTGCTCTTATAGGTGAAATGCAGTAGTTTAGAACAGAGATTATGTAATTTTGGTTGTTCTGTTCCCTCTTAAATTGTCTGTGACATGATTTCAAGCACATTTAGGTAAGCAACTGTCTTTAATTTAGCCTTTCTATCCTTATTTTTATTCTGACACCACCTTGGACATATCTATTTTTAGTAAAAATTTAAACCTGGTAAATTAGCAGTATATTCAGCTAAACCCCTAAACATTTAAATTAGGCAGAGAGGGCATGAAGAAAGGAAATGAATACATGCCAGCTTCACGTATGGATAAAACTGATGCCAATTAAAATTCATCTCAAACCTACCCAAGTGTATTCTGCCTGCATCTGTTAGGAACTTTTCTCTCCCTGCTTTTCTTTCACCACTGCTACAAAAGAGAAATGCAGTCAAATGGAAACTAGTGTAAACTTCATGCAAATGATTCATACTGCCTCTGTATTGCTGTGTTTTACTGAAGCAATGCAAAGGATTGTAATTCTAACACAATGCTTAAAAAACAGCAATAGATTTTGAATAAAAAGCTCTGCATTCTACTGGCAGCTGAGGAGTTCGAATAGAAAACATGCCAGTAGTATAGACCAATGCATTATCACCCCTCCCTCTTGCTGCATAACTGTGCTTCATAATATGCCATAACATTGGCAAGCACAACTCAGAGCTTTTTAAGAACACAAGGAGGCTCATGAATAATGGTTGAATCAGGAAAGTGATAATTAAATGAGACAACTGAATGCCAGTGGAGTCCCCAGTGGTAAATACTCTTCAGTGAAGATCATCCCTGCCCTTCAATTCCCTGTTTTTACTGATACATTGCTATAGATATTTTTCAAACCAGTTATTTTAAAGGAAGATATTGAAGTTCCCAAAACGATGTGGGTTGTCTTCTTATGTAACTCCTATTTTAAAATGTAAGGTAATTGCTGTACTTCAAAGAGAAAAGAAAAAATAAATGGGGGGGGGGGGCAGAGGGGGGGGGGAAGCTTTCATTGTTAACTCAGTGAGATAAAATGTTTTGCTGTTTTGCAGAACTAGTTGATACCATAAATTTATACTAAAAAAATGCAGCAACCATTAATGGCTTAACTGTAAACATCCTAGTTTAAATGTTTGCTTCACATTTTTTCTTGTATAGGAGACAAAATTATTTTCGTTCCACCTCCAATTCCATTTAGTCTGTGGCTGCACAGCAAATGTGGTTAACCTGAGTGTCTACTCTTCAACGGCCAGTCTCAAGGAAGATAGCTCTAAGCTTTTTATACACTGTGTCTCTACTAACATCCTTTTTTTGTTGCAACAGCACATTCCTTCTGAATGTGTGATGCAAGGAGAGGTTGCCATGTTCTTTGCACATTTTTCTAATTGCAGTGGGACTTAGAACCAGAAACTGCAAATGTGGAGCTTTTTTGTCATTTGTATTTGCCAAATAAATGCTTATCCCATAATACAGGTGTTAACCCCTCAAAACCAAAATGAGATGTTGGTCATTATGGTACAAAAGCACTAAATGTTGAAGTGACTCCAGTGGCTTGAAATTCGTATGGATGTGATATTGTAGTGAGAGTACGAATGTAACCAAGTTTTTGTGACTTGTGTAACCATTTGTTCATTGGTTCATTGGTTCATTCATTTTTATTTGAAGTAAAATCCTACTCCTTTTTTATATCACCTCACTCTTTGTTCTTAAACAAGCCAAAACTGACTCACAAAGAATCTCAACTCAGAATATTTTTGTTGTCAGCGGTTCATGTATATCTAGCATGACAGCTTTGCATTCAAGCCTGACAGGATAATTTTAGCATCTGAAATGTGTGAAATAGAAGATCTGGGGAAAAAAAAATATATATATTTGGGGTAAGCTGCTTATGTAAAGCATTATACAGCATTTAATATATATTTATGCAATTTTCAGAGAAAAGATGTTTATTATACTGGAAAATGAAAAGGAAGATGCAGAAATCCTTGTACCAAAAAGCATAAAAGTTTAAAATCTTTGTCACACCTACATCACAATATTGCAGAAACAGATTTCTCTCATGTTAAGAGGGGGATTATAGAACCCTATTGACATGATTTACTCACAAACCACTGTAGCATTCTTAGGGTCTTAATCCTTACATTGCGTATGTGTAAAAACATGAATTGTTCTTAACCCATGCAAGAATAATATGAAATGTTATATTACTTCCCAATACAATATTTTAACACCTATATCTGGTCCCACTCTCACTTCTCTGGATGGCACAGGTAACTTGGCCAATGAAGATATAACATCTAGCAGGTGCACACAGGTATTTTGAGACTGTTTTAGTTTGTTCTGTTTCACTTTCTGCTGCACAATTACAGTCTGTTTTCAACTTTGTAAGTTTGGACACCCTCTGAAAGGTGAAAAAATTAAGCCGAATCTATTGTCAGATAGACAGCATGGTTTGGAGTACTGATATAAGTGGATTTTTTTTCAAGGCAAATAGTTTCCTTGATGCAGTTCACCCTGCAGAAAGGCAAGTAAGATGGTGGAAGAGAAACTAAAGATTCTTGCTTGAGTTGCAGTAACTACCAAAATGTAGGCTGTATGTTAGTTCCTTTTTCCTGGCCTGATTTCCACCCTGTAACTGGAAATAAAAGAATTTAATTAAAATTTAACTGTATTTAAAGTATTGGTTTCGTTTTTCAATAATTTTTTGAGAGGAAAAAGTGATCATTGTTAGGAAACAATGAATCTGAACTATTCAGGAGGTGGACATCTGTTCTTGATGGCACAAACATGCACCCATTCAGATCACGAAGGAATGGTATCTTTTACCAGATTGGAAATGGAGGTTTCAGGTTTCTCCCTTAGTTTTTTCCTGCTGTCTTTGATGCCATCCTTTATCTCTGTACCCAGAGTTTTTGTGGTGGTGACTAGGGCAAAATGTGACAAACTGTCCTCTATCTGCCTTAGTTGGTCAGTGAATTTCACCAACAGTGAGAGGCCTTCTATTATCACTCCTTCATAAAAACTTGCTAGCCAAGATCACAGAATCATAGAATCATAGAATGGTAAG
>VWZE01025434.1:0-16285 GCA_013396675.1 Eubucco bourcierii | reverse complement strand
TACCTGAAGGGTGGTTGTGGCCAGGAGGAGGTTGCTTTCTTCTCTCAGGCAAGCAGCAGCAGAACAAGAGGACACAGTCTGAAGCTGTGCCAGGGGAAGTTTAGGCTGGAGGTGAGGAGAAAGTTCTTGCCTGAGAGAGTCATTGACTGCTGGAATGGGCTGCCCAGGGAGGTGGTGAAGTCAGCGTCCCTGGAGGTGTTCAAGGCAGGTTTGGACGTGGCACTTGGTGCCATGGTCTGGTCTGGAGGGCTGTGGTGATGGGTTGGACTTGATGAACTTTGAGGTCTCTTCCAACCTTGGTGATACTGTGATATTTTTTTAAACCCCTGATGTGCATTATCCCATTTTGGCAAGTGAATGAGAACAGTTGCATGTACTTGGTGTTTTCTGTCACACACACACACACACACACACACTATTATTAGCAAGAAACACATTTCCTTTCGGGGTGAACGCTGAGGACAAAAATAAGGCTGTTCAGATTTCCCACCCCCTTTATTAGCTCTGCTTAAGCAATTGTGCTGGCATTTAAGAGAACTGGCAAATGCATTTGTTCAGCAGCAAAAAATTGTGATGCATTCAAGATTCTTTTCGCACTAGGAAGGAAACAGGGGCTTTGAAGCACGGGGGATGTAATAGCCAAGCCTTGGTAATTATTTCTAATATTTTCATGAGAGAATAGGAGGGGAGAAAAAAACCCACAAAAAACCCAACCAACATTCTCATTCACTTGTTCCAGTATGAAGGAAGGGGAATAGCTCCATTATTCAAAATCCTCCAGAGCTCTCAGTGCTGCTTGGTGCACATTTTCTCTCCACGTGCAGATAGAACTCTCTACAGTGACAAGTCCTTGGCTTGGGTTTTGCATCCTGTGTGCATGGTGTGCTTGGGTCTCTGGGAGAGGTTGCCTCTGAAGCTAAGCACTGAGACAGGACTCAGTTCCACTCTGGAGAGACCCCACCTGGACTACTGCATCCAATTCTGGAGCCTCTATTACAGGAAAGATGTGGAGGTGATGGAAGGTGTCCAGAGAAGGGCTGTGAGGGTGATCAGAGGGCCAGAGCTGCTCTGCTAGGAGGACAGGCTGAGAGAGTTGGGGGTGTTCAGTGTGGAGAAGAGAAGGCTCCCAGGAGACCTTCTTGTGGCCTTCCAATATCTGAAGTGGGCTACAAGAAAGCTGGGGAGGGACTTTTTAGGATGTCAGGTAGTGATAGGACTGGGGGGGATGGAGCAAAACTAGAAGTGAGTAGATTCAGATTGGATGTCAGGAAGAAGTTGTTCAGCATGAGGGTGATGAGACACTGGCACAGGCTGCCCAGGGAGGTGGTGGAAGCCTCATCCCTGGATGTTTAAGGCCAGGCTGACTGTGGCTGTGAGCAACCTGCTCTAGTGTGAGGTGTCCCTGCCCATGGCAGGAGGGTTGGATCTGGATGATCCTTGAGGTCCCTTCCAGCCCTGCCAGTTCTGTGATTCCATGTTTCTGTGACACATCTCAGTAGCACCAGGTCTTCCCAGTTGTAGGGTAGGAAATGTTTTCCAAAAAGATTGTGTCATGGTGCCCAGGTGCTGCTGGGCTCTCTTCCTTTTCTACTATCATAGTCATAGTACCCAAGGAAGTCAGACCATGGTCTACAGAAGGGCATTTATTTCCTTGCCAGATGTTGTGCTCTCTGGCATCAGCTTTGCATTTAGCCTCAACTAGGTTGGTATGAAACTGTTGAGGTTTTCTTCCTCTGTGGGTCAGATCCTTTGCCACTGATTCTGATTAAACAGTGCTGTTTGACTCTGCAGGAAAGACTTTTGTGCTCATCACTCACTGTTTACCACTTGTCTGCTTGTCTCCAGTTGTTGCAGAGAAAAGAGGTGGCTGCAAATCTGAGTAGGGGCTCAGTGTTTCCTCTCCATATGGAGAGGAATGGAAAAGGCAGTGGCAGAAAGTTCTGCTGTAACTGAGGCACAGGACACTGCTTTGCATGGTTTTTAAAAGCAAAATGGTCTGACCAATTGTTAGTGATAGAAAGCAAAATGCCTTTGCATGGCTAACAGGAAAAAAAATCATACAGAGAAGGCAAACTGGTAGGGAAATTTACTTCACTCTTAGAATCATGGAATCATAGAATAGTCTGGGCTAGAAGTGACCTCCAAAGGTCATCCAGTCCAACCCCCCTGCAGTCAGCAGGAACATCCTCAACTAGATCAGATTGTCCAGCCTCACCTTGAATATCTCCAGGGATGGGACCCAGAACACCTCCCTGGGCAATCTGTTGCAGTGTTGCAGCAGCCTCCTGCTGCAGAACCTGTTCCTAACATCCAATCTCAAGCTGCTCTGCTCTACTTTGCAGACATTGCCCTCATCCTGTCCCTGCAGCACTTTGCAAACAGTCTCTCTGCAGCCTTCTTGTAGCCCCTTCAGGCACTGGCAGGCTGCTGTTAGGTCTGCCCAGAGCCTCCTCTTCTGCAGGCTGCACACCCCCAGCTCCCTCAGCCTGGCTTTGCAGCAGAGCTGCTCCAAACCTCTGAGCATTTTTGTGGCCCTCCTGTGCACCTGCTCCATCAGCTCCATGTCCTTCCTGTGCTGAGGGCTCCAGAGCTGGCTGCAGCAGTGCAGGTGAGGTCTCAGCAGAGGACGGTGTCAGAATCCCCTCTCTGGCTCTGCTGGCAACACTGCTTTGGCTGCAGCCCAGGCTGGGATTTGCCTCCTGTGCTGCAATCTCACACTGCCTGCTCATGTCCAGCTTCTCATCCATCAGCACCCCCAAGTCCTTTTCCACAGGGCTGCTTTCTCTCACCTCCTCCCCCAGTCTGTATTGACATTGAGGATTGTTCAGGCCCAGGTGCAGAACCCTGCACTTGCTCTGGTTGAACCTCCTGAGCTCCACCTGTGCTCACCTCTCCAGCCTGCCCAGCTCTTCCCTTTGAGGTATTTTTCCAGTGCTTGCTCCAAGGACTTTGGTCTTCACCCCTCAGCCTGTTATGTGTATACTAAACAGCATTTAACAAGTGGCTTTTAAAATGGGGTGAACTTTGGGAAGGAGGTATTTATAGCAGCAGCTATTTAGCCTGCCAGCAATTTTCAGCATTCATTTTGCGACTGCTGAGTGCACAGAACAGGATTATTCACCCACATCACCCAGCTGCTTCTGTTTGATAACCCAGAGGAGATGGTGAGGTAAGTGTCTTTCCATGGAAATGGCTGTGATGTCATGACTAGTGGCTGTGAACAAAGAGTGGGATCTGTAAGGAGGAGTTGGTCTGGAGACAGAAAGCCTCAGAAATACAAATGTCTCACGTTATTGGCTAAATGCTCCATTAAAATGCAATCCAATTAAGGAACAGGGCAAGAAATCACTTTTCCATGACACACTTGAAAAACGCTTCCTGATGTGGCAGTTGACTAAGAGTAACTTCCTAGAAGAGGCTGTGGTGCTTTTCCAGCTGTGTGATTCTTGTAGAGGAGATCTGGCAACGCCAGAAGTTCACAGGAGCACAGGGTGATAGGGGTTGGAAAGGACCTCCAGAGATCATTGAGCACAACCCCCCTGCCAGGGCAGGACCAGAGAATCTAGCTCAGGTTGCACAGGAATACATCCAGACAGGGCTGGAAAGGCTCCAGAGGAGAGTCCACAACCTCTCTGGGCAGCCTGTGCCAGGGCTCCATGACCCTTACAGTGAAGAAGTTCTTGCTCATGTCGAGGTGGAACTTCCTGTGCTGTAGTTTACATCCCTTGTCCCACACCAGGGCACAACTGAGAAGAGTTTGTCCCTTCCCTCTTGACCCCCAGCCCTCAGATACTTATCAACATTGATTAGATCCTCTCTAAATCTTCTTTTCACCAGACCAAGCAGCCCCAGGTCCCTCAGCCTCATCAGGCAGTGCTCCAGTCCCTTCAGCATCCTTGCAGCCCTCTGTTGGACTCCCTCCAGCAGATCTCTGTCCCTCCTGAACTGGGAAGCCCAGAACTGAATGCAATATTCCAGGTGAGGTCTGACCAGGGCAGAGTAGAGGGGGAGGAGAACCTCCCTGGCTCTGCTGGCCACACTCCTCTTAATGCACTCCAGGATCCCACTGGCCTTGCCCACCAGGGCACATTTCTGTGCCATGTAGAACTTGCTGCCCACCAGCACTCCCAGCTCCTTCTCCAGCAGATCACCTCCCAACCTGTACTGCTGCAGTTTTTTGTTCCTTCCCAGGTGCAGGACTCTGCATTCATCCTTGTTGAAGCTCATTAGGTTCCTCTCTGCCCATCTCTCAGTCTGCGCAAATGAGGAGTGCTTAGCGAAAGGATATGTGGGGATTTGGGATATAATTTTTTTCCCCCGTTTCTGTTGCTGTCTGTTGCCATCTGATCTGGATGTGAAATTGCATTTGGAAGTTGTCTGACCACTTCAAAAGCTGGGCCTTGGAGAACAATTGGAAACCTGTCACACACTTGCCTAAGGGTTTGTTGCTGCTATACAGGGTTGGACTGGACCATCTTTGAGGTCTCTTCCAGCCAGATGGATTCTGTGATGTTGTGATTCTGTTTCTCCCTGAAACAGTGATGAAGCTATCAGAGGGCTGCAGCAGCTCTGCTGTGAAGACAGGCTGAGAGAGTTGGGGCTCTGCAGCCTGGAGAAGAGAAGGCTTCCAGGAGACCTTGGAGTAGCATTCCAGTATCTGGAGGGGGCTGCAGGAGGGTTGGGGAGGGACTATTGACAAGGTCTTGCAATGCCAGGACAAGGGGCAATGGGTTTGAAGTGGCAGAGGGGAGATTTAGACTGGATGTTAGGAGGAAGTTGTTTGCAGTGAGGGTGGTGAGAGACTGGCACAGGTTGCCCAGGGAGGTTGTGGCTGCTCCCTCCCTGGAGGTGTTGAAGGACAGGTTGGAGGAGGTCTTGAGTGAGCTGTGCTAGTGGGAGGTGTCCCTGCCTATGGCAGGGGGTTGGAACTGGCTGATCCTTGAGGTCCCTTCCAACCTTACCATTCTATGATTCTATGAAATGAATATTCATAAATTTAGGTTGTAAGCATAACCTTCCTCACTAGATGCTTCAGTGGGTGCTGAAGTCCTGTTTTAAATGATTGGGTTGACCTAACCCAAAATATTTTTGGTTCTCCTCTTGAGAAGTCTGTTGAGCTCATCTACCACGTCTCTGTCTGAGCAACGTGGCAGATCTCCTGAGCTAGAGGTGAGGATCACGCAGCTGGCTCTTGGCTCTGCTGGGTGGTAAGCAAACTTCTTTCTCTTGTTCATCTTCTGTTGGTAGCTGAAGACTCAGGCTTTTTGCTGTGGCAGTGTGCATTAGATCAACCTCCTTGGTGCTGGAGCCAGTGCAGAGGAGGGCAAGGAAGCTGGGGAAGGACCTGGGGAATAAATGTGATGAGGAGAGACTGAAGGAGCTGGGGCTGGTTAGTGTGAACCAGAGGAGGCTGAGGGCAGAGCTCATTGCTGTCTGCAGCTACCTGAAAGGAGGTTGTGGAGAGGCTGCTGCTGGGCTCTGCTCACAGGGAATTAGTGATAGAGCAAGAGGGAATAGCCTCAAGATGCCACTGGGTAGGGTTAGACTGGACATTAGGAAACATTTTTTCCTGGCAAGAGTGGTCAGGCACTGGACTGAGCTGCCAGGGAGGTGGTGGAATCACCAACCCTGGATGTGCTTAAGGGTCATTTGGTTGTGGTGCTTGGGGCTATGGTTTAGGGTGCACCTTGTAGAGCAGGGTTCTGGGCTGGACTTGGTGATCCTAAAGGGCTTTGCCAACCTGAATGTTTCTGTGATTCTGTGATGCTGATGTGGGCAGGAGAGAAGAGAAGGACTGAGCACTACCTGGGCTGACCCTTTGCAAGCAGGGTGAGCAGGATTTGGATCAGCTCTTTTCCCACCCCTGGCTGATAATGTTTTCTACTGTTGAAGATTGATGTGAGCAGCTTACAAGTTTTATTTAGTAAATCTTTACTCCTTACTCTATTTTGATATAATTTTTTCTGGAAGATTAAACTAGAAAGCAGTGTTCCTACAGGGAGTAAATATCTCCTAGGAACCTGAGAGTAGCAAAGCTTCAGCCCTGTGCTGTGCTCAGCTTCTGGAGTCCTACAGCAGGAATGAGAAGAGCCTTTGGCAGAAGTAGTTTGGATTGAGCACCCAACTGCTAGGCAGAGAGGAGCTGAGAAGTTGTCCTGGGTCTGACTGTGAACCTCTCATACCAAGGTCCTGGTGGTCAGTGCAGATTAGTCCCAGTCAGTGGGGACTGCCTGCTCAGGCTGTCCTCCAAAGCGTCTGCACAAGGAGGAGTGGGAGAAGCTATTCTCAGGCCCTCAGTTGACTTGGTGATCCTGAGGGACTTTGCCAATCTGAATGCTTCTGTGATTCTGTGACTCATTGAGCAGCCTCAGCTGGCATTGAGATCCAGAACAGGATAGAGTCTGTGGCAGGACCTTGCTGGTCCTGAGGAGCTTAACAGCTAGTAGAGTACTCTTGTTCAGAGGTGCACTGCCAGCACATAGCCTTCAACATATGACCCAACTGAGTCCCTGCCAGCTTCAAGACCCAACATTTTGATGAAATGAATTAGGAGGAAAACTGCTACTTGAAAGTCTGATTCTTGCTTCTGTCATGCTCCAGATCTTCTGTTTTAGTCTCCACAGCCTACTAACATTATTCCAGTCCTGTGCCTGCTGGTGCCAGAGCGTGCAGCACTGTGAAATGTGTGTGTACTAACTGCTAATGAGCTAAATGGACTCAAATGTCTCCACTGACAGTACTATCTGCTCATGGCTCTCTCCATTTGCTTCAGCAGCACCTCAGCCACTATCCAACAGAATGCCACTTCCATACCCAGGGCAACATGCTGGGGAAAACCCTTTTGGGGTTCACGTTTGGTACATCCGCAGATGTCTGCTCATGTCTCCCCTTTCCATTTCAGAAACTCTTGGAGTCAGGCTGAAAATGGGACTGAACTCCAGCCAGCCAGCACAAAACACCATGGGCAAGCTTTTCTGGGGTTTCAAGGAAGAGGGAAGTGCTGCCAGTGCTGAGTTTGATGTGGTAGACAGCTGAGGAAATGCAGAGACAGCTTCAGGTCAGATCTGCGAAAGAAAAAGGTGACAGTAGGCAGCTCCATTTTTGACAATAGGTGGTCCCCAGGACCTTGATGGTTTTAATCATTTTCTATCAACTCAGACAGTCATCTATGAAACTGGAGCAGGTTATTTGAGAAGGGTGAAGTACTGCAGTGCCCTTGAAATGAGCAGCAAGTTTTTAAAGCCAGGCGTGATGGCAAAGCGAGGGCCTAGCAGCGTTTGTGATTGATCCAAGGCTTCGGAACCAGTCTTGCAGGCTGCAGAGCTGCTGAAACAGCAGGCTGTGATCCATAACAAATCCAGCAGCAACAACAAAACCCAAACCTAAACCCCACCAAAAAAGACCCCAAACACAAACAACACACAAAACCCCTGCCAACAGCCAAAAAACAGCCAAACAAACCACACACACATGAAGAAAAACCAAACCCCAAGCCCCAAACCCTAAACAAACTACTCCCACCCCCAAAATAACCCCAAACCAATAGGAAATCAAACCAAGAAAACAAACCAACTCTGAAACCACCACCTTTATGTTTCCAAGAGTGGGAGACAAAGGACTACATGTTGCTCTGGCAGGGAAGTTGGACTGGATGAGCTTTGGAGGTCCCTTCCAGCCCCTGAGATTCTGTGATGGGTACTGTAAAAGTAATTTGCCCTTGATAACAGAATTTAAGTTGCTTGCACAAAGGGCAGCTGCCTACCTCATACTGAAGGGCATACTGAAGCTGAGGGCAGATGTTAACACTCCCAGAATCTTGTCTTACAGAGAATGTGAGATATCTGAATGAGAAATCCTAGAGGCAGAAAAGGAAGAAGCAACTCATCCAGAGCCCATAAAAACAGCTCATGGAGCTACCTGGAGTGTGCAAAACCACAAGGCCTGATAATAGGCAGTAACTTGGGGTTGGACTTAATGATCCCCCTTTACTCTGCTCTCCTCAGAGCCCACCTGGAGTCCTGTGTACAATTCTGGAGCCCTCAGCACAGGAAGGACATGGAACTGTTGGAGCGGGTCCAGAGGAGGCCATCAAGATGCTGAGAGGGCTGCAGCAGCTCTGCTGTGAGGACAGGCTGAGAGAGTTGGGGCTCTGCAGCCTGCAGAAGAGAAGGCTGCCAGGAGACCTTAGAGTAGCCTTCCAGGATCTGAAGGGGGCTGCAGGAAGGCTGGGGAGGGACTATTGACAAGGGCTTGGAATGCCAGGACAAGGGGAATGGGTTTGAAGTGGCAGAGGAGAGATTGAAACTGGATGTTAGGAGGAAGTTGTTTGCAGTGAGGGTGGTGAGACACTGGCACAGGTTGCCCAGGGAGGTTGTGGAGCACAGAAGCACAGAATGTGATCAAAGATCACAACCTCCCTGGAGGTGTTCAAGGCCAGGTTGGAGGAGGCCTTGAGTGAGCTGTGCTAGTGGGAGGTGTCCCTGCCTATGGCAGGGGTTGGAACTGGATGATCCTTGAGGTCCTTTCCAACCTTACCATTCTATGATCTCTTTGGGTCCCTTCCAACCCCTGACCTCCTGTGAACTGGAAAGAAAACATTCAGGAGCTGCAGTGATTTTTCCTGTCTTGCCAGAATGTTCTGGCATCAGCAGTCCTGGCAAGAGAAAGAGCATTTTGTTGCCTTCAGTGTGGGCTCTTTTTGCTCTGCCCTTTCCTTTTTTCTTCACATATAGAACCATAGAGTCATAGAATGGTTTGGGTTGGAAAGGACCTCAAATCTCAGCCAGTTCTAACCCCTCTGTGCCATAGGCAGGGATACCTCCCACTAGAAGAGGTGGCTCAAGGCCTCATCCAACCCACACTTGAATACCTCCAGGGAGGTTGTGGAGCACAGAATCACAGATGTGATCTTTGTTTGAGGTTTTGAGCAGGGTCTTTTTTTGGTGATTTCATTCATTGAGACATCTCTCTGGAAGAGAAAAGAGATGAACTTTATCATACTTACATCTGGTGATGGAAGAAGGGTGTGGAAAGCCAAACCTGAGCAGTTCCAAGTGCAGTGGGGGGTGCAAGCATTAGTAATTATCTGGGCTTTACTGAAAAGGAGGTTGTAGCCAGCTGGGGTTGGGCTCTTCTCCCAGGCAACCAGCAACAGAACAAGGGGACGCAGCCTCAAGCTGTGCCAGGGGAGGTCTAGGCTGGATCACAGTCTCACAGTATCACAGTCTCACAGTATCACCAGGGTGGGAAGAGACCTCAAAACTCATCAAGTCCAACCTGATACCACAGCCCTCAAGACCAGACCATGGCACCAAGTGCCATGTCCAAACCTGCCTTGAACACCTCCAGGGACGCTGACTCCACCACCTCCCTGGGCAGCCCATTCCAGCAGTCAATGACTCTCTCAGGCAACAACTTTCTCCTCACCTCCAGCCTAAACTTCCCCTGGCACAGCTTGAGACTGTGTCCTCTTGTTCTGCTGCTGCTTGCCTGAGAGAAGAAAGCAACCTCCTCCTGGCTACAAGCACCCTTCAGGTAGCTGGAGACNCTTGCCAGAAAGAGTGATTTGCATTGGAATGGGCTGCCCAGGGAGGTGGTGGAATCACCATCCCTGGAACAAAGAACAGCCTGGATGGGGCACTTAGTGCCATGGCCTGGTTGATTGGCTAGGGCTGGGTGCTGGGTTGGGCTGGATGAGCTTGGAGGTCTCTTCCAACCTGGTTGATTCTATGATTCTATGAAGGTGTCCCTGGCAGTGCCAGGGGGGGTTGAACTAAATGATATTTTAAGATCCCTTCCATCTCATCTCATTCTATGAATCCTTCTGTGTAGTTTGGAGACATCTCCTGAGATTCAGCAAAGGTCAGTGCCACTCCTGCAACAAGAGCTGCAGGCAGGAGTGCAGGAGAAGGGAAGGATGCATGGCAGATAGCACAGCCATGTCTCCCCAGCACATGGCTACAGCTTCCTGAAAGGAGGCTGTGGAGAGGCTGCTACTGGTCTCTTCTCACAGGGAATTAGTGATAGAACAAGAGAGGCTGGGTGATAGGTTGAGCTTGGAGGTCTCTTCTAACCTGGTTGATTCTCTGATTATTTGGCAAAGAAACCATTTCTGGTAGAAGGCAGAAATGGAGCTGCAACTGTTGAGGGAAGGAACAAAAAGGCTGCTTGCTGGTGTTCTTTCTAAGAAAAGTCTGCTGTGTAAAGGCAGGGGCTCTAAACATATGACAGAGGAAACAGCACCCAGAAAGCAGTTGTGTGCTCAAAATACCACTGCTCAGAAATGGAATTAGTTCATGCACTGCTTTGTTTTGGAAGGCCTGACAGAGAGGCACAAAGTTAGATCTGCTGAGTCCTGAAATTGTTCTTATCAGCGCCGTGTTGTCGTTTTACACTCAAGAGCCCAAATCTATTTTTAAACACAGAGCTCTCTGGAGTGGGGGCCGAGGTCTGAAACGCCAGGCAGATTGGCAGTGGTGTGCATTGACTTCATGGGACATGTGGGAAAGTGGATTAATGGTGGAGAGAGATGTGCCCATGCTGCAGGGCTTTGATCTTGTTTAATCGTATCCGCGTTGTTACATGCGCGAGCACGAGAGCGCAAAGGGAAAAGTGGGACATGAAATGAACCTCATCCAGCATCTTTATCAATGCAGTGCAGTTCTCCCAGCAGGCCAGAGTGTGCCTAATAAGACGAGGAAAGGCCAAGGGAAGCACCAGGAGACTACAAACACATTAATTTCCCATCACTCGCGGGCAAACGCTGGAAGCGATTGCAGGGTTTGTTAAGTGATGGACTTGGCGAAGTCAATTGATTAGGGAGGTTCCAGAGAAAGCTGTTCCTGCTGAGCTGCCAAGGTATGAGGGGTGATTATCTCCAGAAAATTTTTAAGTGCCTTGTTTGCACCATGGAAAACAGGATGGGTGATGCCAGCTAAGGAAAGCTGAAGGGCTAAATGAAGTTTTCCTGGGTGTAGGAGGCTACGAGTGTTTGATCTTTCACCAGGAATTTGGTCATAGAGTCATAGAGTCATAGAATGGTAAGGTTGGAAGGGACCTCAAGGATCATCCAGTTCCAACCCCCTGCCATAGGCAGGGACACCTCCCACTAGTACAGCTCACTCAAGGCCTCNCTTCCTCCTAACATCCAGTCTAAATCTCCCCTCTGCCAGTTTAAACCCATTGCCCTTGTCCTGTTGTTGCAGGACCTTGTAAATAATCCCTCCCCAGCCTTCCTGTAGCCCCCTTCAGATCCTGGAAGGCTACTATCAGGTCCACTCGAAGCCTCTTCTTCTCTAGGCTGCAGAGCCCCAACTCTCTCAGCCTGTCCTCACAACAGAGCTGCTGCAGCCCTCTCAGCATCTTGGTGGCCTCCTTTGGACTGGCTCCAACACTTCCATGTCCTTCCTGTGCTGGGGGCTCCAGAACTGCACACAGGACTGCAGGTGGGGTCTGAGGAGAGCAGAGTAAAGGGTTGTAGAATCCGTAGGGCTGGAAGGGACCTCAAGGAGCATCCAGCTCCAACCTCCCTGCCATGGGCAGGGACACTTCACACTAGAGCAGGTTGCTCACAGCCTCATCCAACCTGGCCTTAAACACCTCCAGGGATGAGGCTTCCACCACCTCCCTGGGCGACCTGTTAGAGTCTCACCTCCCTCATGCTGAAGAGCTTCTTCCTAACATCCAGTCTGAATCTACCCATTTCTACCTTTGCTCCTAGCTTAGTTCATAGTTTCTAGCTTAGTTAATAGTAGCACCTGAAGGACTGAAAAGCAGAGAACTTGATTCAGGTGTCAGAGTATTTGGGAACTCCATCCAGTCATCTTCATGGAGTTGTAGAAACAGAATCATAGAATCACAGAGTCATCGAATCAGTCAGGGTTGGAACGGACCTCAAGGATCATCCAGTTCCAAGTCCCTGTGGGCAGGGACACCTCCCACTAGAGCAGGTTTCTCACAGTGACATCCAACCTGGCCTTAAAG
This sequence comes from Eubucco bourcierii, assembly GCA_013396675.1. Lineage (NCBI taxonomy): Eukaryota > Metazoa > Chordata > Aves > Piciformes > Ramphastidae > Eubucco > Eubucco bourcierii. Next base: position 4,303 of record VWZE01025434.1, on the reverse strand, counting down.
ACCTCCAGGGATGAGGCTTCCACCTCCTCCCTGGGCAACCTGTGCCAGTCTCTCACCACTCTCATGCTGAAGAACTTCTTCTTAATGTCTAATCTAAATCTGCCCTCCGCTAGCTTGGATTCACTCCCCTGAGTCCTATCCCTACCTGACACCTTAAAAAGTCCCTCCCCAGCTTTCTCATATCCCACTTCAGATACTCAAGGGCCACAATAAAGTCTCTTGGGAACTTGCTCTTCTCCAGACTGAACAACCCCAACTCTCTCAGCCTGTCCTCATAGCAGAGCAGCTCCAGCCCTCTGAGCATCCTCCCAGACCCTGTGAACTCATGCTCTGGGCACTGGCTTCCACCACCTCCCTGTGCAACCTGTTCCAGTGTCTCCCCTGCATTGTGCTGAAGAACTTCTTCCTAACATCCAGTCTGAACCTCCCCACTTCTAGCCCATCACCTCCTGCGTTAAATCTCCACAATGCCCAGTACAGGGACTGACCAACACAGCTGCTGTACAAAACTGCTCGTTACAAATCCTAGAGTAAAGTATCTCCATCAAGATCAAACCCTCTGCAAAGATGGAACAGCCTCTAATTAGGAGAAAGGCTCTGTCAGCAAGCACATAACTCAGTGCTCATGCATTTTGTTTGTCCCTGATCCTTGCAGCAGCTGAAGAGTCAAACCTAGGAGGAAAAAAACCAAAAAAACCCCAACACAATGATCTCTGCAGCCCTGCAAATTAAAAGCTATCCCCAACCATGGTAGGGTCTCTGGAAGGAATGATGATGGTAGAATTATGTCCAAACCTGTTAAAAATTGAACAGGGAGAAGGTATTTCAGCCAGAGTTTCCACACTGTCAGCACTCAAAGAAAAATCTGTTACAGATGGCCTCTATTCTTCTGGTAATGAGGTCAAGAGACCCAAGGTAGGTGCCCGGAAAGTGCTGCTCCAGAAAATCAGCTTGGATTAGGAGGTTTTCAGGAGGCACAGAGCCTAACTAGAGGCTGGAGAAGAGAAGCCTGAGGAGACACCTGAGCAATATGTGCACACCTCTGGGGGGTGGGGGTCAAGGGGAGGGGGCCAAGCTCTTTTGGGTGGTGCACAGCAATAAGCCAAGCAACAATGGACATAAACTGGAACAGAAGAGGTTGCAGCTCAACAGGAGAAGAAACTTTATAGAGTGAGGATGACAGAGTCCTGGAGCAGGCTACCCAGAGAGGTTGTGGAGTCTCCTTCTCTGCAGACTTTCCAAACCTTCCTGGATGCGTTCCAGTGCAGGCTACCCTGGGTGATCACAACCACTTCAGTGATCCTACCTTGGCAGGGGGCTTGGACTCTATAGTGTGGCCAGCAGGGCTAGGGAGGTTCTTCTCTCCCTCTACTCTGCCCTGCTGATACCACACCTGCAATACTGTGTGCAGTGTGGGGCTCCCCAGTTCAGGAGAGACAGAGACCTGCTGCAGAGAGTCCAATGGGGAGCCATGAGGATGAGTGGGGGACTTGAGCATCTCCCCTGTGGAGAGAGCCTGAGAGCCCTGGGGCTGCTTAGTCTGGAGAAGAGAAGGCTGAGAGGGGATCTGAGCAATGTGTGCACATCTCTGAGGGGTGGGGGTCAAGTGGAGGGGGCCAAGCTCTTGTGGGTGGTGCACAGCAATAGGCCAAGGAGCAATGGATGCAAAGTGGAACAGAAAAGGTTTGGGCTCAACAGGAGGAGAAACTTCTTTAGAGGGAGGGTGGCAGAGCCCTGGAACAGGCTGCCCAGAGAGGTTGTGGAGTCTCCTTCTCTGGAGACTTTCCTGGATGCATTCCTGTGCAAACTATCCTAGGGGATCCTGCTTGGTAGGGAGGTTGAACTGGCTGATCTCTGGAGGTCCCTTCCAACCTCTAAGGTTCTGTGATTGTGTAAAGCCTAACTCCTGTGCTCCATGAGGTTCTATGAGGCTCTCAGGCAGCCAAGGAAGGAAAAGCTGTGTGAGAAGGATGAGACATGTCTTAAAATCGTAGAATCATAGAATCAACCAGGTTGGAAGAGACCTCCAAGATCATCCAGGCCAACCTATCACCCAGCCCTAGACAATCTTAAGGGGCTCTTGAATGTTTTGGACCAGTGTAAGCTCAATTTATGAGCAAGCTCATGGCAAAGGCTTCAGTGATTGATCACCCTTTCCCCATGTGAGGGGAGTAGAGGGTGACGCATCCTGGCCTGGATCAGGAACAGTGTGGTCAGCAGGACCATGGCAGTCCTTCTGCACTGANTTCAGGCTGGATGTTAGGGGGAAGTTCTTTCCAGAGAGAGTGATTGGCATTGGAATGGGCTGCCCAGGGAGGTGGTGGAGTGCCCATCCCTGGAGGTGTTTAGAAGTAGGCTGGATGAGGCTCTTGGTGCCATGGGTTAGTTAATGAGAAGGTGTTAGGTGATAAGTTGGACTTAATGGTCTCAAAGGTCTTTTCCAACCTGGTTAATACTGTGATTCTGTGAAGAGGGAGTCAACATCTGAGTATAGCATCATAGACTCATACAATCAGTCAGGGTTGGAAGGGACCACAAAGATCATCCGTTTCCAAACCCTCCTGGATGCATTCCTGTGTGAACTACCCTGGGTGATGCTGCTTTGGCAGGGGGGTTGGACTGGATAATCTCTAGAGGTCCCTTCCAACCTCTAATGTTCTGTGATTCTTTCTAAATTGATATATATACACACCTTAAAAGCAATGCTGAAATTAGATTAGTAAATGTTAAAGAGGACAAACTGGAAGCCTGTAAGGATCCAGCATGCTCAACAAAGTACTTTGGACGTAGGTAAAGGAAATGGTATCTCTATCTTGGGTAAGAGAATCCATACTGAGACAGGATGGCATTACCTTCCCTTTGCACACCAATGCTGTGTGGCACAATCCCAAGCACAACTCCAGGCTGGGTGGGGAATGGCTGAGAGCAGACCTGAGGAACAGGCCCTGGGGGTGTGCGGTGATGAAAAGCTCCAGATGANGTGTGAGTGCAGCCCAGACAGCAACTGTGTGCTGGGCTGCAGCAAGAGCAGTGTGGGCAGCAGGGCAAGGGAGGGGATTGTGGCCCTTTGCTCTGCTCTCCTCAGACCCCATCTGGAGTCCTTTGTGCAGTTGTGGAGCCCCCAGCACAGGAAGGCCATGGAAGTGTTGGAGTGGGTCCAGAGGAGGCCACCAAGATGCTGAGAGGGCTGCAGCAGCTCTGCTGTGAGGACAGGCTGAGAGAGTTGGGGCTCTGCAGCCTGGAGAAGAGAAGGCTTCCAGGAGACCTTAGAGTAGCCTTGCAGGATCTGAAGGGGGCTACAGGAAGGCTGGGGAGGGACTATTGACAAGGTCTTGCAATGCCAGGACAAGGGGAATGGGTTTGAACTGGCAGAGGGGAGATTGAAAGTGGATATTAGGAGGAAGTTGTTTGCAGTGAGGGTGGTGAGAGACTGGCACAGGTTGCCCAGGGAGGTTGTGGCTGCTCCCTCCCTGGAGGTTTTGGAGGCCAGGTTGGAGGAGGTCTTGAGTGAGCTGTCTAGTGGGAGGTATCCCTGCCTATGGTAGGAGGTTGGAACTGGCTGATCCCTGAGGTCCCTTCCAACCTATGATTCTTGAGGTCCCTTCCATTCTATGATTCTGTGATTCCTGAAGAGAAACTCATCCATTGTGCTGCTAGTCCTATGGAAAACTCACTGAGGGCAGGGTTTAAGAAAAAGGGAGCATGGATTATCAATTTGGGAGGCAGCAAAGCACAGGGGAAGCACCTCAGGATCATTGAAAGGCATGATTTACTTACACATCAGCGTAGGGGATCACAGGAGGCAAATCCAGGATGATATCACTCAGCAAAGGCTACCTGAACATATCCCAGCAGCGCATGCTTGGCACTGGGCAAGGGAGAGCTGCAGACATTCTTGGTGTGGAGCCTTTGTGGAGAAGAGAGACACATAGCCAAGCAATGCTGCCAGATAAAGACAGCTGGCCAAGGCACACTGCATTTTCACCACCACAAAGCCATTATTGCCAATTCCTCCTGTCCAAAAACCCAGAAAAACTAAGAAAAAAAACCACAAAAACACACCCCCCCACAAAAAAAAAAACAAACCACCACCACCAAACAAAAAAAACAAACCCAAAACACCCAAAAATCCCCAACAAAAAACAAAAAAACAAACAAAAAAAACCCCCCAAAACAACACACACACACACAAACCCCCCCCAAAAAAACCAAACAAAAAAACCAAACCCCAAACCCAAAATCAGTACATTTACAGAATCACAGATTGTAACCATGGCTGTAACTCGGGGAAATAGAAATGCTA
>VWZE01025432.1:133105-152079 GCA_013396675.1 Eubucco bourcierii | reverse complement strand
TATACGCGCGCACACACACACATATACGCGCGCACACTCAGACATATGTACGCGCACACACACACATATGTACGCGCACACACACAGATATGTACGCGCACACACACGCACACACATGTACGCACACACACACACACATGTACGCGCACACACACATGTACGCGCACACACACACATGTACGCGCGCGCACACACACACATGTACGCGCGCACACACACACATGTACGCGCGCACACACACACGCGCGCACACACACACACATGCGCACACACAAATATATGCACACAGACACACACACACATGCGCGCGCACACACACATATGCGCATGCACACACACATCTGCGCGCGCACACAGGCACACACACATATGTATGCACGCACACGCACGGACGCGCATGCGCGCGCGCACACGCACACGCATATGCGCGCGCACACCTATATATGTATGCACTCACACGTATATATGCACGCACACACACATGTACGCGCGCACGCACACACATATACGCGCGCACACTCACACATATACGCGCGCACACTCACACATATGTACGCGCACACACACATACGCACACACACACACATATGTATGCACGCACACGCACGGACGCGCATGCGCGCGCGCACACGCACACGCATATGCGCGCGCACACCTATATATGTATGCACTCACACGTATATATGCACGCACACACACATATGCACACACACACACATATATGCGCACACAAACACATATGTGCACGCTCACACACATATGCGCACGCGCACACACATATATGCACACACACATATATATGCACGCACACACACACACATATGCACACACACACACCTATATGCACCCACACACACACATATATGCACACACACATATATATGCACGCACACACACACATATATATGCAGACACACACACACATATATCTGCACACACACACATATGCACACACACACACCTATATGCACCCACACACACACATATATGCACACACACATATATATGCACGCACACACACACATATATATGCAGACACACACACACATATATCTGCACACACACACATATGCACACACACACACCTATATGCACCCACACACACACATATATGCACACACACATATATATGCACGCACACACACACATATATATGCAGACACACACACACATATATGCGCGCGCACACCTCTATATGTATGCACTCACACGTATGTATGCACACACACATGTATGCATGCACACACACATACGTATATATGTATGCACTCACACGTATATATGTGCGCACACACATGCGCACACACACACATATATGCACACACACACATATATGCGCACACACACACACATATGCACACACATGCACATATGCACACACGCACGCACATATGCACACACACACGCACATATGCACACATATATGCGCACACAAACACATATGCGCACGCACACACACATATGCGCACGCGCACACACATATATGCACGCGCACACACATATATGCACGCACACATATATATGCACGCACACGCACGGACAAGCATGCGCGCGCACACACGCACACGCATATGCGCGCCCACACCTTTATTTGTATGCACTCACGTATATATGCACACACACACATATATGCACGCACACACACACATATGCGCACACACACACACACATATATGCGCACACACACACATGCGCGTGCGCACACACACATATGCGCGCACACACACATATGCACACACACACACATATGCACACACACACACATGTGCGCGCGCGCACACACACATATGCGCGCACACACACATATGCGCACGCACACACACACACAGGCGCACACACACATATATATGCATGCACACGCACGGACACGCATGCGCGCGCGCACACTCACACCCATATGCGCGCGCACACCTATATATGTATGCACTCACACGTATATATGCGCACACACACGTATGCACGCACACACACACATATANACATATATATGCACACACACACACATATGCACACACACACATATGCACACACACACACACACATATGCACACACACACACATATGCACACACACACATATGCACACACACACATATGCACACATACACATATATGTACACACACACATGCGTGCACACACACACACATATGCGCGCGCACACACACATATGCGCACACACGCGCACACACACATATGCGCACGCACACACACATCTGCGCACGCACACACACACACAGGCACACACACATATATATGCACGCACACGCACGGACACGCATGCGTGCGCACACCTATATATGTATGCACTCACACGTATGCATGCACACACACATACCGATATATGCACGCACATATATATGCATGCACACGCACATGTATATGTGCACACACACACGTATATAAGCACACGCACACGTATATCTGCATGCACGCGCACACATATGTATGCACGCACACACATGTATATATGCAGGCACACCTATATATATATGCACGCACACACACATGTATATATGCACCCACACACACGTATGCACGCACACACACACATATATTCGCACGCACACACACACGTATATTCGCACGCACACATGTATATATATGCGCGCACACGCGTATATATGCGCACTCACACGCGTATATATGCGCACGCAGACACACTCATATATATATATGCGCGCACACACGTATATATGTGCGCACACACACATACGCGTGCACCCACACATATTTATACACATGCACATCTATATACAACTCATACGCATCTATATACACGCACGCATAGACGCATACACACCTATACAGACACACATATATACATGTATGCGTGTGTCTCTGTGTTTGTGTATATATCATAAAATCTCAGAATGTCAGGGGCTGGAAGAGACCTTGAAAACTTATCCAGTCTAACCCCTCTGCCAGAGCAGGGTCACCTAGAGCAGATCACACAGGAACACAACCAGGTGAGTTTTGAATATTTTCGGAGAGCTATTCCACAACCCCCTGGGCAGCCTGTTCCAGTTTTCTGTCACACTCACAGGGAAAAGATTCCTCCTCATGTTTCCATGAAACTTCCTATGCTTCAGTTTCCACTTATTGCCCCTTGACCTGTCACTGGGCATCACCGAGCACAGCCTGGCTCCAGCCTCTTGGCACTCACCCTTTACATAAACATGAATAAGGTCACATCTCAGGTTTCTCCTTTCCTAGTGAAGACCCCCAGCCCCCTGAAACTCTCCTTTTAAGAGAGATGTTCCATTCCCTTAATCATCCTTGTGGCTCTGCACTGGACTCTCTCAAGCAGTTCGATGTCCCTCTTGGACTGGGGGGCCCAGAACTTGACACAGTACTCCAGATGTGGCCTCACCAGGGCAGAGTAGAAGGGGAGGACAACCTCTCTTCACCTGCTGACCATAGCCCATTTAATACACCCCAGAATGTCAGACTGCTGATTCACGGTCAATCTCCCATCCACTAGGACCCCCAGATCCTTTTTGCCTTCACTGCCTTCCAACAGGTCAGTACTTCTTTCACAGAGGCATAGCAGTGACGAAAAAGAGTTTTCTCTGTTTCAGTGTTACCAGTATGAACTATGTATTTTATATATATATATGCAGGTATGTGTATATCCTAACAATTAATATTTCCAGAAATATGAGGGTAAAAGAAGAGTTTATCATGATTCAGAACTTGATTTTCTAAAGAAGGAAATGAAAGAAGGCAACAAATGTGCTTATGTCTTTGTCAGGCTAGCTGATACATGTGTTTTGAATGTGAACCTGGTGGTAGGAGGTAAAATAAAAGGTGACATTTAGACTGGTGACATGATAATTTCACTCTTATTCCTAGAGCTTGAAATTGTATCTTTTTATATATCTGTGATCTGTTATTTCTGAAAGAAGCATGTCTTGGACTATCATGCAGTGTCACAAAAGTCTCCTGTAGGTGTGAAGTGAACGTGAGTAGTGTCTGTATTTACAGACAATCTATAAAATATTTCTTCTTTTTTTTCTCATTACATGCTGGAAGTGTGAGAAAAAAGTACTTAGTTTTTGAAGGGACAGCAAATGTTCCATAACTGAGGTAGCTTGTATTTGATAATATCAGGATCTGGAATGTTAAATCACAGTTCTACACTTTGACATGGTAAAAGAAAGGGAAAATTAGAAATTTAGATGTTGCTTATAAAGGAGGAGAATAGTAACAAGGCAGTGCTGATCTAGCTGAAGGACAGAACTGATTTAAGAGCTTGTTAGTAAATATATTTACATATGAGGTACTATGGAAGGAAATGAAAATAGGAATGTAAAACTGAAAATGATAGTCTGAATAAAAGAGAAAAAAAATATTTTAATGGTTTTGATACTGGCTGCTGTTAGGAAATCTAGCCAAAATACAAAAATATATGACTTTCTGAAAGCAGTGCAATTTATTTGCTTTTCTCTCTTACATCATTTTATGTGCAACTCTTCCAGAAAAAAAAAAGAAAAATATCTAAAGCAGCTTTTTTTTTTTTTCTATGTGTTTTGAGTTTACAGAAGAAATTCAGATTTGTTAACTGTTCTTTGTCTGTGTAACTGGTATAAAAAAACGTGCAGTTTTGAAAGTGTAGAAATTTGGTTTTGGCAATGCAGGCAAAACTAACTGTAAATACAGGTGCTTGAATTTTTTACCCTTCCTTACAGTACATTTTACTCTGTTATTTTGTGTCCTGAAACATGCACACAAAGCACAAAGAAAGGTGAAAGAAAAGAGTCCTGATTGTAGCTGAGTTGATTCCAGTAGTATCAAGGGGATGGAATACATGAAAAAAGAGGAAGAACAGGTAAAAGTGATTCTAATATGATTTTTAAGATACTAAAGAAATGCTAGAATAATCATGAGTAGTATAATAGTTGCAAAAAGTAAGGGCTTTCATTATATCAGCTGGGATTGCTTGTGGGGGAAAAAAAGTAAGTGTACTCTGAGACAAAATTGTGTGTTTAGCTCTTTAGTAATCATTCATTTACAGTATGTGTGTCCTGATCTACTTAGTAAGCTCTTACCCTCTTATATTTGCACAGTCATAGAATCACAGAATGTTAGGGGCTGGAAGGGACCTCGAAAGCTCATCCAGTCCAACTCTCCTGCAGAGAAGGATCACCTAGAGCAGATCACACAGGAACACATTCAGGTGGGTTTTGAATATCTCCAGAGGAAGAGATTCCAGAACCCTCTGGGCAGCCTGTTCCAGTCTTCTGTCAACCTCACAGGGAAAAAATTCCTCCTCATGTTTCTATGGAACTTGCTATGCCTAAACTTCCACCCATTGCCCTTTGTCCTGTCATCAGGCCTCACCCAGCAGGGTCTGGCTCCAAACTCCTGACACTCACCCTTTATATCTTTATAAACATGAATGAGGTCATCTCACAGTCTCCTCTTCTCCAGCTCCCTCAGTCTTTCTTCATAAGGAAGATACTCCATTGTCCCTTCATCATCTTTGTGGCTCTGCACTGGACTCTCTTAAGCAGTTTCATGTCTTTCTTGGACATGGTCCCAGAATACAATACTCCAGGTGTGGCCTCACCAGGGCAGAGAAGAGGGGCAGGAGAGCCTCTCTTGACCTGCTAACCACAGCCTTTCTAGTACACCCCAGAATAGCATTGGCTATCTTGACCACAAGAGCACACTGCTGGCTCAAGTTCAAGTTCCCATTCACCAGGACTCCCAAGTCCTTCTCCCCTTCACTGCTCTCCAGCAGGTCAGTTCCGCAACCTATACTGATCCATGATGTTGTTTTTCCCGGAATAGTTTGGGGTGGAAGGGACCTCCATAGGTCATCTAGTCTGATCCCCCTGCTATCAGCAGAGTCATCTTCTGCTAGATCAGGTTGCTCAGAGCCTTGTCAAGCCTGATCTTGAATACCTTTAGGGATGAGGTATCCTGGGCAAACTGTTCCAGTGTTCTACCACCCTCATGGTAAAGAACTTCCTAACACCCAGTCTAAATCTACTCTTTTCTAGTTTAGAACCATTGTCTTATCACCACAGGTCTTTGTAAGCAGTCCCTCTCCAGCCTTCTTACAGGCCCCTTTCAGGTACTGGGATGCCCCATCTAGATCTCTCTGGAGCTTTTTCTTTCTGGGGCTGAACAACACCAACTCTCTCAGCCTGTCTTTGTAGGACATAATCATTCATCTTTTAATTGTGTTGGGAACTGTTCAAGTTCTGTCTTAGGAAATGCAGTGGCTAATTGGAGTAAATACCTAATTACAAAGTGAACTGGCTGTTTTGCACTGGGTTTGGTAGATTATTTTGTGTTCCATAGTTTTTTTACATGTGCTGTCTTCAAAATTCACAGATAGAGAAGTTTCTTCTCAGATGCAGGAATTCTTTCTGTCATTAGGATGAGTTGAGGTGTTTTGTCTTTTGAGTTTTTTGTGGCCTGTTAACTCTAAATGGTACTAGAGCAGGTTTAAACCTCTCCATTCCATCTGAGCTATGGTTGTATAGCATGGCACTGACTTGACTATTGTAACGTGTTGGTTTACTCTGAAAGTCAGATAGCAGAGGAATACTGGGACTCAGGAAAGTTACTGAATGATCACTTTTCTAACTGTGGTCTGAAATTGTCATGCCTGCTTGCATATAGTGAATTTTGCAAATACCTAAAAATTAATATTTTCTTTGCTCTTTGACTGAATAATGAGATTGCACTAAAGCTGACACTCCCTCTTCATTTTTCTGTGAGGTTTAGTACTACTATAAGGGCAGAGCTCCAAAAGATGCAGCAAGTCAGGATAACCTAATGTGATGGTCTGGGAGTCACCTGCCTTCCCCCAAAACGGAGATCACCCAGGCTACACTCAGCTGGCTGGAAGTTAAGTACTGAAGCTCTATTTAAAGCTCAGCACAAGATACAAGCAGAGATATGCACAATAGATAGGAATAGTTAAAGAAATATGCAGAAATATACATGTTAAAGGTAATACAGAAACACAGTACCCCTCTCAGAAATCAGAGTCCCCAGGAGGGCTTCTCAACTACCCTTTCATGTTCCTTCCACCCCTCTACCTTCTCCCAGGGCCTGCGTTATATGCAAGGTGAGTTTGGAGGATTTGGGTTAGAAGCAGAGTGGTCAGCTGGGTTACACAGCAGAAGGCAGAAGAGACAGCAGCTCCCAGAGAGAGAGACTCTTTATCTTATCTATATTTGTGTCCTTGTTTTTATACATCTCAGCAAGCAGACATCGCCGTTGTTTGCTTTTCACAGCCTATAATCTACTTTTTTTCATTAAAATATTCCAATTAGCCTCAAACCAGCACACCTAATCTGTATCTGAAGAGTGTTTTTAAGTTGCTTGAAGGAAAAGCATGTATGCTGCTTTTACTCAGTCTCACATCTAGATTGCATCTTCAGTAACTTCGGTGCTTGGTGCCCCACTGCTTTGTAAAAATAGAATCATAGAATGGTAAGGTTGGAAGGGACCTCAAGGATCATCTAGTTCCAACCCCCTGCCATAGGCAGGGATACCTGTACGGTGTAGTAGTCAGGTCACTAGTACAGGTCACTCAAGGCCTCATCCAAGCTGGCCTTGAACACCTCCAGGGAGGGAGCAGCCACAACCTGCCTGGGCAACCTGTGCCAGTGTCTCACCACCCTCACTGCAAGCAATTTCCTCCTAACATCCAGTCTAAATCTCCCCTCTGCCAGTTTAAACTCATTGCCCCTTGTCCTGTCATTGCAAGACCTTGTCAGTAGTCCCTCCCCAGCCTTCCTGTAGGCCCCCTTCAGATACTGGAAGGCTACTCTAAGGTCTCCTGGAAGCCTTCTCTTCTCCAGGCTGCAGAACCCCAACTCTCTCAACCTGTCCTCATAGCAGAGCTGCTGCAGCCCTCTCATCATCCTCGTGGCCTCCTCTGGACCTGCTCCAACACTTCCATGTCCTTCAAGTGTAGAAGGCTTGCATGTGAAATGAGGCACCTACATGTGTAAGGGTAGTACCTAGACAGTTCTTTTGAGTTTTGGATCTGAGCAAGGTCACCTTGCAGTTTGGTAGAATCCCGAGAGAAGTGTTTGTGCAGAATGCAAGGGGATATGCTTATGGTGAGCTCAGTTAGCATTTACACCATACCATAGAGGAAAGTTTTGGATGGCAAATAACAGCAGTAAGCTTTCCTGCAGAGCTGAGGAGGTGCCCTGGGATGGAGACAAGTAAGGCTCAGCAGTGAGTGCTGCCAATACAGAAATCTCTGCTCTGAGGACACCAATTTCAAGCAAAAGATGAGATGCATCTCAGCTAATAGCCAGTCATCTTGAAAGAGTGAGATGGACAATGTGCAAGGAGGAAGTGGCAGCAGCTCAGAACATGTTTCCCAGGTGTGATGCTTTGGGAGTTCCCCGCTCCCCCCCCCACTTTGTAAAATGGCCCAGACTAGAACTCAGCCAGCTGGAAGNTTAAAGGGAATACAGAAACACAACTCCCCTCCCAGAAATCAGAGAGCCCAGGAGGGGCTCCCAACCACTCTTCCACCTTCTCCCCACCCCTGTACCTTACCCCAAGGTTTGCCTTATGTGCAAGGTGAATTAGGAGGATTGGCCAGGGGAGTTAGAAGAAAAGTGGTTAGTGAAAATTAATTGTCAGAGGAACCAGAGCCGAGAAGCTGCTAGATCCCCCAGCAGCTGCTGTTCTCCCAGCAAGAGTCAGACAGAGATTGACTTATCTAATGTTTTGATTATTGTTCCCAAACAATTCTCCAGCAAGCATATGAGTGAAGTAGACATCATGATGTTTTGCTTTCACAGCCTATAGTGTATAGGCTCTATTTTCTCTATTAAAATATTCTAATTAACCTCAAACCAGCACACCAGAGCAAAGGGAATTTGTCTTAGGAGAGAAAGGAGATTCAGTGCTGGCAATGAGACCTGCTTGGAAAAGAAAGGAAACCACTAATATAGTCTAGACATCTTTGTACCGCTTTGCGGAAGCAATATCAATTCAGCAAAAAAGAGGAGGATATAATTTGTTTTATTGCATGGTTGTTACACATCTGTAGAATAGAGTAAAATGACTACCCCAGCATGATTTGTTTCATCAAAGCAGGCTAACAAATGTTGGAAAACAATCTGTGGTGCATATCATGTGAGCAGATAACCAGCTTGCTTGTGGAGTGAAAGTCATCGTGTTCGTTAGAAATCGGTGTCCTAAAAACACTCTAACCATCAAACCCAGAATCTCTTAAGTCATGGACTGTAGGAGTTATTGGTAGCAGAGACTGATCTAAAATTGTTTTTAGATCTAGAGAAGTACTGAAACAGGTGTCATGAAACCGGTGCCTATGTAGAGTGATTATGTCAACTCTACCTTGCTAACCAGCAGAATTTATGGTACATATCTGTGTTGTGCTCAGCACCTGGAAATATCACTTCTTCTGAGTTATGTTAGGGAAATCATGTTTGTGCAAGCACAGAGTTTTGAATTCGAAATGAGAACATATTTTTGTTTGGCTGCCATGACATCTGTCTCAGCTGCTACAATGCACATGGCTACAGTTTATTGCACATTGTGGAAAGACAGCTTTAAATTGCAGGGCAGGTGTGGATTCTGAGCATTTCAAATCCTGTTGTAAAGCTTTCCCTGCAGGTATCCATCTGAAACTATAAAGTAGGTCATATGAGTGCCAATGGTATTCTAGTTAAAAGGGCTTTATTGTTTTCTGGAAGGCATTTTTTGGTGATGCTTAACAGAGACCTTGTGAGAGGGAGCAAACATGTAAATGAAGTCAGCTTCTCAGACCTCTGGGATCTGTTACAGCATGAGTTACTCTTAACAGATAATTAGCTGGGGCTGTTAATCAAGTTTAACAGGTGTTGAGTAATGAACCAAGACAGGGCATCTGCTGTGACCGGCCTCTCACTCTAATCTGGTTAGGGAACCTAATGCCAGTTGGAGCCTAGAATGTTTATAGTGAGATCCACATTACATTTTCCTAATGCTTCCATCAGTCTTGTGATCATCAAAGAATGGTGATATTTGCACTGGAATACATAAGAAATTAGTCCAAAATACCCAAGGTGGGAACTCTTAATGAATACATGTCCTTAATTTTATTTTTTTCTTAGATTTGAAAGCATTTCACAGTATCACAGTATCACCAGGGTTGGAAGAGACCTCAAAGATCATCAAGTCCAACCCCTTACCACAGCCCCCAAGACTAGACCATGGCACCAAGTGCCACGTCCAAACCTGTCTTGAACACCTCCAGGGACGCTGACTCCACCACCTCCCTGGGCAGCCCATTCCAGCAGTCGGTGACTCTCTCAGGCAAGAACTTTCTCCTCACCTCCAGCCTAAACTTCCCCTGGCACAGTTTGAGACTGTGTCCTCTTGTTCTGGTGCTGCTTGCCTGAGAGAAGAAAGCAACCTCCCCCTGGCTACAACCGCCTTTCAGGTAGTTGTAGACCGCAATAAGGTCCCCCCTGAGCCTCCTCTTCTCCAGGCTAACCAATCCCAGCTCCCTCAGCCTCTCTCCATAGGGCTGTGCTCGAGGCCTCTCCCCAGCCTCGTTGCCCTTCTCTGGACATGCTCAAGCACCTCAATGTCCTTCTTCAATTGAGGGCCCCAGAACTGGACACAGGACTCAAGGTGTGGCCTAAGCAGTGCGGAGTCCAGGGGGAGAATGAGCTCCCTGCTCCTGCTGGCCACACTATTCCTGATGCAAGCCAGGATGCTATTGGCAAGGATGCCATTTCCTTGCCAAGTTGAACAAGCAGTTGAACTACTGTCCATCTTTATGTGTCTTTGCCTTCATGAAATGCATTTTAGAGTACTGCCTGATGAGAATCTTACAAGGCATTGTCAATGTCTTAAGCAGAAATAGTTTTAGTATGCGATTTCTAAGATCTCTTTGCAACTTCTTATTATGCTCTGTGTTAAATTATTTCACTTCTTTAAGAGACCCTGGCTTTACAGTTCATTGCACCACCTAGCAACTTCAACATTTTCATCATTTCACTAACTTCTACCTCATCACTAAGCTACCTGGATTTCCCAGCAATGTCTGGCAAGTAGCTGGTGAGCTCTGAGCTTGATGGCAAGTTTGAAACTAGCAGAGTGACTTGTTAGAGCACACTTGTGCTCAAACAAATAGTTTGCATGAAAGGGGAATTCTGTGCTGTCGAAGTAGGGAATGAGTTCTCATGTTTGCATGTTTTTGTTATCACTTTTCCTTGGCTTCAGTTGATTTAGCCTTTACATCTCTTTCCAGCCTTTGCCCAAAAGGAAAAAGTAACTCAGCCTCCATTTTGTTCTTCTTACTAGGTGAATAGGAGGTGTTCCAAGCAGAAGTTAAAGCTGGCTGATGCTGTGAATATTGCAATTCTGTGGTTGTAACAAAGTCTGAGGATCTTAAATCTGTTTGGCCATTAAAGGTGGTTGTACCAGTGGCTCTTTTGCTCCGGAGTTCTTCTCTAAGAACTTTGTGCTGGTCATTATGTGTCTTGCTGATCAAATTCATAGCAATGTTTTCCAGCTATGCTGCTGTTAGCACATCACAGACTTGTGTATCACTTAAACATAGAATGGTAAGGTTGGAAGGGATCTCAAGGATCATCTAGTTCCAACCCCCTGCCATAGGCAGGGACACCTCCCACTAGTACAGGTTACTCAAGACCTCATCCAGTCTGGCCTTGAACACCTCCAGGGAGTGAGCATCCACAACCTCCCTGGGCAACCTGTTCCAGTGCCTCACCACCCTCACTGGAAAGAACTTCCTCCTAACATCCAGTCTAAATCTCCCCTCTGCCAGTTCAAACCCATTGCCCCTTGTCCTGTCATTGCAAGACCTTGTCAATAGTCCCTCCCCAGCCTTCCTGTAGGCCCCCTTCAGATACTGGAAGGCTAAATAATGCTAATAATTAGCATTATGCAAAGAATGTTAATTGCAGCTAGATGATTCCAACCATGTATCCAGTGTTTCTGGAAGAAGAAATAACTATGCCTATTGCTGTTGGCAGTGTTTGGCACATGTCTTTTGGTTGGTGTGAGAGGTTATAATGCTGTCATCTATATAAGACTTAAAATCCAAGATTGTGATCACAGATCCTTGAAGTGATCGTGGGGATTAGAGAACCATCTGCAACGTTTTCTTACATGAATAGTAAATTTCTAATTCAATAGACAATAGTCAACTGCCAGTTCCCAGTGACCTCAGGTGGATTTAGGTATTGCCCAAGAAGATAGGAGGAACTCAGTACAACTGATACAAAATAATGCAACAAGCGAGGCAAGAAACAAGTCCAGAATCAGTATATGGGAATTCTGAATCATAGAATGGTAAGGTTGGAAGGGACCTCAAGGATCATCTAGTTCCAACTCCCTGCCATAGGCAGGGACACCTCCCACTAGTACAGGTCACTCAAGGCCTCATCCAACCTGGCCTTGAGCACGTCCAGGGAGGGAGCAGACATAACCTCCCTAAGCAACCTGTTCTAGTGTCTCACCACCCTCACTGCAAAGAACTTCTTCCTAACATCCGTTTATCCTGGATGAGAGAGATGAAGATATCACACAGCTACAGAGAGAGTAGGAGGAAAATTTGATGTTCTTGGAAACTCTGCTAAGAAGAGAAAAATGGTCACATAGATTGCAACATTCTGGCAAACAGAGCCTGGGGAAAATCAGGAAAGGAATATGGACCAGAGAGTAGTCTGGGGATAGGGAGAAAGCATCTCCAGTGTAGGTAGCGGAGGAGCAGAATCAGAGCCAGGAGGCAAGAGAACATATGTTGTGCTGCTTTTTTAGGCTTGTATAATATCTGATGTGAAATCTTGTCTTTGAAAATGCTGCCAGTATTGAGTGGTGCTTGGCTGCTCTATTAAAGAGATACCTTTCTGATCACTTTTATTAAGGACATAGATTTTTTCCTAATGAGAACCATTCCTGTCTATTATGAGCATTAAAAGTTATGGTAAAATTCCTTGGGAAAGCTCTTAATATGCATGCAAAGTAGCCATAATCCAAACTAGCCATAACTCAAACATGAATACTTGATACATCTTTCCTCCTTTTTTTCCCTCTACCCACAAAAATATGAAAAGTAATTAGAGCTCATTATGGACTTACCACTTCCCAAATTATTTTAAATTCTTGGCTTGTAGTGCTGTGATCTAATACAGGACCCTCTGAGAAACTGCACAGATTCTCATGACAAGTGTGATATTAACTTGTACCATTTTTGCAAGTAACAATTTGTAGGGCTGCTGGATATGTGTTTTCTTTTCTCCAGTTCATTTTGAGACCTTGCTCATCTCTTCTGCGTTGCCTTGTTTAACCTTTGGGAGGCTTGCAGTTCTGCAGAACTCTTTGCCAGCTGAAGCCATCTGGTTAACCATGCATTCCTTTAATTTTGCTAGTAAGGCATCTTTAACTTTCAGAAAACACGTTTTTTTAATTTTTTTTTTTTTCATTTTGTCTCTCTAGAGAGAAGAAGATTGGGAATAGATGTCAAAACCTGGGATTTCTCTTCCTCGTTGTTATTTTTTACCCACATATATAGAACAGGCTCTGTAGTCTTCTTTCCTGCATTCAAAATTAACCTGTCTATTCCTCTGAGCCCGTAACCTTTGCTCCAGTAGATAAATCACTTCCTGGAGATGTCTGAGAAGTGTTTGAATGTATTTTTTGCCCCTCAGCAATCTCTTTTGTATAAATGCTTTTGTTAAGTAGGGTAGGTTTCAGTAATTCAGAGCTCCGTGATTCTTTAGCAAGTCTGAAGTGATTAGTCACAAGTGTGATTTTCTTTCCCTTTTCAGGTGTTTTTTGCACTTCAAATGTTTGTTGTTCTCAGAGTGCTTTAATAACAGATTGTGTGGTGGTTATGTGATGATTATTATTTGTCTTTCTGTGAATGCACAGTGAAACTGATTTTGTAATTTTGTAAGTACACTCAGTGTAGCTATTCCATCTTATTTCAGACAAGAAAATACACAGATTCTTTGAAGTAAGAGGTGCTGTATCACTGGAAGCTTTCAGAAAGTAGATTCTGTTGTCCAGTCATTGCTGCTCATTAACTTGCTAGCAGAATAGAATATTCTATGATGTGGTTTTTTATTCATAAAGCAGGAGGCAACTATAGCTGAGTTGTATTTCCTTCAAATTCTGAGCTTTTAGTGGCAGAGGCAGAGCTCTGCAGAGTTTTGAAAGTTTCTCCAAAGAGACTTTGACTTCTCTAATGTCTTTCATTAATTTGACTTTAATATCTTTGAGAAATATATGATGGACACAGTAAAAATGATATGGTAGCAGGTTGTCATTCTCTGATCATAGAATGGTAAGGTTGGAAGGGACCTCAAGGATCATCTAGTTCCAACCCCCTGCCATAACCAGGGACACCTCCCACTAGGACAGGTCATTCAAGGCCTCATCCAACCTGGCCTTGAACACCTCCAGGGAGGGAGCAGCCACAACCTCCCTGAGCAACCTGTTCCAGTGCCTCACCACCCTCACTGTAAAGAACTTCCTCTTAACATCTAATCTAAATCTCTCCTCTGCTAGTTTAATCCCATTGCCCCTTGTCCTGTCGTTGCAAGACCTAAACATCCCAAAACACAAGCTGCAGTGCTTATAAAGAAGGTACTGCCTTGGTCTGTCTCAAGGTAATTAAACCAAACTGAAATTCTTTTGAGTTTCCCCTGGATTTCTCTACTATGTATTTTTTATTATGTCAGCTCTATCAGGGACTCAGAGTTTCTTGTGATTGTTCTATACCAAAACTTTTCCATTACTTTTTGAATAATCTTAGGAGCATTCCACTGTTCCCTTTGCATTTTGGATGTGTAGAGCTGCCCAGTACCATTCAATGACTCAAAGAAGCAACAAAGTGTATTAATTTAACTGTGTTGTTTCAGCCAGCAATTAAACATTGTATAGCCACATACGTTTGTCTGTATGAATTTCTGAGCTGGTATCTCTGTCTCTATATAGATACAAGTGCAGAGATCAACCAGCAAAATTCCTCTTTCTTCTTTTCAACCAGTATCTGTTGCTGCAAGTAGTGTATTTTAGTTTCTAAAATTGGTCTGAGTCACCTGCCTACTTGCAAGTGGAAGTTTCAGTCTTGTTTTCACTAAAGTTAACTGTTTGTGCATTAGACATTTTGTAGACTCAGTCTCATTTGGTCCGTTTATGACAGGAGTGTGAGCTGGTTTGTATGGTTCAACCTAAAACTCGTGACAGACAACAGGGAGCATTGAGAGTCCCAGGCTTATGTAGCAACAAGAGTTTTGGCAGTTGCTTCTTGGATAGAGGAAGAGAGTACAGTGGCTATAGCTTGGTTGGAATGCTGCTTCTGAGACTCTGTAAAAGAATCATTTTCAATTAAACTGGGTCTGAGCAAAAACCTCTTTATTTCTGCCTGTAAATTGATGCACACCTGACAGGTGTCAGCTTCAAAGCCAAGATAAAGACATGAAAGCTTATTTAGAAAGTCTTTTGGGAAAGGAATTCTTGAAATGAATATTGGGTAGGGAAAAATAATAATTGCAGTGCTTCAGCCAGACTTGAGAATCCCTAGAGCTTGACAAAGGAAAATTGGAGGTGGCTGGGACTGCTTTACTGAGTCTACTTTGCAGTAGCTGTAGTTGGTAGAGTGCTGATTAGTATTGTAGGTAACAAGAAGATGGATCCATTATTGTTACTATTTACTGTGTTTATGATCTTTGGTGCTACAGAATTTGTTTCAGACTAGTTTTCTGGACTGCCTTGAACTCGATGTCTGCAGTCTGAGAAAGTGTTGACCTCTTTTCTGTGTAGTTACAGAGCTGACTGTAGCCTTTGTCAATGATTAGTGTGATGCCCACAGCGACAGCTTATTTGTACCAAAAAATGAGTTCACGGTATTCTTATTTCTTGCTTTCCTATTCCACTCCCACTCATACACCAAATTTCTTCTACTATGAAGCCAGGCAGAATTATAAATATTTTGGGGACCTTATTCAGGTCATGAGAAGACCAAGTGAAATTTGGAATGGAGGAGGTACTGTTAATGACTCCAACAGCAGTGTAGGTTTGTTTGGCCTTTTTTGCATGGCAGATTTTGTTTGTTTTAGTGAAGTGAACCATATTATATTTTCCAACAGGAAGGAAGTTTCCATGGATCTTGGGTTTTATAATTATAAATAGCATCAAACTGAACATTCTTACAGCAGAGACATCTGTTTTTCACAGTCGCCTTCTGTAGGAAGAGACTTTGTTTTGTTTTGAAATTCTTAGTTCATGTATTTTAGCAGATGATCATATTTAAGCCAGATTCTGATTGTCATCAGAACAAATTGGGAATTAACTCAGTTTATTTCACCTCATCTCTCCCGATTTATGGTGCTGTAAATGAAAACCGAATCTAATGAATTGACTCTTTTATTCCTGTGTTTAACTGTGTTGACAAGCAGTATTTTTTAAGAGAGATGAGACAATGCAATTGCATACAGCTCAGAAAGCTCCACTCTTCTGACAGCTTATCAGATTGCATTTTGCTGTCTGCAAGAATGACTAGAAGACTTCATTTGGAGTTGACAAACAGTATGTGGTATTCCAGTCTTCTGTGAGAAGCCTTGAGCATGTTGCCATGTTCTTCCAATCCAGAGAGATTTCTCAAAAATTATATGCAGATTTTGCATTTGTTCCCTCTGGTGGGCTTGTGGGCATCATAAAACACTCAGGTTTTGGGTTTAGCTGAAAAAAAGGCCCAGGATGTTGCAGTGGCTGCAATGTATTTCATAATGTGATGGTTCGGGAGTTCCCTGCCCCCAACACTTTGTAAAATGATTCAGACTAGAACTCAGCCAGCTGGAAGTTAAGGACTGAAGCTCTATTTACAGCTCAGTACAATGTACAAGCAGAGATAAACACTATAGACAGGAATAGTTACAGACATAGACAAGTTAAAGGGAATGCAGAAACACAACTCCCCTCCCAGAAATCAGAGAGCCCAGGAGGGGCTCCCAACCACCCTTCCACCTTCTCCCCACCCCTGTACCTTACCCCAAGGTTTGCCTTATGCACAAGGTAAATTAGGAGGATTGGCCAGGGCAGTTAGAAGAAAAGTGGTTAGTGAAAATTAATTGTCAGAGGAGCCAGAGCCAGAAGCTACTACACCACCCCAGACACTGCTCTCCCAGCAAGAGAGAGACAGAGACTGACTTATCTATGTTTTGGTTATTATTCCAAAACAAATTTTCAGCAAGCCTGTGAGGGAAGTAGACATCACCATGTATTCTTTTCACAGCCTATAGTGTAATTTTCTCTATTAAAATATTCCAATTAGCCTCAAACCGGCACACCTAACATATATGCTTATTAGTTGTGCTTCTGAGGTGTCAGTGTAAAGCAATGTGTGAGCTATTACAAACCATATTCTTAAATCTCTGCAGGCAAACATTTTGGCTTTTGAACTTCCTCAAGGTAAACTTGAGAGTCAAACTTGGCTTCAGTGTGTGGAAATGGAACTGTATACCCAACTATGCTGGGCTCAGATTGATCTGTCTTTCTGGTTTTATTTGGCTCTTGGAATGGAAATAGATGTCCTTAGTAAATCCTGAAGCTTTTATAGCTCTAGTTTTATCTCAGACAAATTACTGGAAAATGTACAATGCCATTGATCTGACTAGAACTAATAGGAGTTTTAAATAGCAAAGAAAATAAGACCTTCAATGCTGAAAACCTCATCCTTTCTTCTCCCTTCCGTTCCTTCCTTCCTTCCCAAAAACATCATCAAAAGGAGATAATAAATGCAATTGATTTATTTCGAAGTGCTGTCTGTCTTTTTCACTTTCCTTCTGAATAGCAGAGAGTCTGTGGCAGCCCTGGCTCCAGATGTCTGAGAGACAAGCTATAATATGTTTCAGAAAGTCCTTGTTTGATTGCATTTATCTGAGAAGAAAAAAAGAACAGAATAAGGTTTGTCTTTGCTACAGTAATGTTTAACTCCTGAGAACAACCTCAGGAGGAGGGAGAGCAGTTCAGAACTAGAATTAACAAAGCCCTTTTTGCAGTTGTTTTAGTCTATTTCCAGTCAGAACAAGCAGCACTGCTGCTTTTCTGTAGTGTGTGCTGATTAGTAGTATCTTTTTAGTGCAAATGTTGGGACAATGGAGTGGAATTCAAGAAGCCATTCTGAAGTCTGTGGTTTGAAGAGCTATCTGTCCCAAACATGTTACAGAAGAACTGTGATGTTTTGCTCACACACAGTAAATATTTTGAACATGAAATATTTACTTGGTGGACTTGGCCATGTCTACTGGCATTCCTGTAAACTTGGGAACCTGCACTCATCTTTCTTGGAGTCATCCTGGATTGTTTAATTATAGCAGATAATGTTTAAGGCCACAAGATAAGGTGACCCTGTAGTGTTTTCATTTCCTTTTGTCTAACACTTTACTGGAACACTTTGCTGATGAGAGTGGTCAGTAGTGCAGTTTAAACTATGTACACATATTTGATACAGAGTAAGAATCCAGTACCCAGTAGTGGCTGTTCTTGGATAATTGGGTGGTGAATGGCTGGAGAGCAGCCCTGAGGAAAAGGACCTTGGAGTCTGGGGTGATGAAAAGCTCAACATGAGCCTGCAGTGAGCACATGCAGCCCAGACAGCAACCGAGTCCTAGGCTGCATCAAGAGCAGTGTGGGCAGCAGGGCAAGGGAGGGGATTCTGCCCCTTTACTCTGCTCTCGTCAGACCCCACCTGGAGTCCTGTGTGCAGTTCTGGAACCCTCAGCACAGGAAGGACATGAAAGTGTTGGAGGGGATCCAGAGGAGGCCACAAAGATGATCAGAGGGCTGCAACAGCTCTGCTGTGAGGACAGGCTGAGAGAGTTGGGGCTCTGCAGCCTGGAGAAGAGAAGGCTTCGAGGGGACCTGATAGTAACCTTCCAGTATCTGAAGGGGGCCTACAGGAAGGCTGGGGAGGGACTATTTATAAGGTCTTGTAATGACAGGAC
>VWZE01025432.1:108232-120148 GCA_013396675.1 Eubucco bourcierii | reverse complement strand
TTTTTTTTTTTTTTTTTTTTCCTGTAGCACCACCAGTCATTTAAATTTCTTATATGAATAAAGGCTCTCAGGGGCATACAGAGATCTCAGTCTGTGTCTGATATTCCCACTGACAACAGTGAGAGATTTGTGTGCCAGCCAACAGTGGTTTATGGCCCATAGTTATTCTGTGGCTTAAAGGCACAATACATTTCTGCTACTTAACATTTAATTTAAATATTCATAGGACATTGGGTTAGCCAATTCTTTGCCATAATAGTTCCTTATAACATGTAGGAAATTAGCATAGCTGCTGTTATTGACCAGATAGTGGTCAACACTGCCCTATTGCCCAGACCTATAGAGTAACTTGTACCTTCTGATGCTGAGTTGTCACAGTGCTGTAAGTGGCCTTTGGACTTGATGCTAAGTTAAAGTCTGGGCTCCTACACTGTAATGGGTGGGAGAGTGAGGTCTAACAGTCACTGTGTTTTTGTCCAGCCTGGTCTTTGGACACCTAGAGGGAGGGGACATCAAGGTTAAGGACATACTGGGTTGACAGTTGGACTGGATGATCACAGAATCATAGAATGGTAAGGTTGGAAGGGACCTCAAGGATCATCTAGTTCCAACCCCCTGCCATAGGCAGGGACACCTCCCACTAGTACAGGTCACTCAAGGCCTCCTCCAACCTGGCCTTGAACACCTCCAGGGAGGGAACAGCCACAACCTCCCTGGGCAACCTGTTCCAGTGTCTCACCACCCTCACTGCAAACAACTTCCTCCTAACATCCAGTCTTCCTTCTGCCAGTTCAAACCCATTGCCCCTTGTCCTGTCTTTGCAAGACCTTGTAAGTAGTCCATCTCCAGCCTTCCTGTGGACCCCTTCAGACACTGGAAGGCTACTCTAAGGTCTCCTGCAAACCTTCTCTTCTCCAGGCTGCAGAGCCCCAACTCTCTCAGTGTGCCCTCACAGCAGAGCTCCTACAGCTCTCTGAACATCTTCGTGGCCCTTCTCTGGACCTGCTCCAACAGTTCCATGTCCTTCCTGATGATCTTTAAGGTCTTTTCTAACCAGATGTATTCTGTGGTTCTGTGTCCTGAGATTACTCACAATGAACACTGAAGGAGAAGTGTTGTTTAACGATTATCTCAGGTGTGGGGTAATGCCTTTTTCACACAGTGGATGAGAAAAGGCTTCTTTGGGATGTCAGGTTTGGTCAAGTTGGTTCAGCCTCTGCTCACCAGTCTGAGGAAAGTTCCTTGTTTACCAGGACAGACTCTGTTTTGCTGTGAATGCATGCTTCTCCCTTCCAGCTGACTCTGCCTTCTGTAAAGTTAACAAAACAAACAAAAAAAAAACCCCAACCAACCGAATAAAAATAACACCCAAACCAACCAAATAAAAATAACATCAAAACCTACCAACCTCCCCACCCCGCCGCCAAAAAAAAAAAAAAAAAAAAAGAGGGGGAAAATGTGGTGTTTAAGGTATTTACACCCTTCTGAATATTTTCAAGCTTCAAGCAACCAGAGAAAGGGGAATCTGACACCACAGGGTAGAGATTGGAGAACTTAGTTATAAGCAGGAATCTCTTGATCTGGTCTCCACTCCAAGGACTGCCTATGTATTTTATATTAAATGAACACCACAAAAAATGAAACTTCTAATGATATTGCCTGTAACAGCAGCATCTGCTTTTGCTGATTCACAGGGATTTGATTGATGTGTTTGAAAATTGCTTTGAGCTAACAAAATCCACATGGAGTAGGAGCTCAATACTTATTAAACAGGAACTTGTGGCCAGCTTCACACGATGAACTTGCAGCTTTGCAAATGTCATTCAAAACTGTTCTAAAATTACCAATTGCCATTTTATGCGTGGCACTGGTGTAGACATATCCAAAGCACCCCATTCAAACATCTTGTTTCCATTTGCTTGTAGCTCTTTCAGGTCTTATCTTCAGGACTGAGCTCTTTCATGCAAGATACAGACTCATTTTAGATCCCAGGCTGAGTGGTTTCATTGTACATTTACTCTTTTTTTTTTTTTTTTTTCTTGTTGTTGTTGATTATATTGCAAAATTTAGATGAAGTTATTAATGTCTTTCCAAAAAAGAATATTAAAGAAAATGTTGGCTTTGAAAATGTTCCAGTGGTTTCTCCCATGGATAAAATTTATAGGCTCTGTGGAATTCTGATACTGAGCTGTGTCAGCATCTCCTAAGGGACACTGTTTGAGAAGAGTCTTCACTTGAAGAATTCACACCCCTCATTCTGCTTGAAAATAAAGATGAAAAAGGAGAGAGAGAGACAGTATTGAAATTAAGCACAAGAGGAGCTGAAAACCCAATCAAACTTCACTTCATGCATTTGGCCTGATAGGCAAGAAGAGATTTTTCTCCCTGATGAAAGAGAGAGAGTACCAAAAAGCACATCAGAAAGCTGTTCTAATTTTCATGCAGGCCTAGTTTCCCCCTCCCCTTCCACTCCCCCGTATATTTCTTTGCGCCTTCTGCGCATTTCAACCTCTCCTAATAAAACAACTTTCAGACCCTAAGTGATGCTTCTATGTACAGTCAGTGGAGGAAAAAAAGAAATCAGCCCAAAAGAACTGGTTAATGGATTTGGATGTGGAAGTCACAGAATTATGGAAAATAGGAATATTTATAGACAGAGCTGCCAGAGACTTTGTTACATAATAATGGAAAATTACAGACAGCAAGGTGGTCTCATTATCTTTGGTACAGAATTAAATCAAGCATCCAGCAAAATTTGTTTAACCTTTCCATGAAATTGTACTGAATTGCTCCAGACAGCAGCAGCAGCAGCAGCTCTTCAGACCCTGGTTGTGTTTTGTTTAGTTTTTTTTTAAAAAAACATACTTCTAAAAGGTTAGCAATGAGGTTTCATGCAGACAGAAACCAGAAAGATTATTCTTTAAACAAATGACCAACATGTTTGAAAAACTGCTACAAATTGTCTCCTCCTATTTTAATTACACAAGCCCTACTGCTGTAGAAACTATAACCTTAGTGTTACAAATGAACAGGAATTCCTTTTGCAGAGGAA
This sequence comes from Eubucco bourcierii, assembly GCA_013396675.1. NCBI lineage: Eukaryota > Metazoa > Chordata > Aves > Piciformes > Ramphastidae > Eubucco > Eubucco bourcierii. The sequence continues at coordinate 117,096 of VWZE01025432.1, read as the reverse complement.
AGTGAGTCGAGGGATCTTTACATCTGAATAGTAAGTGAAGAATGGGGAAGGAGGAAAACCTTACCAGTTACTGACTGATTTCTTTTTGGGGCAACAAAAGTGTTACAAGGCCATTCCCAGTTTATAGAATCATAGAATGGTAAGATTGGAAAGGACCTCAAGGATCATCTAGTTCCAACCCCCTGCCATAGGCAGGGACACCTCCCACTAGTACAGGTTACTCAAGGCCTCCTCCAACCTGGCCTTGAACACTTCCAGGGAGGGAGCAGCCACAACCTGCCTGGGCAACCTGTGCCAGTGTCTCACCACCCTCACTGTGAAGATCTTCCTCCTAACATCCAGTCTAAATCCCCCCTCTGCCAGTTTAAACCCATTGCCCCTTGTCCTGTCATTGCAAGACCTTGTAAATAATCCCTCCCCAGCCTTCCTGTAGGCCCCTTTCAGATACTGGAAGACCAATTGCTTTAAACTAACCTACACAGTCTGTTAGAAAGTATAGAAGTGCCTGATCATATACAATAGATGGGCATTGCTTGGATCATATTGGTCTACATACAGCTTCCCCCTGTCCCAGGGGAAAGGACCTGCTTGTCCCAGGGGGAAGGACCTGCTCGTCCCAGGATATTGTAATCTTGTTATTCTATTCCTTTTCCAGTATCACAGCTTAAAAAGATAGTGCCTGATTGGTCTCTTCCCTTCTCCTTCCTGATGCTCTTGCTTCCAGTTCTCAAAGCAGTGTGTGCTCTTACTTTGGTTCATGGAGGTGTTCTTGGGCAGGAACTTGAGCCACTGAGGCTTGGGGGGTGGTTTCAGCCTACCCTCAGACCGACTGAGTGTGGAAGGGGTGGAGGATTCTATGAGGCAAATTTGGGCCAAGTGAATCTTGTGCTTATTCTACCTGATTGCTTCTTGTATATGTTCTGTAGCAAATAGAATTTCTCTTTAACGCTTCCAATCAGTATGCAGTATCCTCATTCTCACTCCTGAAAAGGGGTAAGAACCAATTCTGTTCTCCAGAGCTGGGCATGCTTGTGGCCCAGACTGGAACAGTGTGGCAGCTTAAAGGCTACCCAGCATTCCTATTTCTTTATGACTGTGACACATTCAGCATCTCCCAGTCTGTGGACAAGGGAATCTGAGTCGTCTTTTTGCCTCCCACTGTGACCCAAAGTAGAGTGCACTGAATTGAGACCGCTCAGTACAGCTCAGATAAAACAGAGGAACAGTGAGTCCATTCTCAAACAAGTGTGCTTACAGGCAGGGTTATTTGAGGCACAGCTCATCACTGACATGGCATAAAGCTTGTCGCTGAGACGTCTTTTATCCAACCCTTTCATCTTGTTAAATATAGTTCAGCGTTTTCTTTTTCTCTCGTGAACAGATGATTGCATTAATTTAAAGGATAACAGTTGGCACACCAGACATGTAAATGGAGCAAGACTATGGAGATAAAACAGGGAGTAATTGGTGTGTTAAAAGAACTTGGGTTTGTCCGTTTAGGAACCCGAATGCTGTTCATTAAATACAAGTTTGCAGCCACAGGTACTGCGTCTCTGTGAGTGTGCTTATAGATGACTTGGAGTTGTACTTCTGTAATGAATGAGATAGTCTTAAGTGCTTTAAAAATAGATATATTATTTGGAGAAGGTGAGAAATTTTCAATTTGTATTCCCTCTAAACATTACCTGGATCCAGTCCAGTTTAACGAAAAACTGATATTTTACTAGTCCAAATATATTAAAATGAAAAATAAAGTCATCCTGAGTTTAAGTCAGCCCTAATTTTTTCCCATGTAGAAGACTGAGGAAAGGCAATGACATCAGCCTTGCCAATAGCCCTTCCTGTAGCTTATTGTTAATGATCACCATCATATCTGTGAAGGTTTGGGAGTTCCCCACCCCCCACGCTTTGTAAAATGACCCAGACTAGAACTCAGCCAGCTGGAAGTTAAGGTCTGAAGCTCTATTTACAGCTCAGCACAATGTACAAGCAGAAATAGACACTATAGACAGGAACAGTTACAGAAATATACAAATTAAAGGTAATACAACAACACAACTCCCCTCCCAGAAATCAGGGACCCCAGGAGGGGCTCCCAACCACCCTTCCACCTTCTCCCCACCCCTGTACCTTACCCCAAGGTTTGCCTTATGTGCAAGGTAAATCAGGAGGATTGGCCAGGGGGGTTAGAAGAAAAGTGGTTAGTGAAAATTAATTGGCAGAGGAGCCAGAACCAGAAGCTGCTAGACCCCCCGAGCTGCTCTCCCAGCAAGAGAGAGACAGAGACTGTACCTTATCTATGTTTTGGTTATTGTTCCCAAACAATTATTTTTTAAGCAAGCCTGTGAGTGAAACAGACACCACCATGTTTTCCTTTCACAGCCTATAGCGTAACTTTCTCTATTAAAATATTCCAATTAGCCTCACACCAGCACAATATCAAATGCAGACTTGGTGGAATTCCAATGACTTAAACAGAACTGTACCAGAGATAAATTTTGCCCAGTTTGGATACCAAGATTGCAAGCACTGAGGTCCATGTCATGTCCACAGAGCCACTCACTGCACTAACTGATTTTTGTTCTCGTTAGGGAATGGGCATTTAGTAAGTGTCCTTCCCTCTTAGAAACAACTGAACAAACTGACAGGCTTTACTGGTTTCCCTGGGCAAAAGCAATACATCTATAACATGCCCTTTTTTACCTCCTTTTCAGTGTTTTGCCTATACCAAGAGAAATCCACATTATGTGGGAATTATAAGTATATATTGTGTAGAAGGAACTTCCTGCTGGGGACACATCTGTTAGCTGAGTAAGAGAGCAGACATACAAAGATACTGCACCATACCATAAACAGGTAACAATTAACAAAGGCTAATTAGTTGCATTTTCTGCATAGTATTTTAGCATAAAACCTTCTAAACGTTGGGAAAGCTCAATAACAAGCTTGCTAAGAGAGAATACTTGGAATGTGAAACATCAGTTTTCCTGATTTCTCTTCTTTTCCTGTTCTACAAAGCCAATGGAAAATATTTCCTTGGCCATCTAAAATCATACTTAGGTTCAGCAGGTGGAATTGGTTACTGGGATGTTGATCTATTTCCATTGATTGTCACCTGAAGATGATACAGATCTGGTGAGGAACAGGGAGACTGGATAAACACATTAGGAGTCTCCTACATTGTCCTCCAAACTCTTTAGAGAAAACATTGAATGAAGGAGAGGCAAGGAGATAGGGTTTATTGAGCCTGGAGGAGAGCAGAATAAAAGAGGGATCCAGTTGCTGTCCTTGACCAACAGGATGAGGTTGGAGAGAAGGTGGAGCCAGGTTCTTTTTAAAGAAGCAGCATTGAAAGGACAGAGGACAACAGGCACAAGTTGCAGCAAGGCAAATTCTGATTTGATGTCAGGGGGAACATCTTTCTTGGTAGAAGTATTTACAAACTGAAACTAACGCTTAGAGACACTGTGGGATACCTGTCCTTGGAGATATTCAAAGATTGGGAAGGCTGTGAGATATTTTCCAATGATTTTCATGATGCTTCCCTTTTAGCCACTGCAGTATCTGTTAGAAATAGAAGATTGATTAGATGAACTTGATGAAGGCCAAGTTGGATGAGGCCTTGAGTGACCTGTACTAGTGGGAGGTGTCCCTGCCTTATGACAGGGGGTTGGAACTGGATGATCTTTGAGGTCCCTTCCAACTTTACCGTTCTATGATTCTGTGATAGAGGTTTTGTTTGCTGTTTGAAATTTGGAGCCTTGTAGGTATTCTGTGTAGGAGCAAGGTAACCATAGTACTGTAGCCTGTATTGTAATGCATATGGAAGGTGTAGAGTTAAGAGATCCTGAACTCTGGAGCATCCTAAGCTAAGAGTGCTTCACTTTGTCTAATTAATTTTGAGATAGATTTCTGCAATATCTTAGAAGTTGTAGCTGGAAGAGGGAAGGTTTTCTCAACTCATCCTGGTGAAGCTGGATTGAACTGTGTTATTGTTCTGATGCAGAATGTTATTTACAACCCTCTGAGCTCTCAGTTCATTTCGGTGTGAGTAATTTTGTTTGCTGTAGTCCTCAGCTCTCCGAGTCTTTGTGTCTGTCTGATGACGGTACACTGATTAAAACAAAGGCATCATAAAGAGTACAAAGGTAAGGCAGAACTTTCTGTAAATCAAGATGCTTACACAGTTACTGCAGCTCACAAGCAGATTTCAAGCAGCAGACCTGAGTGACACCTGTGTATTAAATAATCATCTGCATCACTTAACAATTGCTCCAACTATTTGCCGATAGTGCTTTGTACAAAGAAAGGAGCACTGAGAACTACTGTAAACAGCTTCCTAATGTACCTTAATTGACAAGCATTTTTGAAGTTCAATAACTTCCTTTCAGAAAAACCTCCTTTCAGTTGATTTCATGCTCTGCTTTGTAAGCTGTTTGAGTTTACAACTTATGAATAATTGTTTCTGATGTAATTATTAAAAAAAAAACCCAAAAACCCCCAAACCGAAACAAGAACAATAAACCAAACCAAAACACAACAAACGACAGATTTCATACTTGACAAAATAAATGTGTAGCTGTTTGAGTATTTATTGTAAACTAAATGTCATTATTGTACTTTTCTTTTTTTTTTTTTTTTTTGGTAACACCATCTGTTTAGTAAACATCCAAATGGATTGATATGAAACTTTAGAAGTTCATAATGACAACGAAGTAATGCAAGACAGAGTAGATAAGAACAAGTCATTAAAATGACCTATAAAAGGACAACCATCTGTAGCAGAAAAATAATCTTTCTATTGATGACACTAATAACTTTCTAAGAGAGTGACAGTTTTGGATTTATGGCATATGAACCAAATAATTGGAATGTATTTATTTTTAATTAACAAATAGTCTTTATTTTTTCTTATTGTTCTTGTGAAGAAGCAAAATGTGTAGGAAATATATGCATACATGCTTAATAATGACTTTTGTATTATCTCCTGATCTCACTGAAAGCAATTATGAGTTCATAAAAGATAATATATGTAACTCTAAGTCAAGGGAAAATTTTTTTTGTTTACAGAAAATGTGTTTAAAGTCCTTTGTCGCTCTAAAAATATTAACAATAGTAAAGAAAAGTGTAAAATGCTGAGGATGCAACTTCAGTTGCATACACGTAGGTTCCCTGTTGGAAAGGCCAGTGGGTGGTGTTGGAGCAGGGAACAATCAGGAGAAGACCTAAGGGAGAGGATCAGTGCCTTACTTTAATTTAAAGGGTACTCATTCATAATTGTTTGATTATTTGACCTCTTTAAGGGCATATCATAGAGAAGCATCTGCTTTTAGTTGTACAGAACCTCTACCTGGGAACCAGCACTGGCCCCTCTTGCACCAGCATACTGTAGTCACCCCTGTTGATTTGAGTCTTGGAGTTCTCCACTCCCTAGCAGATTGATCCTGTTGAGAGTTGATTTAATTCCTTGTACATGAAAATTTATGTTCTTAGACTTAAAGCAACCCTTGTAATTCACTTTCAATTCAAAAAGGAATTCAGAGAATAGAAAGTATTACCTTTACTTCTTTTATTAGGCGTGTAGTTAAAGCTTTTCATCTCCAAAGTACTTTAAAAATGCTAATTAACCTTCACAAAACTTCCCTCCCCTTAATGGTAGGTGGCACATGAATGACTCCCTGCAACATTATAATCCAGCCATTTTAGTAATTAGTTTTGAAGTATAGCACATGAACTAATTAGAAAATTGTGCAGCTACAAGGCACGTGGTGGCTACAAATGCCTGGGAACTATCCCAAAATGTTACATGGCTTCGAGTGATGGTGTAGCTGTGAACCTCATGGACTAATTAATTCTTTGTGTGCCTTGAGATGGGTCTCTGGGAGTCAGCAATGCTAAGAGCACTCTTTGAAAGCTTTTCTCTTTTTTTTTTTTCAAACATCCACTTCCCCTTCTTGGGCTTCTTTCTCTTTGTTGAAGTGCTGTGAGGCTGTGGAACTTGAGGGCTGTGCCAAGCAGCAGTGTGTCGTATTAACTGCACCTATTGTACACAAGCAAAGCTGTGGCCAAGAGCTTTGCCTGACTGCTCGAAGAGTGAACTCCTGTCATAACTAAGTGCTACAACTAAGCAGATCCTACTTGTTTGTCTTAGGCCAGATCATGTCCCTACTTCTCAAGCAAAAATAGCCTAAAGCCACTAACAAGTGTCGTAAGCAGTAAGCATGGACAGACTCCTGGAAGGTAATCTTTGTCATGTAAGGGATGATTTACATTCATATTAAAGGAGAGGCACAGTATGTTGTTGTGGAGTGCTTTTTGCCTATAAAGTTCTTTTTCTTCATTCTCACCTGTAAAACAGTGATGAAACTTGCAACAAATGAATAGAGTGTGTGCAGGTATCTGTTTGCATATGAAAAAGTACTTCACTGTCCATTCCTGCTGCTGAGAGTACTCTTCACTTCTGAAATGAAATTTCTCGCTATTTCTCAAAGACTGCATTGCTTCCAAACCACAGAGATCAAATTTATGCAGGTCAGAAATCCATTTAAATTGACTAAGCAGTACCCTTACTTATGTAGTATAAATTTCATTCAAGAAAACTATCTCAGATCAAATAACTGTAGCCCAAGAAGAGAGGGGAAGCAAACTTTGATTCATTTGTGTGGGGCAGTGTCTTCAAGGGCAACAATCTATTTCTTTGTGCTTTTCATGTCTTCTATTCAATGCACAGCTGAGAAAGCCAGAAAACTGAAAATCAGGTGTTTCACTTCATCAAATTGGTTTGGTTCAGTGTCACAACTCTCCTCTCTTACCAGCATTTGCAGGCTCAACTGATTCTGTGGTTTCTAATAGTTCACTTTCATATATCAGACTTCTAATAGCATAGAAGACAAACTTTGTAGTACAGATAAGCACAGCTGAATTCCAGTTACTTCCTGTCATAGGAGCAATGAAATTGGCTGTCCTTATCCATGCTACTGTACTGTGTAGAGTCTTTCTAACTGGGGGATGTGAGCATCTCCCCTATGGAGAGAGACTGAGAAACCTAAGGCTGGTTAGACTGTTGAAGAGAAGGCTGAGAGGAGATCTGATCCATGTCTAAAGAGCTGAAGGGTGGGTGTCAAGTGGCTGGAGCCAATCTCTTTTTACTGGTCAGCAGCAATAAGCCAAGGAGCAACAACTATTCTGGAACAGAGACGGTTTCACCTCAACAAGAGGAGAAACTTCTTTAAAGTGAGGGTCACAGAGCCCTGGAACAGACTCCCAGAGAGGTTGTGAAGTCTCCTCCTCTGGAGAGGAGACTTTCAAAACCCACCTGGATGCATGCCTGGGTGATCCTGCTTTGGCAGGGAGGTTGGACTCGATGATCTCTGGAGTTCCCTTCCAACCTTTAATGTTCTGTGTTTCTAGAGTAAATCCATTTAGAGTGCTTAAAAGTGTTTGGCTTGTGAGACTTGAAAATGTCATATCACTTGGTTTTGTCTGAAATGAAGTTTAGTCACTTGCTCTGATATTCTGTCCTTTGAAGAAACACATCAATTCCTCCATTTTAAATTTAACCCATTTTGTATATTCACGTTTGTAATTTCTAGGCAAGTCAGCATACAGCTGTACACAGTGGAATTATCCCTTCTACCATTTTGATATTTCCATTTTCTCCATTGTCTAAACATCTCTGGGACACTCCTGTGACCAAAAACTCAACCCCATAATCAATATCATTTCAAACTAAAAATCAAATTCCTTGCTTTTCTGTTGAAGGTAAATGCTCAGCTACGTAGGATTTGGTTCCAGAATTGTGTGTGATAACTTTTCAACAAAGTTGTTCATTTGTTTTCCAAGGGAAAAAAAAAAAAAAAAGTCTCATTTGGCATATTCACAAATCCACTATTGGGTTTTAAAATTCTTTGCAAATGTTGTTACTTTCTTTTTGTGAGGGAGGAGATGTTGGCAGAGTTGGTGTCTTCAGAAGATGTTCAGAAAATAGGTTGAAGACTTACCTGCCAGTTTGTGTGGAAACTTTTTTTTTTTTTTTGTCCTGAAATTCTCGCTTCACACAACAGCCAGGGTATTCTTCTACCTTCTAGCACCTATTCAGCAGAAATTTCTGGGTTTTGGGAGCTTTCAGAACTGGCCAGATCATTCTGCCTGAAACAGTCCTTACCCTGTGGGTGGAAAAGTTTGCTGTTGTCAAGTTTGGTTATTTTTAGTGACAATAATGTTCTTTTCTTCAGATGGTGAGTTGTCTACCTGTGATGATTTAGGCTTCTTGCAGCTGTTACATAAACTTCATTTAAAAGAAAAAAGTTTTTGAGACTTAACATTTCTGCCTTTCTGGTTTTCACATCTTCAAAGGAAAGAACAAAATCTTTGGCCAGAAAATTGGAGAGATTCTCATCTGCATCCCCTTCAATCATTCCTCTTGACTTTGCTCTCTCAAAAGGAAAGAACAAAATCTTTGGCCAGAAAATTGGAGAGATTCTCATCTGCATCCCCTTCAATCATTCCTCTTCACTTTGCTCCTCGAACTATATAAACCTGTCCTTGTCCCCAGGAATTAAGGATCAAAATAAATGCTGAATCATAGACTCACAGAATTAACCAGGTTGGAAAAGACCTTTGAGATTGAGTCCAACCTAACACATTCTGATTAACTAACCCATGCCACTAAGGACTTCCATGTCCTTCCTGTGTTGGGGTTCCAGAACTGCACACGGTACTCCAGGTGGGGTCTGACAAGAGCAGAGTAAAGGGGCAGAATCCCCTCCCTTACACTGCTGCCCACACTGCTCTTGATGCAGCCCAGGACTCAGTTGCTGTCTGGGCTGCACTCACACTGCAGGCTCATGTTGAGCTTTTCATCA
>VWZE01025432.1:84327-107973 GCA_013396675.1 Eubucco bourcierii | reverse complement strand
AGGTCCAGGTAGATGCCATCAGTTGCCCTTCCCTTGTCCACTGTTGCTGTCACTTCCAATGCCAATCACTCTTTCTTTGAAGATGATCTTCCTAACATTCAACCTGAACCTGCCCTGACACAGCTTGAGGCTGTCCTCTTATTCTGTCACTGTTTGCCTGGGAGAATAGACCAACCCCAGCTGACTACAACCTCCCTTCAGGCAGTTATAGAAAACAGTGAGGTTTGCCATGAGCCTCCTTTTCTCCAGACTGAACAACCCCAAAGATAGTTTTTTAAAGCTTGAAATTATATTTATTTGTATTTACTTGAAAAACTTGAAATTGAAATTATGTTTATTTCTCGCATCCTCATGCACACAAGGTTTTATTCTATTCCTATTGCATCAAAAAATTTGGGATACCTCCAAATTTTTATTCACCTCAATGTGGGAGGAGTTGTCACTGCATTTGAAAATACTCTCTTTTGCTTAGGTAGGCATTAGATGAATATATTAGATGAATATGTATTGAAATAATCACTAAGTAATGTTTTCAATCTTGTCAATACCAATAATCAACTGTGGATTATATAAGAGATGTCCCATGGGGAAAAAAATGTTTTGTTTTTGTTTTTTTTCGTATCCATAGGTTTTGATTCTCTCTTATTGTGACTGCACTAATTTAATTAGTGTGGCCAGCAGGTCAAGGGAGGTGAGGGTCCAGAGGAGGCCACAAAGATGCTCAGAGGGCTGCAGCAGCTCTGCTGTGAGGACAGGCTGAGAGAGTTGGGGCTCTGCAACCTGAAGAGAAGGCTTCCAGGAGACCTTAGAGTAACCTTCCAGTATCTGAAGGGGGTCTACAGGAAGGCTGGGGAGGGATTATTTACAAGATCTTGCAATGACAGGACAAGAGGCAATGGGTTTAAACTGGCAGAGGGGAGTTTTAGACTGGATGTTAGGAGGAAGTTGTTTGCAGTGAGGGTGGTGAGACACTGGCACAGGTTGCCCAGGGAGGTTGTGGCTGCTCCCTCCCTGGAGGTGTTCAAGGCCAGGTTGGAGGAGGCCTTAAGTGAACTGTACTAGTGGGAGGTGTCCCTGCCTATGACAGGGAGTTGGAACTAGATGATCCTTGAGGTCCCTTCCAACATTATCATTCTGTCATTCTGTGATTCTACTGGAATTACTGTTAGGTCAGGATGTAAATTATCACAGTCCACTTAAGATGCCCATCTCCTTATTTTGCATGTTCAGGGAAAGTAGTTTGTTTTGTTTTGTTTGGGTTTTTTTTTCATTCATGCCTAAATTGCAGTAGTGACTGTGTTAAGAATGACTTTAACATTTGTTTTAAGTTCTGGAACCACACAGTAATCTAATATGCATTTTTGTGTTTTTTGAGGTGACAACTGCATGTAAGAAATAGTGCATTTGATTTCTTGAGAATCTACATCCTGTCAAAGTGATACACAGCTTGCTTGATAAACTGGTCCGACTTATATATTCACATGATCCATAAATGAATTTATATGACATGGATGGCTTCCAACACATGTTTTTAATGGCACTTAACTACCTGAAGGGTAGTTGTAACCAGGAGGAGGTTACCTTCTACTCTCAGTCAACCAGTGACAGAACAAGAGGACACAGTCTCAAGGTGTGCCAGGGGAAGTTTAGGCTGGAGGTGAGGAGAAAGTTGTTGCCTGAGAGAGTCATTGACTGCTGGAATGGGCTGCCCAGGGAGGTGGTGGAGTCAGCATCCCTGGAGGTGTTCAAGGCGGGTTTGGACATGGCACTTGGTGCCATGGTCTGGTCTTGAGGTCTGTGGTGATGGGTTGGACTTGATGAGCTTTGAGGTCTCTTCCAACCTTGGTGATACTGTGATACTTAGTAAAATCCTGCTCTAGGTGTTCATGGCACTGAAAATAGAGGTAGTGCTTGGTGGTACCTACAGCTGGTACTCATCTTGTAATATCAGGCCATACTCTGAAGTTTCTAATACTTCATTCCTGTGTTGTATGGTTTCCACTGGCTTCTCTTAAATCCTTACTGGGTAGCAGAATTGTAAGCACTCTTCATATGGTAGGTCTTGAAAGTGCAAGAGCACAAACTGGCTGATTGTTCTGCAATAAGTAATCCTCTAGCATGTCTCACCACTACTAAAAGTTAATAGGTATGCATCTCTTACCAGTTCACAGTCTGGAGTGCATTTGCAATATGAAGCTCATTAAATTAAAATGCATTGTTTTGGTAACTGCTAAGTTAATGTAAAAATACGTATTTGTTCTTCTGCAGTGAGCCTCTTGCCCTAATCAGTGAATTTATGAGTCTCCTCATCTCTTTTTCTACAAATGTTCATGGTACTCTGCAGCGTGAGTCCTTTTTTCAAGCGTGTGCAGTGCTTGCTTTGGCAGAGATGTGCGCAGAAGTCTCCAGGCCCTGTGTTGCTTCTTGGCCAGGATTTGTGCCATTTGTGCAAGTATGCAGGTGCTGTCACTCCACACAACTTTGAGAACTTTATTTTCTTTCATTTATGTTGTTATTTAGAGGAAATGATTAATCTGCATTAACCTGAGGGCAGTCAGTGAAGATGGCATGATCAAACTGGGTCACTTGCTTGCTTGTTCTTTATTTTTCTAGTTTCATTTATTCAAAGACCCTTGGGCATCCTTGCTTAGGCTGAGGCCTGGGTTGCACCCATGAATTGTCCTGAGACAAGCAACATCAGGTCTGAAGCCTGAGGACGATTGCCTTGGGCAGCTGCACGCAAACCTGGATGTGCTGAGCAGGGCTTTCCTCGCCTCGGGCAGAAACTGCCCTCACTTAGAGCATTACCTAGCCAAGTGGTTTCATCCTGTGGTAGCAAGTTTGGGGCATGATTTCCTAAGACACATGATTCATAGCTTCATTTCTCATACCTAAGTTCTAAACAAACAAAAACCCATTTACTGATTTAGAATTATTTATCTTTTTGCTTACTCTGCTCTTTAGTTTAACAGCTCTTGTTTCCTTTGTCTTTTGCTATCTCACCCCAATTTCTCATATAGATATCTATATAATATATATAATAATGTAATACAGAATATCTGTATTCTCATTATAGATATTAACAACAGCAGAGATCTCTTTGTCAGCTTCTCTTCTAGTATACCAAACAAGCCTGAGTTTTCCAATAGTAGGATACGTTGATTAAAAATGTAATGCATTGAATTAATACTTAATTGAATAAATCAAAAGATCAGCATTGCCTTTTCTCTAGTCTATGTTATCTTTTCTTTATCTGTTAGTAAATCACTTAAACTTGCTTAAATGGAACACTGTAGCCTCTTTCCTCACTGCCCCTCCTCTTAAAAAGAGATATAAAACATCTCTGATTTGATGAAGCAGGCTGATTTGGTGTAGAGTACCAATGAAAACACAATTTTCCAGGCTGGGAAAGGCATTTTGAGCAAGATCCTACACTAGTTTAGAAGCTGGTGATAGAAGATAACTTGGGGTCACCTTTGTTTTTTCCAAGGTTTTGGTTGAGTTCTTAGAAGTCTTTCATTTCTTAGAAGAAAAATACTTTCTTAGACAAATTCATTTCTTAGAAGAAAAATACTTTCTTAGACGAATTCATATCTCAGAAGAAAGACTTTTTGTTCGGGGTGGCTGAGCACTGGAGCAGGCTGACAGAGCCTCTGTCCTTAGAGATACTAAAAAACCTTCTGGACATCGTCTTGGGCAACCAGCTGTATAAGACCCTACTTGAACAGAGGGGTTCAGCAGGGGTAGATAAGGTGACTCCCACAGATACAGTCCAACCTGAGCAATTTTGTGATTCATTGATGAAAGAACATCATATCTAGCTTTTTTGGCACATTGTTTGACACTGTCCACTGCAGTGCATGTCATGCAGTCTGCTGATGTGTCTGCATCTGCCTTGAAAACATTGATTGATTTCATAGCAATGCAGCATGGGGCTTTGAACAACCTGATCTAGTGTGAGATGTCCTTGCCCACGGCAGAGGGATTGGAACTAGATGATCCTTGAGGTCCCTTCCAGCCCTGATAATTCTATGATTCTATGAACATGTTGTTTGTGGCCACAAAAAGTTCCTGGTCCATGTCTAGTGTCAATATCAGTGTTTAGTTTGCTGGGCTGATGTAGGTTTATAATGGACTATATGTTATGAAAATTTTAGGAAGGAGTAAGTTACCATGGTGTAAACTCAGGCTTCATCTGTATTCAGAACATATTCTTGTTGCTTGAACTCAGTCAAAAGACTTTTCCACTTTGGAGATCTCTTGTTTAGACATCAATTCTGTAAAATCCTGTAGTATTTCTTGGTTTGGAATTTTAAGTGAATCTGAATTGTTCTGCTCCTTGTAGAAAACTGTCACTTAACCCTCTGTGACAGCAGACTGTTAGGAGTTTCAGGAACACTTACATTCCCTCTCCAGATAAATTCCTGTCCTCACTCTGCAGGCATGTCTCCACCACTTGTAAACGTATTTATCTTGTTTGGATGGTTCTAGTTCTCCCTGGGCCTTTTATTATTTTCCACTAGATAATGCATACTCATGCATGCAGAAAATTTTACCAAAGCAAATGACACGACTCTCAGATATCTTAGATCCCAACTATCCACAGCAGTAATACATAGGCTTGCTTTTAATTACTGTTACTTATCACAGTGTGGAATGAGTGTTCATCAGCTCAAGGGGTGGGAAGTATGGTATAGAGCTGCAGGATATACTGGAGTTGGAGAAAGGTTAATACTTTTTCAAAGAGAGAATGGGGCTAAGAAGTGTGATAGGCACTTTTGAAATGTGGAAATAGTATAACAGGACAGGACTGAGGCCTGTGTAAACGTTCCCTTTTACTCTCAGAGTAAATCTGACAATTTCTGAGCTGAGCACCTTCTTTCAATCTGGTTTTGGTTATAAGACTCCTGAAAGAGAGCTTTGTACTAAGGGTTGATTGCAGCTTTAACACAGGAGCTGTTACTTCCTTTCCATAATGTTCTTTGCTCCCTCCTTCAGTATATTCCTTATTGAATCATTCTATCACGCTCCTCATTTGACGCAGGCACAGTTGTGTAACTGCTGGCCCATAACAGAACATTTGTGGCTAAGGTGGTTTTGAGAGCACAAGAGTTCCTCTCAAACAGTCAGCTGCTCTATGTTTTGATGTCTGGAAGACAGCTTTCTTAATTTCATTAGATAGGAGGTGGTCCAGAAAATTAAAGGTGCTGACAATTCGAAGCAGCTGATTATAGGCTAGAGTTATTAGTCCTTGTAGTTTCATGACAGCAACAATTGTTTACATTATTTAAAGATGAAAGAGTCAGAAAAACAATGGAAATCAGCTGGAACATTTTGTATGTAATGAAATGAAAAAGTGATGATATTCTCTATTTCTTTTCCCTCTAGTTAGGCTAACTTTTATTTAAAAATCATCACCAAAAGTCACTTTTTAGAGAGATGAAGTGTATGTTAAAGTGAAGTGGAACTACTAGCACTTGAAGGTTTTTCAAATCTGATCCTGTTTCTGAAGTCAAGCAGGCCCAGGGAAGCAGAAGGGACCACTGGGTGCAAGGAGGACAGGCTTGTGTGCTGATTATTTCTTCTTGTCTTTCTGATGGCTGCTTGAGCCTGAGGCGTTAAAGTTAACATGGAGAGGAGAGGCTCATAGTAAGGGATACCAGAAGGAAGGGAAGTCACAAAAGCTGGTATCTTGCTCTGGAATTCTAGACTCTCTGAGCCAGAGTACATCTGTATGTGTTACACCTGACAGTGAATTTCTCATCGATGTTCAGGCACCTCTGTAAATCACAGTAGGTTTTACAATCTTTAGCACTGCAAGGCAAGACTACTTACAGCTCAGCCATACAGTGTATGCTACCTGATAGCAATGGCACAAGGCACTCTGGGGTGATGTGCTGGAAGTTACCATGAACAGCTAAATTCACTTTTTCCATGCCACTTGCAAGTTCATAAATGTCTGCTGTATCCTCATCCAGCTGTCTTTTTCACTTCTAAACTCAAGACTCCTAATCTTGTTTAGTAGCTCGTCATAAGAAAAAAAGATTTTATACCTTTGTGTTTTGTCTTTCCCTAAACTTTCTTATCACTGTTTGTGTTGCATTTTTCCAGCGTAATTTGAGTACCATTCTTTTACCTTTATGCTTGGACAAATCTATTGTGGTGGTTTGGGAGTTCCCTGCCCCCTACACTTTGTAAAATGACCCAGACTAGAACTCAGACAGCTGGAAGTTAAGGACTGAAGCTCTATTTACAGCTCAGCACAATGTACAAGCAGAGATACACACAATAGACAGGAATAGTTACAGACATATACAAGTTAAAGGGAATACAGAAACACAACTCCCCTCCCAGAAATCAGAGAGCCCAGGAGGGGCTCCCAACCACCCTTCCACCTTCTCCCCACCCCTGTACCTTACCCCAAGGTTTGCCTTATGCACAAGGTGAATTAGGAGGATCAGCCAGGGGGGTTAGAAGAAAAGTGGTTAGTGAGATTAATAGGCCAGGAGAAGCTAGAAGCTAGACTGCCCAAGACGCTGTGCCCCCAGAAAGAGACAGAGAATGCCTTATCTATGTTTATGTTCTTTTCCCAAAACTGTCTCAGCAAGCCTATGAGTGAAGCAGACATCACCATGTTTTCCTTTCACAGCCTATAGTGTAATTTTCTCTATTAAAACATTCCAATTAACCTCAAACCAGCACATCTATTTTCCTCATCTTTCTGTTGTCCTCATTTCTGCTAATAGCTGTAGCAGTAAACAGCTGTAATGTTCAAGAACCTGCACACACTTTTCTGTGTCTGAATTTACCGTAAGGGCAAACTTTGCCTTATCTCCTGGAAGACATTTCTGTTTCACCACAGAAACCTGTGAGCATAAGGATGCTCTTTGTTCCTGCAGTAGTGTGTGGGGTCTTTATTGCTTGGTTTGGTTCCTGACTTCAGTCAAAGGGAGTCTTATAAAGCACAGTAAAGGTAGGGTTATGCATGAGCTCTTGTAAGCCATGTATTCAAGCACATATTGTTTAGCAGAGAAGACTGATCATGTCTGTGGCCCCTTGCTTCAAAACTGTTACCATTTCTGTTTAGTAAGTTACACGAGCAGCAGTCTCCAAGCTTCATGCCCTGCTTTCTTTATGGTGTAATATATTTGTAAACATGTTTCTTAACTTCAAAACATGTTTGTTCTGCCTCATTTATTTGCAGATAACTTACTGTCTCTTGGATCTTTAGCTTCTTGTTCTAATGATCGCTTTGAAATATTATTTTAATGAACCTATGAAACACATCATTGTACTCTTTTTTTTTTCTTTTCTTTTCTTTTTTTTTGGTGGTTGGACTGCTAATGACACTCATCCATTAAGTAAATGGTTTTGTAAGCAATACAAATGTAATAAATAAAGTTAGTCAGTTCTTTTTTACCACTTTTCTGCTGATAGGCATGCCACATGCTGGGAAGGTAATGTTTCATGACCAGCATAGTTCAGTTTGTAGACAGCCTGGGAATCTTTGTATTTAGATTCAGTGAAAGAGCTTCAAAGAATGTTGCAAACTCTGATTTATATACAAAAGAATTTAAAATTTGGAATCGAGTTGCAGTGCAAGGTAGAAGTTTGACCTCAACAGTATATTCTGAAGCATCTTAGTTGTTTTAGGCCACAATTTGCCCAGTCTTTGATGGAAATACTAAAGTTGAATCTCTTATTTTATTGCATTGTTTGAAACCATCTCTGAAAGTGGCATTTCAGCTGCTGAATCTAAGGGCTATGCAACATGGTGACAAAAATAAGGGTCCTGTAGATTGGAAGTGTAAAATGTGCAGTGAGAAACTGTTGTCTTTGCCACAGGCTGCAGTTGGGCAAGTCCCCACCAATGTTTTCCAGTAGGAAATAGTGAGGGTGCTTTGGGGATTATTTTCATTAATGCTTTCATGTGGGTGAATGTGGATTATACAACAAATAATGTCAAGGCAATTTTCTTAGAAGGATTGTGTGTTTAAAAGAGTACCAGGTATGTTTGGAGTTTGTTATAACCCAAGGGGGCCTGGAAGTAGAAAAAGGCTCCTTTTTGAGTGTTTGAACCCAGTTCATGAACTGCTGAGAACCACTCTGAGATCTTCAGTGGAGGACACAACCTGTCTTATTTCAGCACTCTGCAATGATTCCTGCTCATCCCTGTGAAGCATTTGGTGGGATCATAATTTTGAATAACATACTGGGTAGGTCATGGAATGTAACCAAGCTGGCACACTCACACCCATTTAAAATGGCTGTAAAACCCAACATTTCTTTGATCCAGAGGATTTACAGCTCAGTACACCTATTAAAAAACAAAAAAGGATGGGGTGGGGTGGTGGTGTTCAAGTATTCAGTTACAAAATATTGTAAACTATTTTACATCTCCGTTGCTTTATTGTAATACTTTCAAGATGAGCACTTGGAGGAATATATAAAGGCAGGTAATAGGGAGGGATGTTTAGAATGAAGGCATAGTCTGTGCCATGCTGAATGGGGAATTTTCTTAATGAAGAGAGAAGCTTCCTTTGAATTCTTGAGAGAGCAGTGGCAAATGTCACTGTGTAAAACTTCTAGGGAGGTGCCAATGGCATAAAAAGAAAGTCAGGCTCGTTGTAAGTTATAAATGCGATACTTGCTTGAACTACCAGAGATGATTCCTTAATGAGATTCACCTTGCTTGATTTATTTTTTAATATCTTTTAATTTTCTAAGGATATCAGAAATATGTCATTTACAGCTCTAGAATGTAATCAGACGCAGTCAAGAGAAGGCCAGGTTTAGCCACGTGTATGGAAGGGCCACAATATTTTACCAGGTAATTAGAATTGGATGATTTAGGTTGAAAGGATAGGTCAGAAGTCTTCTTTGCAATTTTATTAATTCACTGAAGAAATAAGAGTTACTATAAAAAGTACTATTTTATCTCTTTTGGAGAAAGTAGTGCCTTTGCACTGCTCTAAGTGTTTCATTAAGACTTAAATGAGAGAGCAGAAGCAAGAGTTCACTCCCCTCAAGATTTTGAAGGTGTCTGTCACTGAGGATGAAAAATGAGTGTAGTATTTCATAAGGTCTTCTCCAAACACTCCTAATTCTGAAGCAGATAAAAGCAAGCATTGCCAGCGAGCGTGCATCCCCTGCCCCAGCTTGCTTTCTTCAGTAGCATTTTAAAATGATTGCCTCAGGCTTTCATTCAGGGAAAGAAGTACTGAGGTGGTGGAAAATGGAGATTTTTTTTTTCATATGACTCCTACACATTAAGATGATTTGGGAAAATTATCCCATTTTCTAAATGTCCCACCATCATAAAGTGCACAAAAGATTAGGGTTTGCTTTGATTGAGTGGCGTTTTTCTTGGGCTTTGACTGCGTTCTGAGCTGCTGAATATCTGCTTGGCTGGGAATTGAAGTATAGTGCAGGCTACAGTTGCTGGATTGAAGTTTTTGACTTATGGAAATTTTATTTTTTTTAAAAAACATCTTTTAGCTTCTACAGTGCAGGGATGTATATATTGATTTAATGGAGCTAAATGCAAATTTGAAGTGGTGTTTTGATTTGGCTTCTACATTTTGATGCAAATGGGATTGATATGTTATTTTAACACTGTTTTGGTGAGGGTGGAAATTAATGATAAGAAGTTAAAACAGATTTGATTATTTTCTTCTGCACTACAAGGGGATGTTACATCCTGGGTACATCCTGATAGGAAGAAGAAATCATTCAGGATATTACCCATGGTACACTGATACAGATTAAACTCACAATGCAGAAGTTTTGGAGTGGTTAGGAGATACTTGTCACTCTCTGGATTTGCTCTTCTAACTTTCTGAATCACCAAGTTGAAACTCAGATTTTATTTTGATTTCTGCTTCCTTCAGACTTCTGCCGCTCGCTTCAGACTCAAACGTCTCTAGAAAAGAGATCCAAACAATTGGAGACTATCAAGACACCTCAGAGAACTTTTTGCTTTGGGTTTTAGAATGACCATATATTTTTTTCTGACTGTTCAAAGCTACTACCTTATAATTTCCATTGATATGGGGACTTGTGTGTGGAACAGTTCAGTGTTCATAGTGAACTGAAATTCCTGAATAAAAGACCCTAAGTGTACTTTGTCGAAGACCTTTCCTAAATGATGAATAATCACTCTTTTAAGAGTTTATTTTTCCAGAGGTATGCTGAATGTTGCTAGAGGTATGCTGAATGTTTCTAGAGGTATGCTGAACTATTCAATAGTAATTTGAAGTTGGCAGACCATGGACACTTTCCCGTCTGCCCTTCTTCCTCTGGCCAGCTTTTGTTGGAACATTGTAGTTATTCCATTTGGAAGCGAAGTGGGAAATGTCATCCTTTAAATTTTAGCTGTCGTGTCAAATTAGGTCAGGCTTTACAGCATGTCATAACACAAAGTGATGCAGCATCTTATAAGCAGAGCCTGCTATAACTGTGTGTGTTGTAGTGCCAGTTGTGTGTTAGTTGAGAATGAAAGTGACTTTCTGCTTATAAATCTTCATTGGATTCATAGCTCTTCTGAAAAGATGAATAGTGGGAATTACTGGGTCCTGCAATGTTGCAAATCACTTGTGTTGTTTGACTGTTCTGTTGAAAAATCTATTGCAGTCAACAGCACCAGTTTTCTAAAGAGGGTTGAGGTCGGTACAGAGCACCGAATCGCTTCATAAAAGAATCTCTGTGCAGCAAAGTTAAGTGTAACACAGTTGGAAAACCCAGAAATATTGCAGGTGGTTTTACTGGTTTACTGAACTGCAGAAATGATTGAGTTTCTTTCCAGAAAAGGTGAAGAAAAAACAGGCTTTTCTCTTGCTTGTAAGCAGAATGTTGTGAGGGAGAACTCCACCCATTAGAAAAAATGCAGTATTGTATTACCAGTCTGTTAGACCAATCTGCTAGGCATGCTGGCAGAAGAAATCTATAATATTGCACTTCCAAGTCTGCTGATTCTGTTACAGGAAAAGTAATTCACTGTGTCAAACCTGGACAAAGGAATTGATGAGAAAATATGTTGGGGTTTTTTTTGTTTAAAAAAAATCTATCCTATCCCATTCCATAAGCATTTATGAGATGAGAAAAATGGATTTAAGTTCATTATCTAGAACTGTTTTGGCTAGGTTTTATAGAGGAGACTGTCCTATATTATATAGCTGATACTGAAAAAAAAATCTTGTTGCTGCTCCACTAACCTGGGCGTGAATTGAACTGTGAAATCCATATCCAGAAAAAGGACCAACCTGTCTACTGTGTTTGAGGCACACCATCCTCATGTAGGTCTGCTGTTAGATATGGAAAATCAGTTAGCTATAGTCATAGTGCTTGTTATATTAGTTGGGGTTCTTTGATAGCCACCATAGTTGTGCTGTGCAGTACAATCCCAGGTACGTTGTGCTGCCACAGGCTGATCAGAAAATACACAGTGCAAGAGGCAATGACCAGTACAAGCATGCAAAGAAGTACCAAGGCCAATGGAGGAGTATTGGTTAGACCAATTGCTGGTCCTCTTGATGTGCTCAAAATCTGAAGTTGAGGGGAGCTGGGGTTGTTCAGCCTGGAGAAAAGAAGACTCTGGGGTGACCTACTAGCAGCCTGCCAGTACTTGAAGGGAGCCTGCAAGAAGACTGGGAGGTACTGTTTACAACCACCTGTAGTAATAAGATGAGGGGCACTAGTATGAAATCAGAGAAGATTAGATTTAGGTTGGACATTAGGAAGAAGTTCTTTGCTGTGAGAGTGGTGGAACACTGCAACAGGTTTCCCAAGGAGGTAGTTGAGATCTTTGCAAGTATTCAGGGTCAGGCTCTGGGCAACCTGATCTAATGGGGGATGTCCCTGCTCACTATAGGGGCCGTTGGACTAGATGCCATGTGGAGGTCCCTTCTAACCCAAACCATTCCATGATTCTGGGATTCTATGGAGTGTTTAACAGCAGATGTCATAAAAAATGAGGGAATTATTGTGCTTCAGTGCTCTTGGCCTGCCTTGGGTGATGGCAGATGACCCAGCTACTTGTACTCTCCATCTTGTGCCTGGCAATAAGATGCTCTGGGTTAAGCTGCTTGAAGTGCAGCTGAAAACTGAGAGCCTGTCTGCTTGTTTGTCATGGTGGTTTAGATGAATTTGAAAGATAACGTGACAGGATTCAGAATAAGAGCAGATAGAGAAGTTCTGCCTAACAGCCTCTCCGTCACTTAATACTCCGATAAAGCAGCGACACTGACACTGACTTTCACGGTTGTAGGTCAGGTTGCTGAGTGCATGATGGCTACTCTGCAACAACAAACACTTGGCCACTTGCCTCTAAAGGCTGCAGCTATCTCTTTCTGTAATACTTCTATGGCAATTCTGTACCCAAGAAAGTCATTACTGTGGTTAAATTGGGATGGAAATGTGTGTATATGAGTCAGACAAGCCTGTGTGTGCAGGCACGTGCACTGTAGATGTTTGTCATTCTGTGCTATGGACTAAGGAACTGCATTATTTACTGCATTTCTTTTTCCCACCTTGGGACTGGAGTTTATCTGTGCCCCTCTTTAGCCCAGTTGGAAAATGAAGAAGCTAGATATGGAAATGTTTATTGTAATTTGTTAAAGTTCAGTGCTTCAAACCAAGTATTTGAATACCTGGCAAGGATGGTATCTCCTGGGCTGAAAACCATACCATCCAAAAAGGTAAAATCCATGAAAGACTGAAAGGAAAAGACATCTAAAGGGTGAACAGATTTGGTCAAGCTTAAAGAGCAGCTTCATGACCTTCATGGATTCAGTGAAAGGGATGTTTTGTTTTCAAGTATTAATTTCTTAGGTTTCTACACAGAACAAAGGAATTAGAAGGAACATGTAGTTGAACCTGACTCAAAGATAAACTTGATTCCTGGTGATTGTTTCCACTGAATTTTCCAGAATCACAGAATGTCAGGGGCTGGAAAAGGACCATGAAAGCTCATCCAGTCCAAGCCCCCTGCAGAGAAGGATCACTTAGAGCAGATCACACAGGAACACATCTAGGTGGGTCTTGAATATCTCCAGAGAGGGAGACTCCACAACCCCCTGGGCAGCCTGCTCCAGTCTTCTGTCACCCTCACAGAGGAAAAATTCCTCCTCATGTTTCCATGAAACTTCCTATGCCTCAATTTCCACCCATTGCCCCTTGTCCTGGCATTGGGCATCACCCAGCAGAGCCTGGCTCCAGCCTTTTGGTACTCACCCCTTACATCTTTATAAAGATTGATGAGGTCACCTCTCAGTCTCCTCCTCTCCAAGCAGCACAGCCCCAGCTCCCTCAGGCTCTTCTCATAACAGAGATGTCCCATTCCCTTCATCATCTTTGTGGCTCTGTGCTGGACTCTCTTAAGAAGATCTATATCCTTTTTGAACTGGGGTGCCCAGAACTGGATACAGTATTCCAGATGCAGCCTTACCAAGGCAGACTAGAGGGATAGGAGAACCTCTTTCAATCTACTAACCACAGCCCTTCTGATATGCCCCAGAATGGCGTTTGCCCTCCTGGTCACAGGAGCACACTGCTTGCTCATGCTCAACCTTCCGTTAACTAGGACCCCCAGATCCTTTTCCTCTCGCTGCCTTCCGACAGGTCAGTTGGCTACTTCTGCAGAGTGCACAACCATCATGGGTAGTCCTCAGACCTTTATTTTGTTGGGAAACTGGTGACTGCTGGGCTGTTCAGTGAAAGAAACCATGAGTTAGTTTCTTGGCAGTTTTCTGAGTTCAACCTTGAAAAAAACATTGTGCAGCTGATGCTGTTAGGTGTGTGTGTATCTGTGTGTGCAAACCGTCTGGTGCTGACCCAAACAGCAATCCTTAACAAACCCACCCAAACCAAGTCCCTCTAACTCTGCTTTTGACAGGGTCCAGACAGGTAGGTAGAATTGACAGTTTGGAAAAACAACAGCAGGCCAACTTAGCCTACTAGGGGCTTCTCTCAGTTTATTTTGCAGGCCAAACAGAAAAGGCTAAGATTTCACAACATTTCCCCTGCTGACACTTCCAAGTAGACTCCATTTTGTAGCTTTATACATCAAAATATTCCTCAATAGCTTCACTTGTGAACAGGCAAGTAATTCAGTGTTATGTTGTGAAATCATAAGTGTTTAAGATTCCTAAGTCTGGTAAGCCAAAACCAAAAAGATTTTGCAACAAGAGAAGCCATGCTTGTTCTGGAATTAAAATATTTTCATGAATGTTCACCCCAAGGAATGGAACCTGTCTGGTTAGATTATGCTTGCTGCAGCTGATTGGCAGTGCACTGCTCTGCCTTTTTTCTCTTATTATTTTTCTTTTTTATTGTAGGGAAATCCTTGTTCTTAGACATTCCAAATAGAGTAACAGTTTGTTGAACATTAAGAATGATAATAAATAAACAAAGAGTTGATCACTTGTTACTAGGGAAATCAGCTTCCACCTCCTTCCCTCACAGTCTTCCTGCAGTTCCCAACATCTCAGCTCTGACTTGCTTCTCTTGTGCCCTGTCTGTCCCTGCCTATGACAGAGGGTTGGAACTGGATGATCTTTGAGGTCCCATTCTATGGTAAGGCAGAACATCCTGACTTCTGGGTAGATTACCAGAATGGATGGATGCAAAGGTCTCAGGGCCTTTCTGGGCACATCTATTTGGCAGATAGGATTTTACTTGTTATAGTGATCCATAAAGCAACAAAGATTGTTGCAAGGAGCTGTGGATATATGGTTTAGGCTGTTAAGGGATCTCAGCAGTCAGTTCATGAGTAGAGTTGAATGCTGAAGGAGCCACAGAGCTGTTAGAAATTAACTGCTTGCAAGGCATACTGTGCTTGAAGAGAGAGGGCATGGCTGTAGTGTGTGTGCTGAAGGAGTCTGGAAACTTAGAGTGCCCAATAGACAAATCACAAGTATCCTCCCACTAAAGGATAGGAACGTTACTACCCAGTGTGTTTAGGCACAGCTTGACTTTAATTTTCTGATGAAATACAGTGACCTACTCAAGGATTTGATTTAATTTTTTTGCAAATGTCATTCTGACTTAGATTCTGTGATTTTTCCAGTGAGGTGCCTACCTATATATAAACTTCTACTCTTCTGGGACTTTTGTTATTTCTCTGTGGTTCCTTGAGCTGGAAGTGGGGAAAAGAAGACTGGAGAGAACCATGTTTCCCCTCTACTCCCCGTTTTATTTTTACTTTTCTGTATTGTTCTAATACCATGTTTGTGTGAAACACTGAGAGGAAGCAACATTTGTGGCAAACAGCCAGCTCACCCCAACTAGGTTTTAAAACCTTTTGCAAAAGGTCTTAATTTTCTCTTCCATAGATATAAATGAGAGAAATGCAACAGAACCTGGCAGATTTGGGAGAGAGCCAGCAGAAGCTCCAGGGAAGGGGTTTGCTCATCTTTCATTGCACTGTACAAGGTTGCTCTTGCTTTGCCTTGACATTAGTTTGCTTTTTCTGGTTAATTCATGCTGGCCTAAAGCAACTGTTTATCACTCAGTGTGATCAGACCTTTTATGAGCCATATTGCTAACAAACCACAGTTACATGTCCTACATGTACTAAGCCAAACCTGAAGTATGCCATTTTTTCCACCTTATAACCCACAGACTTTCTTTGCAGAATGTTTTATGTATCTTCTGAGTCCAGAATTGGTGTCATAGTCCAAAGTAGATCTCTTAATGTACTTATTAGAAGAATCCCTATTACGAGAGGGATATGGACATGCTGGAAAGTGTCCAGAGAAGGGCCACGAGGATGCTCAGAGGACTGGAGCACCTCTCCTATGAGGAGAGACTGAGGGAGTTGGGGCTGTTCAGTCTGGAGAGGAGAAGGCTCTGAGGTGACCTGATTGTGACCTTTCAGTGTCTTAATGGGAGCTACAAGAAAGCTGGGGAGGCACTTTTTAGGATGTCAGGTTGTGATAGGCCGAGGGGAAATGGCAAAAAGCTAGAAATGGGTAGACTCAGACTGAATGGTAGGAAGAAGTTCCATGAGGGTGGTGAGACCCTGGAACATGTTGCCCAGGGAGGTGGTTGAAGCCTCTTCCCTGGGATGTTCAAAGCCAGGCTGAATGAGGCTCTAGACAGCCTGATATAGTGTGAGGTGTCCCTGCCCATGGCAGGGGGGTTGGAACTGGATGATCTTTGTGGTCCCTTCCAACCCTTACTGATTCTATGATTCTATTAATGTTAACATTGTTCCATTGTCTTGTTACGAGGTCACAGAGCAGTTGAACAGCTCCTAGAGAATTCATAGCTCACCACATCTACAAATTGTCTACCCAGAAAGATGTCTGTCCTTTCTTTTCATCTCCTCAGGATCTGAGATATCATGATCATGTGTGATTCTGAGACTGAAATGAACATAGAAAAGGATTAAAGGTGTGTAATAAACACATTTGAATTCTGATGAGTAGGATGGGAAAAAAAAAGCAGAAGACTGTTTTTGCCTTGCAACATCTGATGTAGGCTGACATTATCCATTTCGTTAGCAGTCAGGAAAGGCTTGCCTTAGCCATGCAACTTCTAAGCAAAATCTTGTAGCACCCAAGAATTACAGAATCATAGAATCATAGAATGGTAAGGTTGGAAGGGACCTCAAGGATCATCTAGTTCCAACTCCCTGCCATAGGCAGGGACACCTCCCACTAGCACAGGTCACTCAAGGCCTCCTCCAACCTGGCCTTGAACACCTCCAGGGAGGGAGCAGCCACAACCTCCCTGGGCAACCTGTGCCAGTGTCTCACCACTCTCACTGCAAACAACTTCCTCCTAACATCCAGTCTAAATCTCCCCTCTGCCAGTTCAAACCCATTGCCCCTTGTCCTGTCATTGCAAGACCTTGTCAATAGTTCCTCACCAACCTTCCTGTTGACCCCCTTCAGATACTGGAAGGTTACTATCAGGTGTCCTGGAAGCCTTCTCTTTTTCCAGGCTGCAGAGCCCTAACTCTCTCAACCTGTCCTCATAGCAGAACTGCTGCAGCCCTCTGATCATCTTGGTGGCCTCCTCTGGACCTGCTCCAACCTTTCCATGTCCTTCCTGTGCTGAGGGCTCCAGAACTGCACACAGGACTCCAGATGGGGTCTGATGAGAGCAGAGTAAAAGGACAGAATCCCCTCCCTTGCCCTGCTGACCACACTGCTCTTGATGCAGCCCAGGACTTTGTTACTGAAGACCCCTTTAAAAACTGCATTTTGTTGTCCATTTGATTTGAACAGTTTTAACCCAAAACTGATGACAAATTCAAGACTTCCACAATAAAATAGTGGGAAGGACGAAATGAAAGATTCAGTAGTTCCTGGAGCTGCTGCTATTACTTTCTAACTGTATTCTTTTGTGCATGTGTGTGATGTTTAACTTGGAACTTAAATTAAAACTGAACTACATCCCTATAAACACTGAACTACCTAACCATTCATAGACTCTCTCAATAAAAATGCCAAAAAGTTTCCAGCTGGAAGACATTCCCAGTTTTTACCATGGTTTTCAGTGCAGATACAAATGCACAGATTGCTGCTGATTTAAAGCATGTGGGAAAAGCCCATGGAGATTTATATTTCTTTCATGATTGAATGCTGGTACTCAGTGCTATGTGGGAAAGCAGTCACTTGGTTTAATAGTTGCACAGCTGGTGTTATCTGAAAAATAATCATTATGATAGAAAGGACACATTTTTCACGTGGCTTTGGGTTTTTTGTTTTGGTTTTTTTTTTTTTTCTTGTCAGGTCTGTCAGAATAGGTTCTCTGCAAAGCCTGCACACTTCATCTGACATTCCTTACATTAATATATTAACATCTAATACTTTAAAGAATGTCAAAGTTATAAAAAGTGACTGTAATTGGAAATGTATCAGAGCCTGGCTGTGTAAAACAGAGCGATCTGCAGGACACACAAAGTGAGAAAGCCACTGTGAGCCGTGTTTAGACACAACATGACATTATTGTCTGGAAAGCAAGTGACAAACTGCAAGAATTAAAATTATGCATTACCAAAGCAGTGCTGATCTGAAGGTCTTTAAATTACAGTGCATATGAAAATATTAATTTGAAGCGCAGACCAGCCTGATTACAAAAGCTGGATTTCTCTTTGCTCCCCTCTAGAATCATACAATGGTATGGTTGGAAGGGACCTCAGGGTCATCTAGTTCCAACCCCCTGCCATAGGCAGGGACACCTCCCACTAGCACAGGTCACAAAAGGCTTTGTCCAACCTGACCTTGAACACCTCCAGGGAGGGAGCAACCACAACCTCCCTGGGCAACCTGTGCCAGTGTCTCACCACCCTCACTGGAAAGAACTTCCTCCTAACATCCAGTCTAATTCTTCCCTCTGCCAGTTTAAACCCATTGCCCCTTGTCCTGTCATTACAAGACCTTGGCAATAGTCCCTCCCCAACCTTCCTGTAGGCCCCCTTCAGATACTGGAAGGCTACTCTAAGGTCTCCTGGAAGCCTTCTCTTCTCCAGGCTGCAGAGCCCCAACTCTCTCAACCTGTCCTCATAGCAGAGCTGCTTCAGCCCTCTCAGCATCTTTGTGGCCTCCTCTGGACCTGCTCCAACAGTTCCATGTCTTTCCTGTGCTGGGTGCTCCAGAACTGTACACAGTACTCTGGAAGAGGTATGACAAGAGCAGAGTAAAAGGGGAGAATCACCTCCATTACTCTGCTGTCCACACTTCTATTGATGCAGCCCAGGACTTGGTTCACTGTTGGTGAACAACCCACTAATGTGTAATTCTGCCCACTGTGGACCGCCAGCAACAGGAGGAGGGAGAAGACAATGTGAATACAAAAATGCTCAGAACCATGACTGGTCAAAATATAGGTAGTTCCTCTCTTGTTGCTCTGTCACCTCCAGGGAGGGAGCAGCCACAACCTCCTTAGGTAACCTGTGCCAGTGCCTCACCACCCTCACTGTAAAGAACTTCCTCCTAACATCCAGTTTCAATCTCCCCTCTGCCAGTTCAAACTCATAGGTTGCTCAAACCTATCCAATTTGAGCTTGAACACTTGCAGGAATGGGACATCCACAACCTCTCTGGACAACCTGTTCCAGTGCCCTGCTACCCTAATAATGAAGAACTTCTTCCTTACATTTAATCCAAATCTATCCTCATTCAGTTTAAAGCTACTACTACTTTGTCCTGTTACTATGTCTCCTTATGAGAAGTTCTATTCCAACCTTCTCGTAGGTCCCTTTAGGTAATGGAAAACAGCTATAGTGTCTTCCTGGATCCTCCCCCAGCCCAAACAACCCCAATTCTTTTAGCCTGTCTTCATTGGAGAACTGCTTTAGCTCTCTGGTCATCTTTGTGGGCCTCCTCTGGACTCACTCCAACAGGTCCATGTCTCTCTTGTGTTGGCCCAGATCCCAGTGCAGTATCTAGGGGAGGGATCTTGGTAAACTCAATTTAGGTGGAAAAAAATCAGGATTATCACAAGCATGCTGTAGCATGTGTGATTATTCTGATTTGGTGAGCTGCTTCAGTGAAAATTGAAACCCCACCTTTCCTGACAACAGCAGCATTTTCCATGCACTCAAAACTAGTGTTCATTCGATAAATTAGAACTGACTACCCACTCCTGCTTTTCATACAGGCAGCAAAGAATAGGGATTATGGCAGGAAACAGAATTTCCAAGTCACAAGACTGGCAGCTATCCTGACTTCCCTATGGTGCAGCCAAAAAAGAAAAAGTGCTTGTGGTACAAAATGGAAGAACTCATGAATATGTCCTCAGTACTGTAGCCAAATGTTCTCATCCAGACAGTACACTCGAGAAGCCTGGTTCACAGAGATGCTGATTTCATTTCAGTGGGTGAGTGTTTCTCTGTGAAGATGCACAACATTCTGCTCTACTAGAAAAATGGTGCCATGGTGGCTTGAGTTTTGAAAGTGGGTAGTAAAAGACTGGCTGTTGGCAAGTGTAACTCTATCTCCTCTCCTTCTGCCTTTGCTCTACTACTTGGCAATTATGAAAGTGAATCTGACTCTTGAGCTAAATGAGCATTTTGCATTAGGGTTATTTTTTATCATGTCTATTTTGCTCTCACGCTATGGATACAAATGGAAATCACAGAATCACAGAATGTCAGGGGCTGGAACGGACCTCAAAAACTCATCCAGTCCAACTCCCCTGCAGAGCAGGATCTCCTATACCAGATCACAAAGGAACACATCCAGGCAGGTTTGAAAGAGAAAGAATAAATTCTGATCTGCATAAATAATACTTGTTAGCAATATTCATCCCTCTTGCACTGTTTTTGTTAATTTATTTGGCTTTTCATGATATTTTCCAGTGCTCTTCACACTCTTTAAGAGTGTAGTCTTAACTGCCAGACACCAAGTCATGAGCCTGTGGAATGGCTCCAGTGGAAAGAGTTGCTTTAGTCCAACAGGGCAGACACTGTGCTCATGTTTATCATGAATTCTCCTCTCCACTCATTGAAAATGAGGACTAATTCATGTTGCTACTTAAATGATCCACACTGTTGTAAGTCCTTCTATACTATAGGACTGTCACTGTGAACTCCAAAAAGGAGCCTGAAGGAGGTGAGGCCAAGCAACAAGGTTTGTTAAAATAGTGTTGGGTTGCACCACAGACACCAAGCAAACAGGCTTCATGTTTAAATAAATGGATGCTTTTGAACAGCTCCTTTGTTCCTCTGTTTATTTTAGGGTTTGTGGTCTTTTTGTTTTTCTTGTGTTTTTTGGAACACAGCAATATTCTGCTATGCATGGATCAATCCAAAATGTTGTTGTTAGCCAAGAGAAACGAAACTTGTTTATGGAAAGAAACTTGTAAACTTAGCACTTTATTTTTTCTATTCAGTTATGAGTGTACTAAATGCTCCCTTGGTGACACAACAAATTGGTGACACAACTAAGAATTCACTCTTAGTATTTCAGTAAAATCTCAAGCAGACGTATTTTATTCCTTTACTTTCAGGACCCAAAAAATTCAATTCAGGTGGAAATTAAAGACCCAGTGTTAAGAGTTTCATATCATAAACAATAGGCATTGGGGAAAAAATCTTGATAGAAAAATATTTTCTCATTTTCAAATGACTGAAATCCCTGATGATGTGTTTTAGCTGTATTTTGACATGCAGAAATTTGGTTGAGTTTTAAGGGTGAGCTCATGCTTTCCACCTTGCCAGTTGCTTGTAGATGTATTCAGCTAATGTAGGTCCCAGCAGCGAGCTGCTTTTTCTTGCAGCTGCAAGGATTTAAGGGAAGAGATTCCCCATGACATGATGCCTATTTACTTTGCAAGAGTAAGTATGTACCCTTGGCCCTTCTTGTTGCCTGCTTTGCAGCAGCAGTGGTAGGCTCTCTTCTCCCCTGTCCAATCCAAGACCTCAGGCCTGCTTTTGATCATAGCACTGGGCTTTGCACTAAAGCTTTTCATGCTTTTGAAGTGAAAGCTTGTTTCTCCCGCTGCGTTTGGGGCCTTACACACTAGAGAGAGGGAGCAGAATTTTGCCCTTTTATGTTTATGTGATGGATTTTGTCTTTATAGATCCCAAGTCACTTCAGAAAATCCATAGGCTAGAAGAGACCTTGAGAGTTTATCCATTTTATCCCTCTGCAAAAGGGATGCTCAGCTGAGCCTAAATTATACCTGATTGATGCTTGTCCAACCTAAAGTTCTCCAACACTTCTAGGTTCCTTATCACTGGACAACTGCAGCTCTTTATGAGGCTTTTGTTTGGTGGTTTTAGTTTGGTTGTGGTCTTGTTTGCTTTTGTTTGATTGATTTTTTTTTTTTTAATTTCTTTTGAATTTTGATGGAGTTCTTTATTATAAGGATAAGCTTTCTCCTCCTACCTTTACTGGTGTAGGAAAGAAAGCTTCATTTTATTTTTATAGATAGTTTATTTTCAGGAAGTTGTTACACAAATACTATGTAAGTTGATCCAGGACTTATGAACAGTTAAGTCAATCCAAAATTTGTATGCTTTGCTGGACAGTGCTTTAATATCCAATATTGCAGTTCTTTTCAGGGTTCATTAAATTTTTAGTTGTGTTAGATTAGCTCTGTATTATTTGCAGAGTTTTCTGGTGTGGTCACAATGTATATAACATTATTATCCATTATTAAATAAGGTCACTGAATCTGTTTACAGTAATCTGTCTTGAATATTGTAAAAAGGTTTCAGATTGCTTTGGGGTTATCTGCTTTTTGTTTCACAGGCAATAGTTTATTTCTTTTCCATAAAATATGGGAGACTGAGAGCACAAATAGATTGATTTACAAATCCGTTCCAAGTATTGATCAGATCTGAGATCTTGGAAGGAAAGTGTCAAGAAGTATAGGATCAAGAGGCTTATGTAATAGCAGGAGTAGCCACATTAACCTCATTTCTTTTTATTGTGCTGCTGATACTAGTGTTGAAAACCAAGCACAAGCAGCTTGTGAAACCCCATTGTTGAAATATGCCTTCTGATTTTGTTTATCCTGCTAAATGCTGCTTGGATTTACGCTTTAATATTTTGGAATATAGTCCCAAATTTTCAAGTTCAAACAGTTTTACATTAATAAAACATTTTATCCACCTGCTATGTAGATATTTATTTTATATATTCCTGGATTTTCTGATAAATGTGCAGTGTGAAGGAAATTTGGGTTAGAATTGAAGGGGTAAGAATAACTTTGCTGTTTCCAGACAGGCAGAAGATTGAGGCGTCTAAGATATGTGTGCGTGTGAAGGGAACTGATGGGTGCTAAACACAGCTCTCTGATGTGTAAGCAGTTTCAGGCTCATGGGAGTGTCAACCATCCCTCAGGGAGACCAGACAGAAAGGATGTTTATGCTTTTCTGTGGGGAGCATACCTGGAGACAGCAGGTGGATCAGTCAAGCCACTAGACCTTGGTAATTGCAAAAGGTCTGGGGCCGTGTGTGTTAACTGGGCTTCCTGGAGACTAGGTGTGAAGGCAGAGCTGGTTTGTTTGTTGGTGTGCACCAGTGCCTCTCTGGGTGTGTTAGCACTGAAATTCCTCAGGAAGGCAAGAGAAAAATAGCAGGTAGTGAGAAGAATGTCAGTGGAAACAGAGATAGAGATTCTGTTAGACCAGAGCCAGATGGAAAGGAATGGTTGGAAACCATTGGGTTTGGGGGCCTTTTTTTCAGTAAGCTGTTCAGTTTGTAGCAGAACAGCAGTGATTTATATCACTGTGGGGTTTTGTCCTCATGGGAACATAACATCACTCTTATAATGGTTGGCTCCTTTGCTGGAGAAGAAAAAAAAATCCAGCCTTAAGTTTACACCTGTGTGTGTGTGCAGCTAAATGAGTGAGGAGCTCATTCTGCATGCTGCAGCGAGCCAAGAAATAAATTATCATGTGTTCAGCTTTGCTCTAAAACATGATCTGAACATAAAAACCCTAGCTGTTTATAGCAGTGCAGAGATTCTGAGCTAGATTAAATTTAGGACTGTATGAGTGAGGAATTGTGTAGTTGTAGGAAGCTGTGGGGATAGGGAGCAAACCATGTGTGGAAGGTTTTGTAAAGGCAGTCAAGCCTAATTTTGGATAATCACAATCTTGTTCTAGTGCATAACAGGGTTTTACATTTTTGGTTTGTTTGCTTTGTTGTTGTTGTTGTTTTGTGTGCTTGGATTTTTTTTTTTTTT
>VWZE01025432.1:69849-84302 GCA_013396675.1 Eubucco bourcierii | reverse complement strand
TTTTTTTTTTTTTGGTGGGAGCATAATTAGATATGAAAACAGAATAATAAAAACATTGTGTCTCAAGCTGCCAGGATTGTGTAAGGTATTTTTTATTTCAAGCTTGTAGTGTATTATAGCTGCCTTGATTATATGCCAGGTTATCTGAACTGTTGCTAAAGCAAATGTTTAAGGTTATTCTGAGCATTGCTGGATGTTTGAAGACTTGTTTCCTTTTTGTGTTCTTAAAATTAGAGTGTTAAACCTTGACCTGAGTTTTTAATGAAAGATTTCCAACGTTCAGCAGCACTCTGCTACCCTCACAACTTCCATGCTCAGCATCTGGGTACTCTGGCACCCCTTTTTTTTCACAGCGGTAGTTCACTTGAGGAGTTTAAAACCGAATGGCAGTGCCTGACTTGAGCACCTAGGTTTGAACATCTGAGTTGACATTAAAAAGTAGTCCTTGTATGAGGACCACCAGCAGAGTTTTGATTGTGTCTTAAATTGCCATCCCAGCCGTTATGATTAATACATTTGTCTCTTTAGGGTTTTTGTGACACTGCTAATATTTGCTGTTCTCACAAAGACTCGATTAAATGAGTGCCGAAGACTGACGGGGAGTTTGTCTGTAATGACAAGTGCTTGACTGTAGCAGGAAATGATGAGCTGCCCCAGGGAGACATCACCACCCACTTGAGCGAGATCCATGAAGGGTTTATGACCCGTTTGAATCCTGATTGAGCATCACTGTCTTGACCCTCAGGGAGCCAATTGTCTGGAATACTTGCTCTGTCAGTCTGAGCGATGTGCTCAGAATCCCTCTGAAACCTGTACATCTTGATTGTGTGTAATACACACACAGTGAATTATCAAATGGTATAAAGATCGGGAAATGTTTTATCACTGGCCATTGGTATGTCATGTTTAGAGAGCACACAGTCTCACTTAGCAAGTAAAATGTACTCTGGGCTTAACCCTTTCAGGAATAAATTATTTCAGTCTGACATTTAGCGTATGAAAGGTTTCCTTTGGGGCAGACGTGTCTGATGGGTGATTACTGAATGCAGTTCATCTCCTTGTGCCCAGAACTCTAGGGAAGCTTGAGGCCAAACTTGCTGCTGGGAGTTGTCAGTAACCTTCCACGGGACCCCCCAGCAAGACATGGATCTGGGATGGTTTCAGGTTCAACTTGACTTTGACTTAACCTAAATTAAAGGCAGGCTGGCAGCTGCAGATGGCAGCAGTTAACACAGGCATGGCCTTTTTCTAGTCATAAAGAAGGTTTCTCAAGGGTGAAGCAGGAATTCTATCTCTACAGTGGGGAATGCTGGGAAGAGACAGTTCAAGAGGGCATTGCAGACTGAGATAGCTGTTGTAATCCTCTCCTGAGTGATCATATCAGGCAGACACCGAGAATGTGATTCTACCACTTTACTCTGCTCTCTTCAGACCCTGCCTGGAGTCCTGTGTGCAGTTCTGGAACCCTCAGCACAGGAGGGACATGGAAGTGTTGCAGCGGGTCCAGAGGGGGGCCACAAAGATGATCAGAAGGCTGGAGCAGCTCTCTTATGAGGACAGGCTGAGAGAGTTGGGGCTCTGCAGCCTGGAGAAGAGAAGACTTCGAGGGGACCTGATAGTAGCCTTCCAGTATCTGAAGGGGACCTACAGGAAGGCTGGGGAGGGATTATTTACAACGTAGTAGCATTAACAGTGGCTGCTAGGGAGGACCAGGTTGAGTGGCAAAGTCTCTAGCTTTTCCAGACAATGTCTTTAATTTTGAGAGTATTAGGCTTTGGGTTTGTATTTATTGGAATACTGAAGAGTTGTTTGGTTTTGTTTGGTTTTTATCTGAAATACTGAAGAGTTGTTTGGGTTTTGTCTGAATTACTTTCCTTGCTGCCTCTCCTTAATGTGCCTCTCTGCTGTGTCTGAGTAGGACAAACTTGGCATCACAACATCATTCTAACTTACTATTAAAAACTCCAGGAAACTCTTTGGGAGTTGTCTCTCATTTTTTGCCATTGACCATTTAAAACCAAAGCAGTCTTGTACAAAGCTCAGGATGGTCAAGTCTTAGCTACCTGTGAAATAAGTATGGGGACTTCTTATATAAATAAATATATATAAATAAACCATCTCTCATCTGCTAAGGAGTCTTTATGTGTTGCAGGAAGGAAGGTGATAGACTAATACTGCAAAGTTTTTAGAAGAATAAAAACCAACCTACCACCAAAATCCTAGTAAACCCAAAGAATAAACCCTGAAAAAAGAGCCTTTCCTCCATTCTATCCTCATCCCACAAGAGCAGAAAAGAACATCTCAAAACCAGAAATGGAAAACAACCCTCCCTTGTTTTATAGTTAGTATTTCACGGCCAGCTAATCTTTATTATTATGGCTATTGAAGCAATTAAACAGATTAAGCAGGATTAACTGTTGTTTCTTCTACTAACATAAAGATGGCTTCTTAATTTCCATTGCTCTTTTTCCTACATAAATTGTACTTTCATGCTTAA
The DNA here is from genome assembly GCA_013396675.1 of Eubucco bourcierii. Classification (NCBI taxonomy): domain Eukaryota; kingdom Metazoa; phylum Chordata; class Aves; order Piciformes; family Ramphastidae; genus Eubucco; species Eubucco bourcierii. Next base: position 81,805 of record VWZE01025432.1, on the reverse strand, counting down.
TTCCAAGAAAATCGTGGTGAGGTATGTATCTGTTACTGCTAGCAACAAGTTTTTTAAGTGACCAGCTAGCACATGTAACTAAAATCTTGTTACAAAAGCTCATTAAATGTTTAAAAAGGTTAGATAAATTAAAGGAAGTAGTAGCAGAACTCTTGTATAACTCACTACAAGAGAACATCAATATTGCTCATTGAACAGTCTATTCTTCTAATTTGAAAAGAACAACTATTTGTCATGGTTCCTGTCCTTGGGCTGGCAGTTATCTAATTAAATGCATATGAAATTCAAAAGCCTTTACTGAGGGACAGTAATTTTCCTTGGTTGTTTTTAAAGTCACCAAGATGAAAGAAGAATTGCATTGAACAGATAATGGATGAATTTCTCCATTGTGCATTAAGGTCTTGGATTGACTAATCATCCCATGGTTATTAATCAATGTGTTATCTTATAGTTTGAAATTAAAGGTTCTATTCTCTTTATTGCTGGCTCTAGGTAATAATACTTCCAGTCCTTGATTACCATGACACTACAATATACTGCCTTGCAAACCCACCACAAAACTAATAAAAATTAGATCAGCTCCCACTGCGTTGTATTTACATGACTCTCCAGCAAAGTCTTTTTCAGTCTAGGCTTTTCAGAATTCCCTCTCCGGCCTTCCTGTGATGCTTTTCACCTCTCTGTATGTGCCCCCCTTTTTTTCTTTACTCACCATCCAAACAAACCTGCTGATTTGTATTTGATGACATTGAAATCTAGAGCCACTGCTCAAGAGTTTTGCCTAGGAGAAATGATTCCCCCAATCGTGCCAGAATGTTTGGAAGTGGAAGGTTGTTTTAAGTCCTCAGTGTGTGCATGTGCAATGCAGGCAGTCCAATAGGATTGGATAGTTGGAATTTCTATACTAAATACAACACAGTGGTCAAAAGAAGCATGTGGATGCAAATTTAGCTATGACTACCTTGGGAAGGCAGCCTGGTGACTTGGGTGACAACAGTATGTTAATACGTAAATGTCAGTACAGTTAGCTATATATTCTGGTATTTTGAAGGCCTGTTTTTAACCATTGTTTGTATATAAAGATGGGAAAACGTTGCAGCAGCAGATGTGAGGATGGATTCATGGGAGAGTTCCTATTCATAGCAGATTCCTATTTCTTTTTTCTCCTTTCCCCTCACTTGTACCCTACAAACCAAAATCCTATGACATTCCAGGCTTAGTGCACTTGAGGACTTTCTCTTATATGGCTCAGAAGTCATTTTAATTAGGAAGCAAAATAGTCCCTGATTCTGTAATTGAAGCTTGTAGGGGTATCATACAGATGCAAAGATCTGGCTATTCATTGTGCAGCTGTGGATCTGGGATCTCAGAAAGTGGGATGTTGTGGTTAATTGGCCTCTGAAAATAGCATTTGCAAAAGGACAGTGGTGACAATAATAAAAACTGTATTGAACCCTCATTTCTGACCCAAATCAATCAAGTTAAACAAAACTTGATCTGTAGCATGATTATAGTGAACAATCCAGAGGGTGACATTGGTTTCTTAGGAGATTTGTGAGGTTCTTTGGTTTGAATACAGCAGTAAAAAAAAAAGCAGTGTAAATCGAACAGTCTAAAATCAGCTTCAAAGATTGGGCTCTGAGGATCAGAATGCTGCTTCTAACCCAGATTATCATTTAGTGAACTGCCAATAATGATCCTTCCTCAGGAATGTTCTAGTACTTGAACTCTTTTGATGGTAGAATAATGCTGCTATTAATAGACTCCTACCCCTATTTTTGGTTTTGTCTACATCAGTGTCATGTTCAAAAGCACCAAAATAACTCCAATTTCTAGGCTTGTTGACGTGAATACGCACTTCTGTTCCTTATTTAAATACTGGGAAAGGGCATTGAAAAGGCTTTGGATGAATAGTGGATGTGCTTTAAAGCTAGAGTTCCAGCTTTGCAGCAAGGTGAATGATGACAGGCTTCACATTTCAAAAATAAAATATCTGTTATATTGGAGGAAGGCTAGAAAGAACTAGCCATTTCTACACAATCAGGTGAAACAACCTTTCTCTGGCATGTGAGGATTCAAATGCTAAAATCTCAGAGTCATTAAGGTTGGAGATAGCCTAAGACATAGCAGAGATTAATCAGTTATTTGCTGTAATTAAACCAGAAAAGTGCTTTGTCAGCCTCCCAATTTCAGTTCTCTTCTGCCTGCTTATATCCTGCCTGTGCTTGAGCCTGCATAAACGTAGAAAAAGCTGAAGTCCTTTGTGCTGGTTTGAGGCTAATTAGAATATTTTAATAGAGAAAATTACACTATAGGCTGTGAAAAGAAAACATGGTGATGTCTTCTTCCCTCACAGGCTTGCTGAGATAGTTTTGGGAAAAACAACCAAAATATATAGATAAGTCATTCTTTGTCTCTGTCTTGCTGGGAGCGGTCTAGCAGCTTCTGGCTCTGGCTCCTCTGCCGATTAATTCTCACTGACCACTTTTCTTCTAACTCCCCTGGCCCATCCTCCTAATTTACCTTGTGTGTAAGGCAAACCTTGGGGTAAGGTACAGGGGTGGGGAGAAGGTGGAAGGGTGGTTGGGAGCCCCTCCTGGGGTCTCTGTTTTCTAGGCGGGGGATTGTGTTTCTGTATTACCTTTTACTTGTATATGTCTGTAACTATTCCTGTCTATAGTGTATATCTCTGCAGTGTCTATCTCTGCTTGTACATTGTGCTGAGCTGTAAATAGAGCTTCAGTCCTTAACTTCCAGCTGGCTGAGTTCTAGTCTGGGTCATTTTACAAAGTGTGGGGGGATGGGGAAAATCCCAAACCTTCACATCTTTGAAAGAAAATTATTTCCCAACGTGTCAGAGGTAAAAACTCCACAGTATTAAAATTATCCTCTGCTGGAGTCTCTAATGTCCTAGAGAGATTTCATTATGTTTCATACACTGAAGTTTGCATTAAGCTCCAACATACAGTTCACACATCTGATAAAATATTAAAGGAGGACAAATGTAGGGCTTGCCGAGCTGGGCTGCCGTAAACTTGTCCATGCATATTTGGCCTTTCATGACTTATTGTGCATCTTTATTTATTGTTTGTGAACTAAGTGTATTGTCATGAAAATGACATTGTACTTGGAAAAATCCTATCAGGCAAAGTCAACCCCTAAAATAAGTGTTAGAATAAATATGCAGAAATGTCATTCTTTACATTAGCCCAAAGGTTTTGTACAGCTTAAGGATATGTGCAGTAAGCTAACTATAAAAATAGAAGCTTGACAGTGGGGATGAATGTGTGTGTCAAAATAATATTACTCTTTCTGGGAGGATGGCAGAAAAAATGACACTACATCCACCAGCATGATTTTTATAGATCTGCCTCTTTGCCAGATGTCACCTTTTATAAACTACTTTATAAAAACATGACAGCGTAGCGAAGTAGTGTGTTTATAGCTTGATAAACTTTCATAATAAACTTAGGATTGGCTGAAAATTAAAGCCTTGGAGCCTACTCATTAAGCATTTGGGAAGCTTGCTCTGACTTAAAAAATATTAGAGGAATGTGCAGAACGAGTCACGAGCAGTAAGTGGCCTCTTTCAAGGGTGTGTGGCTTCTGGTAGCATTTACCAGTGTGCCACGCAGTAACCTATCCAGATATATTACTGGGATTTTGGAGAATAAAGTTCACATTACTTCAAATGTAAACACACTGAGCCAAAATATACAGTATGTATTAAATTATATGTTTCCAAAGTGTACTATGAGGACATACAGGATTAAGCCATAAATATCTCCCCAGCACACAATTGCATAATAAAGGTCTGTATATCACCCTCTGCTTCACCATGCGACACATCATTTGGATTTTTTTTCATGACATACCTAATTTATAGAAGTCTCTGACTCTAGAAATCATGCAGGAATAATATCCTGTACTTAAACTGTTACCAGCCTGAAAGACTTAACACTGGAATTGCTCTCCCAGAACAAACGCCGATCTGTCGAGGCTGGGGTCACTGCTCCGCGTGCCTTGCTAACTGCAGTGCAGACCAGAAAGCCCTCCAGTCTGCAGGAAGGTTTGACAGACACCTTAAAGGCAGAGATTAAAATACCTCCTGTGTACCTTCTTACCTGTTAAAGAATTCCTGTCATACCTCCTTCCTTGCCTCTCCACTTGGAGAAACTTTTAAAGCTAGTCCACCAAACTGCACTCCATACATATTAATAGATGGCGAGGAGAGGCCACTGGCAGTAGGTGCGGCTGTGCTTTGTGCATCGGCTGCCGTGCTATGAGGTGAAATCCTTTGTGTGCACATGGTTTGCTCATAACTGGCAGTACTGATGCACTGAGAAGTGGAAATGTGAGCGCTTGCAAGCACCCGTGCTTATTTGCTCAGCTGCATTCTTTCGGCAGGCACAACTTTACATAGAAATCATCCTGTAACATACAGGCTCCTGCCTATGGGATGAGCCACAAGCAAGCTGCTTTTTCACAAATTATTTCCATAGCTGAAACTCTGGAAGCAATGGGAAATACATCCAAACCAGTGCTGAAAATATTTCAGCCATGTTTGAATTTCTTAACCTTTCCTACTTCCACCCACCCAGAGAAGTACTTTCTTTTATATCTTGAAGCTAAACATTGCCTTTCTCTTGGGCTATGTATGTTTGCCTTTTGTGGGGAAAAATACATACAAAGACAATTTAGAATCATAGAAAAATAGATTTGAAGGTCTCAAGAGATAGTTTAGTGTACCCTGTTGTCCCAGGGTAATATCAGACCGTGTTAAGTTATGCTGATACTCTGCATCTCAAATGTTTGTTTAACCTTTCTTCCTTTCTGATCTTTGCTGATGGAGGCTTGGCAACATCTTGAGGGAAATATGTTTCAGTGTAATACTGAATAATTCATCTGGGAATTTGTTTCCCCAGATGCCTCCATCACAAGAAGGGGATAGAACTGTTAAGAGTGGGTCCAGAAAATGACCGCAAAGATGATCCGAGGGCAGAAACACCTCTGCTGTGAAGACAAACAAAGAGGTGTGGTGGTTCATCCTGGAGAAGAGAGGGCTCCAGGGAGACACTATAGCAGCCTTCCAGTATTTGAGGGAGGCCTGTAGGATAGCTGGAGAGGGACTTTTTACAAAGGCATGCAATGGCTTCAGACTTGAATAAGCTGGATTTAGATTAGACATTAAGAAATTCTTCATCATGAGGGTAGTGATGCATTGGAACAGGTGACCCAGAGAAGTTGTGGAGTCTCCAATCCCAAAGTGTTTAAGGCTGAGTTGGATGGGACCTTAATCAGCCTGGTCTAGTAGAATGTGTCTCTGTCCATGGAAGGAGAGGTTGGAACTGAATGATCTCTGAAGTCCCTTCCAACCCAACCATTGGCTGACTCTGCACTAGGGGGAAACTTTTTTTCTGACAGTCCTGTCACATTTCCAGAAACTCTCTGTCATTTGGGGCTTTGGTTTTGTGTTGATTTTGATGTTAGGGGATTTTTTTTAAATTGTTTTGTTTTAATTTCGTGTTTTAAATAAACACTGGTTAAAAAAACCACCACCACCACCACCACCACCACCAAAAAAACTATTACCAGATTTTGCTATGCATGCTTTGTAGTTCCTCAACTATCCTGAGAAAATGTGCAATGTGGCAGCTAAAGCAAATTTGCTGAACAACTTGAAGCTGAAGTGAAATCTAGTATGTACTTTTGTTCTATAATGAGCAGTCAACAAAATACTTCTCTAAAGCACATTTTAACTTAACATTTGTCAGCTCACACATCAGTAGTGAGGATGTGTTACTACAGAAAACACTAATTTAGTGTGGGTCTGGAGCTGGTGGATACTCTGATTTATTTGTACTCAGACTGATGAAGCATAGAATTTGCTTAGAATTGGTCTGTGTTTGCTTGTAGCCTTCTGGTATCGAAACATTGTCAAGGATGATATCTGGATTCTGGTAGGACTGCTTTTATTGATGGTAATTTTTTAGATTATGAATTCTTCCTGCATAGTTTTATCCCCATATACTTTGAAGCTCTTCAGTATTTACATCTTCATGTTGTTGAGCCCAATGGTGGGTTGCAGACAACTTGTTGAAGAATGCTTTGCAGGTCAGATGCAGGACAAGCTGAAACCCTGGAGCAAGCCGCACTTTTTTTTTAAGTGTTAGTGTTTTGGTGTTGTGGTGGTGTTTTTTTGTTTTGGGTTGGGTTTTTTTTGTTTGGTTGGTTGGTTGGGGGTTTTTTTGGTTTTTTGTTTGTTTGGTTTTTTTTAATATGTAGTTAATACTGGCCCCTGTTTAAAACACAACCATGACAAGTTTCTGCCATCCTAATGGGTGAGAGTTCTGCTTTGGATCACGTAATAGGAAACCTCTTGCTTAGTGATTAATGGTTTCTACTGTGTACAGTTCTGGAGCCCCCAACACAAGGACATGGAACTGTTGGAATGTCTCCAGAGGAGGCCACAAAGATGGTCAGAGCACTGCAGCAGCTCTGCCATGAGGACAGGCTGAGAGAGTTGGGGCTTTGTAGCCTGGAGAAGAAAAGGCTTCCAGGAGAACTTGGAGTGGCCTTCCAGTATCTGAAGGGGGCCTACAGGAAGGCTGGGGAGGGACTATTGACAAGGTCTTGTAATGACAGGACAAGGGGCAATGGGTTTGAACTGGCAGAGGGCAGATTTAAATTAGATGTTAGGAAGAAGTTGTTGGTAGTGAGGGTGGTGAGGCACTGGCACAGGTTTCCCAGAGAGGTTGTGGCTGCTCCCTCCCTGGAGGTGTTCAAGGCCAGGATGGATGAGGCCTTGAGTGACCTGTGCTGGTGGGAGGTGTCCCTGCCTATGGCAGGGGGTTGGGACTGGATGAGTTTTGAGGTCACTTCCAACCTAAACCATTCTATGATTCTTCCAAGTGCAGTCATACAGTAGATGCTTTGTCAATGTTAAAGGTTACATGACAATGACAGTATGGAGGGGGTGGAATATTGGGCTTTTCCTGGAAAAATGTTCTTTACAGCTGAGCCCACCTGAGCACAAGCCCTCCGGAAGGCATCCTGTGTTGTGCTCTGTGCAAGATGCCAAAGATCCCACGTGATACTGATCCCAAAAGGCATGTGTCCCATTAGGTAACAGAGTGGTGAAGGAGTCAGGCTGTTGCATTGCTAATACCCAAGGTGCAGGGCTTTTAGGGAGGTGGAACTTGACAAAGGTTGAAATGAAGGAGTCTCTAGTTTGAGGCTTTGCTCAGGACATGACACGAAGGTTTCCTTCTGCCATTCCTCTCCTCCAGGAGTAGTCACAAAGCGGGTAGTTCCAGGGCACATAATTTTTGTACCAATCTTCTGGACCCCTGGTCTATTGATAGCTAATGTGTTTCTGAGCTGTGCTGAATTAACATTCTTAACAAAAAAGTAGGTTACACTTGAGACAGATCAGTTTCTTAAATTCTCTGTCCCATATAACCTGACTGCACAGATTTTGAGACTGGTTATAGGTTTGGGGGAAGACAGCCAGCAGTTTGGGCTCAGTGTCTCTCATGTCTCTGTATATATCCTGTTGTTTATGTGATGCACTAACTGCTTCTGGTACTTATCAGACAGTTAAATAATACAGTGCCTGCCTTCAAGAGGCAACTGTCTACATTAATGGGGAATATGAGGTGCTCTGGTAAATATCTAAGTAGCCATTAATGACTGAAATGGAAATAGAGGAAAATTGCATTATGGCATTAGGATGGGTTAGATCTTGCTGAGGATTAGTTCTGTTCCTTCATATAGCTTTAAACATGTGATCCTAGCAAACCTTTCTTTTAACCACTGATCCTGAGAGCCAGCTGGGAAGCATTAAAGGCTAGTTACTAGTCTGAACTTTTGGCTTTAACTGAGTGTGACATCAGAGTTATAAACAAGACTGAGTTTTGCTGTCTTCTTCTGGTGTTCCAAGGAAAATAAAGTATGATGCGGGTGGTGCTCTTCTGCAGAGCAGGACTACAATGTTCAGGTGGTTGGGTGTTGCCCAGAGTGCAGATTGATGTCTTGCTGCACATGGCTGGAGGATGCTGGAGTTGACCTGCCTGCATGGCAGGGAGTGGAGATGGGCAGTGAGTGCCTCATCAACTGAACTGCAGTGCTGCAGGTTACAAATACAGGCAGCACACTGGAAGTGTTCAAAGAGGACAATTTAAATACGTTACTAGCATGAGGCATGGGGCAATCACACTTGACATGGCTTTGATTGTTTGTCCTACAGATCAGGGCTTTGCTTTAGCTTGTTAGGCACTGTGGTAGCATAGAGCTCACTGTGGTCTAAGCAAACAAGTGTTCACTCAGTTCCCTGTGCTGAGCTTTGTGCTTTTGCAGCCAAATGAAACTATCCTGAAACTAGATAGTTCAGACTTTGGATTTTTGACTGTCTGGGTTTCTGCTGCTTCCCTAGACTGAGGGCTTCAAGACGAGTCACGTGAGTGTGGTCAGATGCACTGTAATTTCTCATGACAGATTAGTGACCATGCACTCACATGCATGTTCCAATAGATCAGTAATTTTATATTTATTTATATTTCAGATGTTGACATCCTTAAATCAAGAGGGTTTCAGATGCATGTATTCTATTAAGGGGTTTTCAGAAGCATGTGTTCTACTGAGGGAAGGAAATTCTTGTGCTTTGAATGAAGCACTTGAACAGTACTGCCTTTGTTCTGCTAGCATACATGCTTTTTCTTTGTCTTCCCCTGTGTCTTTTCTTGGGGGTTTTAGAGTCTTGGCTTACTAAAAATCATAGAATCATAGAATGGCAAGGTTGGAAGGGACCTCAACGATCATCCATTTCCAACCCCCTGCCATAGGCAGGGACACCTCCCACTAATACAGGTCACTTAAGGCCTCCTCCAGCCTGGCCTTGAACACCTCCAGGGAGGGAACCTTTATGGAAAAATGTCATGTTGCTATCCCTGACTCCAAAGGGACAGGACTCCTTAAAATGTGCTTCTTTTTTTTTGGTTTGTTTTTTTTTTTTTTGTTGTTGTTTGTTTGTTTGTTTGTTTTTTTGCTTTGTTTAGTTCTTAAAACAAACCAACCAACCAAGGGTGGGGTGGGATGGGGGAGCAAAACACCCCCCTCTCCTATTTGTGAAAAATCAATAAAACTAACTATAACAACTCCAAAGTTACACTCTGAGTTATGTAGCCATCTCCTGGGTTCCATACGTGTATATTCTTATATATGTTAATTTGGATAAAACTCTCTCTGGATGCTTATAGAAAGGCATAGGTGCTCCTAACAGCATGAGCTTTCACTCTGCTTCTCTCTGTCTCATGAGCTCCCAACTGTCTGTTCCCTTTCATTGCACTCAACCCCTGCAGTCCATACCCCCACCCAGTGCAAGTCTTTCAGAAAGGCTACAAAATACCCCCAGAAGGGGCTTGACCTAGTGGGTTTGTTTCCCAAACTGGATTTTAAAGCTCAGAGGAATTCAGCAGCATTTCCTTTGGCTCATTTCTGCTCAAGATACTCGCTCCCTGCCAGTGCTGAATGTCAACTGTAAAAGTAAGGAGTGATTCTGCACCATGCACAATGCACTGTTTTGGTTCATTCTGTTTATTTAAGACTTTGTCCTTTTTGTTTTCACTCCCTGGTCCTTGATGGTTCCTGACAAAGCACAAAGTGAAATTTTTTTAGCTGATTTGAGAAATGGAATTATGGAAAGTTTTGTCGGTTGTATGATCTAAAAATGCATCTGCTGCTTCATTTCTGCAAGTTATCTTTTTTTTTAAAAAGAAAACAACAACAAAAAACCAACCCAAAAAACCCCTGAGATTTCTTCAAGTTCTACTTGCAAGTTATTTTTAAATTACTTATTCTCAGAAACATGAAATAATTATAGAATGCAGTGAAATGTAGTGAAAGAATTATGTAGCCTTCCATTGTGTGCCTAAATGTTAGACATAAAAGATTAAACCAGACAAAATATATACACAAGCATTTCCTTTTTCAAATGCTGTGGGTTTTTGAATACTTGATTTTTATTGCATGTCTCTTGAAGGAATTGTTTTTTTAAGTAGTAGTTTTCCATGGCTTATAGGCATGTTGAAACCTATGTTTCTGGGCCAGTGTCAGGCAAGCAAGCTCCTCTGTTGGGGTTTCTTATGCTGAGTAAGTTCCTTCTGAAAATTAATGACAGAATTATGGAATGACAAGTGTTGGAGGGGACCTCTAGAAGTCATCTGGTCCATCCCCCACTGCTAACTCAGATATACCTGGAGCAGGCTGTATGGGAACATGTCCAGGTCAATTTTGAAAGTTTCCACAGGAGACTCCACAAACTCTCTGGGCAACCTGTTCCAGTGCTCTGGAACCCTCAGAGTAAAGAAGTTTCTCTTTAAGTTCAAGTTCTCCTGTGTTCTAGTTTGTGCCCTTTGCCCCTTGTCCTATCACTACCCACCACTGAGAAGAGTCCAACTCCATACTCATGTTCTCCACCCTTTAGGTATTTCTAGGCATTGATAAAATTCCCTTCTCAGTCTTCTTTTATCTAGTCTAAAGAGACTCAAGTCTCTCATCTTGTCCTCCTGAGAGAGATACTCCAGTCCCCTAATCGTTGTTCTCTTGACAGGCCAATGTATCCTTATCTGTTACTTCTGGAATATGTCAGAAGGATACATTGAATTCAATTCATCCTAATCCACAAACCTCACTTCTTCCTCACTTCAGCAGAAGAACTTACTCAATCCCTTCATCTCTCCATTTTAGAAAGAGAAACTGAACATGAAGGCATGGAAGCAAGGCAGCAACGGAGAAATGTAACTTCACAGCTCTTGAAGGGAGACACAAAGATCCAAGTGTACTTTACATAGAGGAAAGGTGCTGGATTAATTTTATTTGGCTTCACATCTGACCTGAAGTAGGTCAGCAGTGAGATACTGTATGGAAGTGTGATGAGATTGTAGGGAATTATCCCAAAAGCAGGATAATCTTTGCATTAGAAAAAGCCTATGGAGGAGTGGATTAGGAAAGGGTGTAAGTAGAATGTTTTTCAGAACATTAATAATAATAATTAAAAAAATAGATTAATGTTTCTGATAAAACAGATCATGTTCATTTCAGAAGTGAATAGATTTTGATTATTTTTCCCCCTGGATGAATATTTAGTGCTTTGTGGCAATAGATTGTTACTTAGTTGAGAAAATCCTGTCAGAAAAAGGAGGATATTGTGATAGAAGGAAAGCTTTCACAAGTGATTTATTCACCTTCTCAAATTCTCCTTGGATAGTTATCAAACTGGTTCCAGGGATGATGTTCTCTGACATAATTTTAGTAGAAGTTTGTTTGACTGTTACAGAGGCTATGCAGATACCATTTATTATGCATCTTTTTTTCTCACTAGTTTGGTATATTTTTTTTATTTATATATATATATGTATAAAAATGAAGATTACATCCAGAAAATGCTTCATCTTTTCATCTTAACATGGGCTGAAACAAATCATAGAATCATTCTGTTTAGGTTGGAAGGGACCTCAAAGATCATCTAGTTCCAACCTCCTGCCATAGACAGGGACACCTCCCACTAGAACAGGTTGCTCAAGACCTCGTGCAATGTGACCTTGAACACCTCCAGGGAGGGAACAGCCACAACCTCCCTAGGCAACCTGTGCCAGTGTCTCACCACCCTCACTGCAAAGAACTTCTTAACATCCAGTCTAAATCTCCCCTTGCCAGTTTAAACTCATTACCCCTTGTCCTGTCGTTGCAAGACCTTGTAATGACGAAGAAGGCCAATGGCATCCTGGCCTGCATCAGCAATAGTGTGGCCAGCAGGAGCAGGGAGCTCATTCTCCCCCTGTACCCTGCACTGGTTAGGCCACACCTTGAGTGCTGTGTCCATTTCTGGACCCCTCAATTGAAGAAGGACATTGAGGTGCTTGAGTGTGTCCAGAGAAGGGCAACGAGGCTGGGGAGA
>VWZE01025432.1:33258-62944 GCA_013396675.1 Eubucco bourcierii | reverse complement strand
GAAGCCTTCTCCAGGCTGAAGAGCTCCAACTCTTGTAGCCTGTCCTCATAGCAGAGCTGATACAACCTTCTGAGCACCTTTGTGGCCTCCTCTGGACCCACCAACACTTCCATGTCCTTCCTTCCGCGTGCTGGGGGCTCCAGAACTGCACACAGGACTCCAGAAGGGGTCTGATGAGAGCAATGCATTGCACATTTCTACGTTTAAAAGCTGCAGCTGTAAAATCAGGTTTTCTTCACAATCTTTATTTCTTGATGCTGAAAGTCTTTTTTTGTTGGTTTTTTGTTTGTTTGTTTGTTTGTTTGTTTTTCTCCTTTCTCCATCAAATCCTGCCAAAACTTAGACACGTACTGGAACACTGGGCTGGTGAATGCCAACTGCTGTGAACCATCGTTCAGTGTTGGCATCTCTCACAGTGACTTTATATGACAGAGGACAAGGCAATAGAAAAGAGGAGCAGACACCTCTTTTATGAAAGAACAAACATATGCAAAACCACCTGTTTTGGTTTTTGTTTTTTGGTTGGGTTTTTTTTTTTTTTAGAGCAGGTTGAATTACTTCTGGAAAATACTTTCTGAGCAAAAATATGATCTTGTCAAAACAAATTTTCTACTTAATAGAAAATATTTATTCGGTCAAAAAACATCTCCCTATAATAACTGGAAGAGAATATTTTGAACTAATTTCATTTTGACTTACAAAATACTTTAACTCCATTTTTTTGAAACTGAAAGACAAAATAAGATCCCATTTTATAGTCAGAATTGCAGTTTTGACTTACAATGCTGTGAGACTTTGAGCTCAGTCAAAATTAAATGCATTAGCTTTTCAGATGAATTAACCAGTTCCCATGCACAAATCACTCATATTTGTTTTCTCTCAAAAATGTTAAAGCATTTTCTAAGGAAAAGAAATATTTTCCTAGCAGATTCTGATGATTTCTAGTCCAAGAGGCATTGTCTGTAACAGAACAGTTCAGCTGCATTGCATAACTTTGCTATTTTTTTTCCCAGGGACTTGTAATATATTTCCCAACTGATAATGCAGACACTGAGAAAGCTGTTACACAGTTAAATGCAAATGAGGGAGTGACTTTCTTCACCATTGTACCTCAGGCTGGAATTGTTAGGGTCTTACTCAGCTCATTATTTCCTGGGGAAAAGATTAGTCTAAATAATGCATACATATGAGTAACTCTACCCTAACTGCGGGATGCCATTAGTTTATTCAAGACACCATTATCCTTTTTTTAATACAAAAAAAAGAAAAGAGACTTAATGTGTGTAAAAAGCCCTGAATTCATCTTGTTGGAGAACTACTCTACTTGCTTGCTCTGTGGCTAATCATAGGCAACATCAGCCTTTGGCTGGAGCACACCATGCTGCTGTGTTCTGAACAGGTTCTTCTGGGCTACAAAAGTGATTAAGGCCCCATGTGTACCTGGTGAAGTCTCATCTGTCACCATGATTTCACACAACAAATGGGGCAGCCCTGGTATTTTCTTTTATTAATGTAATGAGAATAAACCTGAGAAGGGCTCTGTGTTTCACCTCGCTTTCTGTGCAGCACATGTTGACTTTTAGTCAGCAGGAGCTTGCTGCTTCTTCCAAGCACTGAGCGCTCTTGTCCCCTGCCGAGTGCCCAGAGCAGCTCCTGGTGTCTGCAGGAGCTGAGGGCAGTCACTGCCGAGCACGCAGCACGTTGCAAGATCAAGCTTCATAAGCTGGGGTGAAATTGAAGACACTGACCTACAGGTGAAAGGCTCTGTATCCTATTAGCAATCTTAGTATCATACAATCCCCCAAAGTAAATCATTCCTGATCAAAAGGCATGAAAAAAGCCCTTCTTAGAAGCAAGTGCAAGCTTATTGTGTGGATCAGCATGCTTAGGAAGGTCATGCCTGCCTGTCTTGAGTAGAGTATTGCTGGATATTCTTGTTTCCAGAATGAAAAATGTCTTTTGCAAGGAAGAATGAGATGTATGTATCCCATCCATGTGGTTTGTCCTCAAAGGTTTTTTCAAAGCTTTTGTTTTCCTAGGAAGGTTATTTGGCAGATGAGAGATGTTCCAGTTCACTTTGAATGCAGATCGATCTCTACGTAATGGGAGTTAATATAGGAGGTAAAAGCCACTGGAACTTGATTTAGCTCCAAAGAAGTTTCAGCTAGGATTGTTCTTACACCTGCCTGTAAAATAAATACACCACAAGTTGTGGAGGCATCCCTTTGCTTAACTTAAGCACCTGTCATTTCCCTTGGATCACTTATTTTTATTATGCTTCCTACGTGGACAGGTTTTCAACACTCAGCAGGATCTGTACAGGTATAAATTGCATGGGATGGACTCAGGGCCCACAATGCATTGTGCATGTCTTAGGAAGGGTCATACCAGAGATGTTAATACTCTATTTCCAATAACTAATGGACTCTTAAAGGCTTTATGACCATTTTACCCCTTTATGTCACTGCTTTTGTGTCACAAGTCACCAGTGTTACATTGAAATCTCAGCATAGGTTCTCAAGAATCTCCCCCAAGTGTCAGTGAACTAAATATTACATTACCTTTTCCTCACTCTTTGTAACCTCTCTCTCTAACTTTCCTGGCTAAAGGGAGATGACAAAGCAGAGCCTGGATGAGTTAAAACTGGATGCTGTCTGTCTAAAACATGATTAAGTAGAAGGGAAAAAAAAAAAAAAAGAAAGCAAAGGAAAGCAATCAAAGTGGTGTTTTAATGCCAAAAGCGGCGAATAAAGAATGCTGCTGGCTTCTGTCTTAATCCATAGAAATCCCACAGCCGGTATGTACATAGAATAATCCTATATGAAAGAAAAACAAGAAGAGAGAGGAGCCATGTTGGCTTATAACAACCCTGGGTCTTAAAATGTGCTCATCAGCACAATTAGAAGGAAAACACAATACAAAACCAACTGAAAAGCCCGAGCAAAACAGGTTAGCATACTTACTACTTGCAGTACTGCATGCTTGGATTTCTTTTTAGCTGTACTGCAACTGCATTTCCAGTTCTTGATGACATGGCAATGTTGTGATAAAGGAAAAGAACTTTGTGACCTTGTGTATTGCTGCTTCTGGTCACATTTCAATTAAAACGTTCCTCCTGATTTGAATAATGAATATAAGATGTATTAAATGAGTTGTGTGGTAAAGAAAGAAGTAAGAATGATGGAGAACTATAGATTCTGTGAAGAGATTCTGAATTTCTAGGAAAAATCCACCAACTGGGCATTGAGTGATTTTAGAGACATAGGGATAAAAGAGTTTGGCTGATTTCATAGTAGTTATCAAAGAGAATTCACATCCCAGCTAACAATACAGACACATTTGGTTTTTTCTGTCTGTAATTCACAATGCTTACATGGGATGTCAACTCTCTGGGATTTGTGTTTGTTTCTTTTATAGACCTATAGTCTTCCAAAGCTGTAGACATCTGGATGCAGGCTCTGTGTAAAGACATTTAGGCTAATTAGTAACCTGTTTGACAAGTAAGTCTGTGTTTGAAAGTGCACAGCCTGGATAGTTGAGAAGTGTTGACACGAGGGATGGAGGAGTGAAGCAGATAGCTGAAACAAGAGAGAACTGAGTGACCTTACTGAGGTAGCAAACTGGTGGGAATTGGAAAATTGGGGTTTAGGAAAAAAAGGAAATTAAATTAAATCTTCTGGACAGAGAAAGATGAAAGGGAAGGCATGTTTGGATCATCTTGAAAGGTAACCCATACAGCAGCTCTAACTGTATAGTGCAGATTTAGTTAGGTTCTGTTCTGCTGCTAGGACAGGTGACCTCTGTCTGCAGCATGAGTGTAATTGCAGTAGTGCTGGATCCATTTACAGGTGATCATAGAATCATAGAACGGTGGGGTTGGAAGGGACCCCAAGGATCATCCAGTTCCAACCCCCTGCCATAGGCAGGGACACTGCCCACTAGTACAGCTCACTCAAGGCAATGCTCCTTTCCAGTTTGGAAAAGACTACATGACTGACCCAGAGTGATGGCAGAGCATTTATACAGGATATAAACCAAGTATTTCTCACAGGATCATAGAATCATTGTGGTTGGAAAAGACATTTAAGATGACTGAATCCAACCTATACCAAGTCTGGTGTTAACCTATGTCCCTTAGCATCACATCTCTGTGTCTTTTAAACACCTCCAGCAAAGACACTGCCGTACACCCAGATCAGCTGGGCCTCTGATGCCAATGCTACAGTATCACCAAGGTTGGAAGACACCTCATAGATCATCAAGTCCAACCCATTACCACAGACCTCAAGACTAGACCATGGCACCAAGTGCCACGTCCAAACCCTCCTTGAACACCTCCAGGGATGGTGACTCCACCACCTCCCTGGGCAGCCCATTCCAGCAGTCAATGACTCTCTCAGGCAAGAACTTTCCCCTCACCTCCAGCCTAAACATCCCCTGGCACAGCTTGAGACTGTGTCCTCTTGTTCTGGTGCTGCTTGCCTGAGAGAAGAAGGTAACCTCCCCCTGGCTACAACCACCCTTCAGGTAGTTGGAGACAGCAGGAAGGTCTCCCCTGAGCCTCCTCTTCTCCAGGCTAACCAATCCCAGCTCCCTCAACCTCTCTTCATAGGGCTGTGCTCGAGGCCTCTCCCCAGCCTCATTGCCCTTCTCTGGACACAGTCAAGCACCTCAATGTCCTTCTTCAATTGAGGGGCCCAGAACTGGACACAGGACTCAAGGTGTAGCCTAAAGCAGTGCAGAGTCCAGGGGGAGAATGAACTCCCTGCTCCTGCTGGCCACACTGTTCCTGATGCAGGATACCTTACTGTCCATCCTCAGTCTGACTCCAGCAAGTATTGAAGTATTGTATTTCTGTAAAGAGATGCAAACACTTATTTTGTTTTTGTATACTGCAGCATTTTTCCTGAAAACAATTCTGTACGAGGAGTGGGGCAGAATGTGAGCAGTCAGTTGGAACTGAGTGTAACACAGGATATCTCCCCTGTTGACTCTGAGCAGAAAATAGGAAAAAATCTCACCAACTAAAGTTTAAATGGAGTGATGCAGCTCAGCAACAGCAACATCCATTTCCCCTAAAACATTCACCTAATTTTGCTAGCCACCATTTTAGGAGACATTCAAGAAGGAACACTGTGCATCTTTTGCACAGCACCTCCGATTCTGAATCATTAGAGTAGAAAGACTTTCAAGTTGGTTTCAAGTTTTAGGTTGTTATATAAATAAGTTCACAGGAATCTCAAATGCTTTACATAAATCTGACAGCAACTATAAAAGGCTTTTGAACATTTTTGTTGCCAAAGTCCCAGGGATTGCTGGAATCTTAAATAGCCTGTTTTAAGCTTCAATTCAGAAGCTTTTTGTCATGTTTAATAATGTGGTGAATAATTCCTCTCTGTTCATAGTTTCCACATTTATAATCCACAAGGATCTTTGAGGCATGTGATAGATGTTTTCCAGAGTTACAAGTGGAAAGGGTCTTTCCTACCCCAAACTCAAAACTTGCTCTTCAAGTTCTCTTTGTCTATATCTGCTTTCTTCTAAAGGACTGTCATCAGAAGATGCTAACGTGCCAAGGTTGTCAGTTGTCTGAGGGAACTATATTTGGAATATCAAAACATGAGACTGGGCATGATGATAGATACATCACACAACCAGATGTGCAACACATGGCTTTATTAGGGAGAAGTCTGCAAACAGCAAAGTGGTAGGCTTAGGTTCAGTCCAGGGAATTAAGCTCCTCTGAGGTGCACCATGACATTTTTAGGATGACTTGTATTGCAGTGCAACATGATAATGAAAAACCAAATACATCCTGGAAACACAAAACACAGACCTTTGCAGAAGCTTCGAAATACTGGTGCCTGGCATCTGTAGATGACATGGGATATTTTTCCTGCTGTCACTGTCAAGCTAGAAATTCTTAGAGCTGCAGATTCAGAATTTCATTTTAGTTTTGTAAGAATCAGTGCAGATTTAAGTGCTTTGGATGTATTTTTAAGTGGCATTCTTAATATGAGTAACACTTCCTGTGCCCCAGCCAGGGCACAATTTACTCTCGGCCTTATGCTAACTGTTGTAATTCTAATTTCTGTGTGTGCTCTTAAATTGCACCCATGTGTATTTGCTGCATTCCTAAACCAGGTTGCTATATTTCATAGATAAGCAGATAGGTGCTTTACTTTATATAATTTTCCTCTTGAAATTTGATTTGCAAAGATAGAGCTCTTTGAATGTGTTTAACTTGGTGCCTTGTGAATGAGTCCTGGGAATATTTAAGAGTTTAAGGAAGTAGATCTGCATTCGAGCTAAGCAGTTTCATTTCTTCTTCATCTTCATCACCACCTTGTAGCAATGTTAGCTCTCAATACCCTGTGAAGGAATCATTTGGTAGCAAAATAATTTCAGAAAGCATCTTGCTATATGAATGTATGAAATATTGAATGTTCTTAAAGGCATAACAAGGGCACCTACAGGAAGGCCAGGGAGGGACTATTGACAAGGTCTTGCAATGCCAGGACAAGGGGCAATGGGTTTGAAATGGCAGGGGGAAGATTTAGACTGGATGTTAGGAGGAAGTTGTTTGCAGTGAGGGTGGTGAGACACTGGCACAGGTTGCCCAGGGAGGTTGTGGCTGTTCCCTCCCTGGAGGTGTTCAAGGCCAGGTTGGACGAGGCCTTGAGTAGTGGGAGGTGTCCCTGCCTATGGCAGGGGGTTGGAACTAGATGATCCTTGAGGTCCCTTCCAACCTTACCATAATATGACTCGAGGACTGTACCTACCAAGTAGTTCTTTATTTATGATAGGAGAACTCCACCCAAATCTTTCTACAAACCACAGACAAAAATCATTCTAGCAGAGATGACTCTTCTGAAGAGTGCTTTTAACCCCAAATCATGGAATTCCTCCCAGGCATGCATTTTGTAAACAAAAACTTTTAAGAAATGTTAAATGTGAATTTTTAACTGGCCCCTAAAATGAAACTTCTTTAGAGAACGTGGTACAAACAAAATTTTCCTTTTGTGATTTGAATAGAAAAGGTTTATCTGTCTGTTTTGATACCTATTACTGGTTCTGCCTCAGTGATATTGTTGAGCTTTCATCAAAAGGCACAATAAAATTGTTTTCCTTTCATGAATAGCTCTGCTGTTTTGCAATCAAACATCTCTCTGCCGTTTGTCATTGTGTTCACCACTCTCCAGTGTCGCTCTTTAATAAGGTTCTTTTATTTGCTGTTGTACACTTTCTGGAAATAATTTTTCCATTTCAGGGAAAAGTTCTGGTTTATTGTGGGTTTTTTTCTAATAGCCTTATTTGATTTTGCAGACTTACACAGTGAGGTTGTCTTTCTTTTCTCCCCTTTTTAGTGTATGGCCTTCATATTACATGGTTCCTCCTATTTTATGGCACACTCTCCTACTTCACTTTGCAGTTATTTCCAACAGATTTAACATTTAGCTGTCCACATCCACTTTATGGGTATGTATAATGTATGGATCGCAATACTGTCCCATTAATTTTTAATGAATTGGCTCCTTATCCAGTGCTATCTAATAGAGATAATCATCAGAGTCCATTGTCATACTGCAGTGCCCAGGAAACTTTTTAATATTCCTTATTGCATATGCATAATCCCAGCTTCTCCCTCTCTCTTACTTAGTATACCATGCCTCAATCACATTTCCATGACTTAGTCAAAAATCTGCATGTTTCACTCCTAATGCCTCATGGCTTATATTGAGCAGTAAATTGGCAGAGGGATGTGCGGAAATTTCAGAAGTTCCAGTTCACACTGGCTACTTACTATTGTTTTATTCTCTGTGTGCTGGTTTAAGGCTCATTGGAATATTCTAATGAGTGAAATCAGATCGCTGGTTGTGTAAAAGAAAATAACGATGCATTCTATATCAGTTGTATTCTGTATGTATTATAGATCTATTGCAGTGTGCACATGCAGCCCAGACAGCCAACCGAGTCCTGGGCTGCAGCAAGAGCAGTGTGGCCAGCAGGGCAAGGGAGGGGATTCTCCCACTTTGCTCTTGTCAGACCCCACCTGGAGTATTGTGTGCAGTTCTGGAGCCCTCATCACAGGAAGGACATGGAACTGTTGGAACGGATCCAGAGGAGGCCATGAAGATGCTCAGAGGGCTGCAGCAGCTCTCCTATGAAGACAAGCTGAGAGAGTTGGGACTCTGCAGCCTGGAGAAGAGAAGGCTTTGAGAAGACCTTAGAGTAGCCTTCCANGGGAGGTTGTGGCGGCTCCCTCCCTGGAGGTGTTCGAGGCCAGGTGGGACGAGGCCTTGAGTAGTGGAGAGGTGTCCCTGCCTATGGCAGGGGTTTGGAACTAGATGATCCTTGAGGTCCCTTCCAACCTTACCATTCTATGATTCTGTATCATTCATTGGTTTGCTAAAAGGGATAAAAAACCAAAATACAAACAACTCTTCCCTCTTTGCTTTTGGGTGCTTACTCCCTTTGGTTCTCCTTCACTCTGCTCTAATCTCTTCCACTTACCTTGACTACCAGATAACATGTAAGCCTTGCTGGTTGTTTTCTGTCTGGGAGAGAGAGGGGGTGGTGTTAGGCCCTTCTGGGCTTCTTTTCTTTGTTCAGGAGGGAAGTTTGGCTTTCTGTGTTATTTCTCAATTGCATTTAATTTTAAATACTTGAAAATATATTGTATATATATGCTTGTAAATTTAGCTTACTGTAAATATAGCTTTATCTCACTTCTTAGCTGTCAGAACTGCTCTGGCAAATTTCAGTTGTGGGGAGGGAAAGTTCCCAACCCACTACACTCTGCTAACTTAAACTGAAATTTAAACTAAATCAGTGCATCTGTGCTACTTTGCTCGTATCTTGCTGTTTCCGATTATTCCATTTTCTTGCTCAAATTCTTCTGACATCTACCAAGTAACTGTAAATTCTGACACTGTGATGAGGCTGGCCAGTGAAGGAGGCAAAGTTATATTTTGCTGAGTTAATAGTACTCGTGCAGATGTGCTGGCAGAGAAACACTGAGTTCAGAGTAAATAATCATTTAGTCACAAAATTATTTTATTATGTCTGGAAGCTTAAAGCTCACTGCATCTGCCAGCAATGAATAAGCTGGTTTGGGGGGGGGGTTGGTGGTTTGTTTTTGGTTTTTTGGTGTTTTTTTTTCTTAGAAAAGTGGTATTTTAAGTTCTCAAAGTACATAACCTTTTCTTTGTGCCATAAAAAAATGCTGTTTCCCGCTCTCTCTCTACCTATCCATGCTGTGCCTGTGCAGCTGTAGATTTAGCACCTTTAAAAGGTGCGAATGAGCAGTTTCAGAGGAGGAACTCTCAATGTGGTTGCAGAACCAGCCAACACAACTGCCACCAACAAGCACATTTCATTCCCTTTCCAGAGAAAGCTTCCATGAATCTTGCTTAGCCATGAAACTGCCAGAATGTAGCTAGTGACTGCAGCTGTGCTGTGGGTAGTTGTCCATGAAAATGTGGGCTAAAGGAGAGAGTTTACTCACCAGAGGTCACACATGTGCTCCTGGCTGGACACGACCTTCAGTCCCTCTTGGATTTGAACCAAAGACAGGAATGGAAGCATTTATATTGCAAACATTTGATTTCTGCCAGTGTACAAGTGCGTAGAGTAAATGTAAATGCACCATTCAGGTTTCACGTTGAAAATAGGTTGCCTTTTACAAGCAAATTGTCAATGTCAATTGACTTTCAATGTTCAAATTCAGCTGTAATGGACTGCGGTTCAAGGCCCTGAAGTCAGGTTTACTACATCTTCTCTTTCTACTTTGATTTGGTGAGCACAGTAAATGGCTTCAAATGTAGGCCTTTAGTCTATATAATTAAATGTGAACCAGCCTGCTGCATCAACTCTTAGGCTGTTCTTATGCTGCTAACTCACAGACTATGTGGTTTCTCAGCCTCTCTTTCGTGGCTGATTCAGGGACAGTCTGTTCTTCTGTTCCCATGCTGCTGTAGACAGCACAGCCCTGCCTATCCCACCTCCTCTTTGTGTGTTGCTGAGGCTCTTGGTTAGTAAAAACAAGTGAGACTGGCCTTGAGGCGTACCCTGAAAGGTCATCACCCCCTCTTCCTGCTGGTAGCAGCACCTCAGCTTGTCCCATTGTGGCCTTTCTTTTGCTCACAGTGGAAGTGCAGTGCTATAGGACAGGATGCTGTGATTTGAAACCCTTCTCTAGCCTGTAGTGAACTTGTTAAAGACATCATTTGACCTTATTACTGTAAATTCTAGATGTCATCATGTGCCTGGAGTACTGTGTGCAGTTCTGGAGCCCTCAGCACAGGAAGGACATGGAAGTGTTGGAGCGGGTCCAGAGGAGGGCCACAAAGATGCTCAGAGGGCTGGAGCAGCTCTCCTATGAGGACAGGTTGAGAGAGTTGGGGCTCTTCAGCCTGGAGAAGAGAAGGCTTCCAGGGGACCTGATAATAGCCTTCCAGTATCTGAAGGGGACCTACAGGAAGGCTGGGGAGGGATTATTTACAAGGTCCTGCAATGACAGGACAAGGGGCAATGGGTTTAAACTGGCAGAGGGGNGTACTAGTGGGAGGTGTCCCTGCCTATGGCAGGGGGTTGGAACTAGATGATCCTTGAGGTCCCTTCCAACCTTACCGTTCTATGATTCTATGTGCTTTGATAATTGATCTTCAGATACAGACAGTTCTCTTGGGAATGGAGATGTTAAAATTGCCAGTTGGATTCTGAATGTTTCTGAAAGATAAAGTCTTCGTTTCCTAAGAACTAAACTGCCATCTACGTGTCAGTGCATATATAAAGTCCTTTCCTGTTAAGTAAGTGGCTCTTAAAACTCAGGAGATAATATAATTTTAATTGCTGCCTTGAATGGATGCTGACTGTGATTACTATTAGTGTTGACTGGATTCGTAGTGCTATTGGAATCACCAGAGAGCAGGTTTTGTTGCTTAAACAAAGGCATTTCAGTTCTAATTTGCTACAGTGCTTTTTAATGCTAAGGTTTCATTATAAAGATAATAAAAATGAGAAGACGACACTGGTAGGTTTTTGTTTGTTTGTTTTTATGATGAAAGTATCCATACCAGATCCTACTAAAGTTGGAAATGAAGACAGCTACGTTCTTCCACACACGTGGTATGTGGGGAAGCCCTTGTGGTGGTTGCTTAGGCTTTAAGAATTTGAAGTGCTTTTGATTTGCCCTTGTGTTCAGAGGGTTGTGTGCTTTTCCAAGACAGTGT
The DNA here is from genome assembly GCA_013396675.1 of Eubucco bourcierii. NCBI lineage: Eukaryota > Metazoa > Chordata > Aves > Piciformes > Ramphastidae > Eubucco > Eubucco bourcierii. Next base: position 51,710 of record VWZE01025432.1, on the reverse strand, counting down.
AAGAAAATATGAAATATTACTGACTTTTGGTATCTACTGTTATAACAGCTATTGTGGAAATAACAGTCAGCTTCAAAGAACAGCTTTGTAACTGAATCTTGACTGTAACAATGAGACACTAGCAACTGAAACAGGAAAAACACAAAAGTAGTTCACAGTTTTCTGGCCTAAGAGAAACACAGTCTCCCTGGACTATCTATATACTGCAGCTTGTGTAGCTTGTATAAGACCTATATTAGCTTTAGACTACTTAAAGAGACCTGCCAGTGACATGGCTAAGACAGGAATGTAATCCATAGCAGGCATCAGCACAACCCCACAAGAGTGTCCAGCCCAGGCAGGGCTGAAGGAGCTGCAGTTGCTTCTGATGGCTCACAGCATCTCCCTTCACAGTTGTACTGTCACAGCTCCTGAGCATGTGGCTTGCATGCATTTATCTGGCATCTGCTGTTTCTCATTCTGGTCTCTGTTTCTCCAGATAAATCAGTTAGGGGAGGGCAGGCAGAGGGAGTGGGGAAGTCTTACAGCTGTGTTGACTTACATCTGCTTCTAAATTCAGAACCAGTCCAACAGCTGGAATATAAGAGCAAATCTAAAATCTTCCATTTTATCTGTAGTTGGTCTCAGTTATTTTAGAATGGAAAAGAACAAACACAGCTATCGAATATTGGCTGTTTCACAAATACACTCTTCTTTCCAGTAAAGGAGATAAAAGAAAACTCCCCAAACCAACTAGAATACATTTTCCCCTCCTAAAAAGGCATTGTTATCCTTCCTGTCTTTCCCATTTTGCCTAGTAAGGCATCTACTGTCTTCCATATGACCAAAGAATGAATGTCAGGTCTGTCATAATAGTAAAAAATTTACATTGGATAGAATCATAGAATGGTAAGGTTGGAAGGACCTCAAGGATCATCTAGTTCCAACCCCCTGCCATAGGCAGGGACACCTCCCACTAGCACAGCTCACTCAAGGCCTCGTCCAACCTGGCCTTGAACACCTCCAGGGAGGGAGCAGCCACAACCTCCCTGGGAACCTGTGCCAGTGTCTCACCACCCTCACTGCAAACAACTTCCTCCTAACATCCAGTCTAAATCTCCCCTCTGCCAGTTCAAACCCATTGCCCCTTGTCCTGTCATTGCAAGACCTTGTCAATAGTCCCTCCCCAGCCTTCCTGTAGGCCCCCTTCAGATACTGGAAGACTACTATCAGGTCTCCTGGAAGCCTTCTCCAGGCTGCAGAGCCCCAACTCTCTCAGCCTGTCCTCATAGGAGAGCTGCTGCAGCCCTCTGAGCATCTTCATTTCCTCCTCTGGACCCGCTCCAACCTTTCCATGTCCTTCCTGTGCTGAGGGCTCCAGAACTGCACACAGGACTCCAGATGGGGTCTGAGGAGAGCAGAGCAGAGGGGCAGAATCCCCTCCCTTGCCCTGCTGCCCACACTGCTCTTGCTGCAACCCAGCACAGTTGCTGTCTGGACTGTACTCACACTGCAGGCTCATGTTGAGCTTTTCATCAACCCAGACCCCAAGGTCCTTTTCCTCAGGATCCCTAAGTGCATAAAGATCCTTTGAAGATAGTATTCTTCCCATGACATTTTGTTTCACTGGCAAAAGAGCTGGAAATCTTAAAGGCTGAGGTGATACTCAATCTCTGATAATACAGACATCGATTTCACTGGGGCTGAGGTTTCACCCCAAGGAGGAATAACTTGTCTATCATTCTCAAAATGGAATGAACATGTGATATTCAGGGGGTTGGAACTCGATGATCCTTAAGGTCCCTTCCAACCTTACCATTCTATGATTCTATATTCTCCTCCTGCTGCTGTGTATGTAATATATTCACATCAGACTAATTTAACCTTGACTTTTACTGGCTTTATTTTAAATTAATTTGTCTCAAGCTTTTACATTGCTGCATGTTGTGTTATTATCTGCATATTGGCCATAGAAAATCCAAATCAGCATGTCCTTAAATTTCATGGAGTCTTTGCAACTTCTATTTTCAAGCCAAAGACTGTTTTAGGGACTAGGAACTTTGTTAGCTTTTTTGGTGCTTTGAATGGAGGCATATAATGGAGATACATGGCATTATTTCTGTTTCAGAGCAGCCTGCTTGGTGAGTACCTGCTGCCTGGTTTATGTCGAATTTCTGCTTCCTAAGGTTATCCCATTAGCTTAACTGTTATCCCATCGGAAGGAAAAGGACAGTCGTTGTAAGAAGCTCTGCAGATGCTTTAGCACTCTTTAACAAAGAACACAACACTGAGTGAGAAAGGGAGGGAAATCCCTGAGAATACATCACAGCCATTTCTGTCCTCGGGGGCTAAAGCATTTACCCAATTCAAATTCTTTTTAACTCTCTCCTGGTTGGCACAATTTTAAAACCAAAATTAATAAAAATAAATGTATTACAGCTTGACAGTTTTCAAAGAGAAGAAAATTGGCTTCACAAGAGATACAAAAATCGGTTGTCCTATTTTGTACCTGATGCCTTCTATCCTATCTTCCCCATTCCCTGATCTCCAACCGACATCAGGGATGCTTTCCCAGCAGCACTAGTTTGTCAATCACAGGCTGTAAAAGGAACAGCCTACTTTATTGCTTTCCTAAACTTCCTTTTGAACATTCCCTGTCATCTTAAGAATATCTGCAACAACAATGGCAGGTTGTACAAATTCCTTTTAAAGGGAAGAAATAAAGTAAGTTCCTTTTACGTGGAATTAAGTTTTCCAAACTTGGTTACTGAAGCTTTTGTGTGCAATTTGCACTCCCACAGTCTATTTGTATGTGAAAATACAGAATTTAACCTTTTAGGTGTGCAGCCAGTGGTTGCTCACAGACATTTTACTCAAATGTATTTTTGAAATGAGTGGCAAATGTCATATTTGCTCTCACAAAGGCATGAGCTAGGCTGTGGAAAGGCTGAAGCAAGTTTTATCCCTGCCTGTGAAGGCCACCTGGCTCTCAGCAGGTCCTTAGGGTGGAAGCTTTGTTTTTGGGGTCCAGAGTGGTTGTAAATGTCTGCCTGCATGTATCAACTTATGGTATTTCAGCTTAAATGAGTCATTTTCAAATGAACTAGCAGTGTTACTTGGTCAGAGTAGCTGTGATTTTTTTTTCCTTTTTTTTCTGTTGCATATACAGACATTTATCTTTACTCTGGAGCTTTGTCTTAGGTTGTAAATTCTCAGGAGGCAAGCAAACCCAGAAACTTCCAGATCAAGGATGTGTTGAACCAGAAAAAAACAAGACCTGCAGCTTTGAGAAACTGAATCTCTTGATAAGAGCTGAAGCCCTGGGGCATACATATATATAGCCAAAACCACAATAAATACCAATGCACAAAATGTGTCACCAGAATAGGAACTGAGAATTCATTCTGGGAGCAAAGAGCTTCAGATCAATATAAAAGGGGGAGAAAAGAGATTTAGCAGGAAAACTTTCTGTGTTTCAAGCCCAGCCCCAGTGGCTGAGAGCTATGGGTTTACCTTAAAAGCACTACAGAGATAAGTTGAGATGTAACTGTCACACTACCTCTGTTTTTCTAACTGTTTAAATGTTATGAATATTAAATTATCCTAATGAAAGGAAGTTACATTTGAGCCTGGGTATCCTTCTAGTCCAGAAGTAGCACAGTGGCAGAAATAATGCTCTGGTTTTCTTTCACATAGGCGTATGCAGCACTGCACTTGGTTTTCATGCAGAGGGGCTGCCTGTTGTGAATGAGCACATCTACTGTTGTGATCTCCAGTAGTAGTATTTATAAGTTGCATGCAGTTGAACAGTTGACAGATGATTTGCAAACAGGTATGCTGAGATGGCTGCAGCCACGTGTAGCTTATCACAGGTGAAGCTGGCATGCTGAAGAGAGCTGATGAAGCCAGAGCAAGCGAAGTCGGTGATGGCATTTGCCTGTGGTTTCTTAGTTCCAGATTGCTGGGTTTGTAGTTGAAACAGGAAAGGGGTATAAATAGATGGCAATAGTTGAGGAGGCAGAATGACCTAGCCCACTGAGTGAGTGCAATATGCAAATGGAAAGAAGGCAAATATGCACGTGGAGATCAACGGGTGCGTTTGGGAGCTCAAAGATGAAAGAAGAAACATGCAGTCTTTGATACAGACTTACTCTAAAGTTAGGTGGATCTGTGAAACTGAGATGAAAGCTGGGGCTTAGGAAAGACAAAACCAAGACATCTGGCATAGGAGAGGTATTGCAGATGTCTGTAACCTGATCTTCTGCCCCCATGTAATTTCCCAGAATCACAGACATATTCAGGTTGTCCTGAGGAAAAGACCCTCAGGACCACCAAGTCCAACTGATATCCCTGCTCTACAAGGTGCACCCTAAACCATATCCTCACGCACCACATCCAAATGACTTTTAAACACATCCAGGGTTGGTGACTCAACCACCTCCCTAAGCAGCCCATTCCAATGCCTTACCACTCTTTCCTTGAAAAAAAAAAAAATTCCTAATATCTAGTCTAAACTTACCTAGTCACAGCTTTTTACCTGTGAGAAAAGACCAACACCAACCTTCCTTCCAGATAACAAAGTACCATCTTGGGATTGGAGATCAGAAATGTACTGGAGAGGCTCGATTAGAATCATAGAATGGTAAGCTTGGAAGTGACCTCAAGGATCATCTAGTTCCAACCCCCTGCCATAGGCAGGGACACCTCCCACTAGTACAGCTCACTCAAGGCCTCATCCAGCCTGGTCTTGAACACCTCCAGGAAGGGAGCAGCCACAACCTCCCTGGGCAACCTGTGCCAGTGTCTCACCACCCTCACTGCAAACAACTTCCTCCTAACATCCAGTCTAAATCTCCCTTCTGCCAGTTCAAACCCATTGCCCCTTGTCCTGGCATTCCAAGACCTTGTCACTAGTCCCTCCCCAGCCTTCCTGTAGGCCCCCTTCAGATACTGGAAGGCTACTATCAGGTCTCCTGGAAGCCTTCTCTTCTCCAGGCTACAGAGCCCAAACTCTCTCAGCCTGTCCTAATAGCACTTGTTAAGCCAGGTCCCTGACACCACCTTAGTCTGATTTTCTTATGGTTAATGAGCTTGCAAATTGCAAATACTCTTTTCAGTGCCCTGACTTTGTCAGTGGGAGAAGTGGGCTGAACATCTCCTCGCTTTATTGTTGGTGGCTACCTTTTAGGAAAAAGAAATGTGTCTTTATTTTTTTTTTTTCTTAATTAAAAAAGAAAAAGAAGGGAGAAAGTGTCTGTGGATTTGCATACTATATATGCATATGCTTTTTTCAGTTGGATATGCCAAAGCATTAAACCAATTGCAAAGGAATCCCTTTGCTGGAGTCACTTACCAGGTTGTTCTTTACTGACTTTCATGTCCAGAGAAGTGCAATGAGACAGGTGAGAGACCTCGAGCACAAGCGTTATGGAGAGAGGCTGAGGAGCTCAGATTGTTTAGCCTGGAGAAGAGGAGGCTCAGGGGAGACCTTCTTGCTGTCTACAACTACCTGAAGGGGGGTTGTAGCCAGGAGGAGGTTGCTTTCTTCTCTCAGGCAAGCAGCAGCAGAACAAGAGGACACAGTCTGAAGCTGTGCCAGGGGAAGTTTAGGCTGGAGGTGAGGAGAAAGTTCTTGCCTGAGAGAGTCATTGACTGCTGGAATGGGCTGCCCAGGGAGGTGGTGGAATCAGCGTCCCTGGAGGTGTTCAAGGTGGGTTTGGACGTGGCACTTGGTGCCATGGTCTGGTCTTGAGGTCTGTGGTAATGGGTTGGACTTGATGAGCTTTGAGGTCTCTTCCAACCTTACCTGCACTAGCTTGGTAAAGTGTCACTGTTAGATCAGTCCAGATTTGAACCAATATGTGGCTCTACATGAGTACCAATTAAGGTGACAGAGGATGTATAAAGAGCCTGGACAAAGGATGTTATTATGTTAGGAGTTGTATTGATCCTTCCAAGGCTTGTTTGATTGACCGACTGATACTATCAAGTAATTAGCTTTAATCTCAGGTTACGATGAGCAGAAGAAATCCTGAATCAGGTTGTATTTGATCTTTGATAGTACTTTACTGATAGGAAAGTGCTTAAATAAGGCAAAACCCTAGTTTCCTTCATCAAGCCAGTGTTACATCGGCAGTCTGGCGGTGGAGAACTTGGCGCACCAGGAGGTGCTTGGGCTGCATACAAATTCTGGTCACAATGACAGCAGTCATAGAATCATAGAATGTCAAGGGCTGGAAGTGACCTCAAGGATCATCTGGTTCCAACCCCCTGCCATAGGCAGGGACACCTCCAACTAGTACAGCTCACTCAAGGCCTCCTCCAACCTGGCCTTGAACACCTCCAGGGAGGGAGCAGCCACAACCTCCCTGGGCAACCTGTGCCAGAGTCTCACCACCCTCACTGCAAACAACTTCCTCCTAACATCCAGTCTAAATCTCCACTCTGCCAGTTTAAACCCACTGCCCCTCATCCTGTCATTACAAGACCTTGTCAATAGTCCCTGCAGGAACATGATGAGTTCTTTAGTGCTGCTCTCTCTGAATGCTGCCAGGTTGCATTAAGACCTCCCTTTCCCACCTCAGTCTCATAGTCACAGGCTTCTATGCTGCTTGGAATAAAAGGATTTAAGATTCCAGGAGTGGCAAGGTGGCCATCCTCTGTCCTTTGCGCTTATGTGGTGGAAGAAACCAAGGAAATTTGTTTCTTCAGTATGCACAGCACAGTCCAAAGATTTAATCATGAACCATAACAGAAAAATTCCATTAGGTACAAATCTGAGGAAATGCAGGTATCTTATTTCATCAGCATCTATTAATTAGTGCAATTTGCAGGCTGTAAAAGAAAAGTAAATATAACTGGTATTAGTTTAGCAGTTAGCCATATTAAGTAAAGAAAAACAACCTCAAAATAACCTTCCTTTAAGTCTCCTCAGGCTTGTCTACCACATTTCATTCTCATATTTACACAGGATGGAGGAGAAAAAAAAAAAAAAAAAAAAAAAAAAAAAGAAGAAAAAAAAAAGCCTGAAACAGAATATTGCAGTGATTCAAAACCCTTTCATCTGGGTGTCTCTCAGCATGTTTTTCACCACATCACAACAGGAACGATCACACCCCTCAGATTTAATTGGCAAATCCCATTGTTATGAGGCCTCAGCATAGAGTAAAGTGTCTGTGTTTTGCAGTGAGGATGCAATGTGCTATTCTCTGTTGCACACAATGAATATTTATATTCTTCCACCCTTCTCCTGGAGACTCGGAGTTATTTTGCGGTAGCTGCATCCTTCAAGATTCTTTCATTTTGTTTCACATTTCAGGTCTTAATATTTTTTAGTGGTTGTGAAAGTGTTTCTCGCCAGTGTCTTCTGTCACTGTCAGGTCTTGGTTCCTAGATGGATGTTCATGGCTTCTTTCTCGGGAAAAAAAACCAAACCAACAAACAACATTTTTTCTTTGATGTTGTTTAACGTAATGAGAAAGTGGAAGGTGAGTGCTGACAACAATAAAAACCATCTTAAAAAGTAATAATTTCTATTCTGCAGCACAAAAAATAAAAAGTTGAGTTCTGTGCAAAGGAACAGAACTCTTCTTCTGGTGGTATTCCCATAGTGAATGTGGCATGAAAATAAAAAGTTGAGTTCTGTGCAAAGGAAGAGAACTCTTCTTCTGGTGGTATTCCCACAGCAATTGTCACAAGGGCTGCCTAGTGTAAATGATCTTGCCATCCGTGTGCAATCTGTGGAGCCACTTTGGCAGACTAAGTGCTAACACAAGATACTTGTTTTACTTTAAGCCCCAAACTGTTTAACTTTCCCTGGATAATGAGGGGAGAGTGGGGGTGAAATGCCACATACATGACATCACACAGAAAATATTCAGAATAGCCAATTACATCTTTAAAGGACTTCTGTATTGTGGTTGGGAATAGAAGATGAAGAATGTGCTGGTTTGAGGCTAATTAGAATATTTTAATAGAGAAAATTACACTGTAGGCTGTGAAAGGAAAACATCATGATGTCTATTTCACTCATAGGCTTGCTGAAAAAATAATTGTTTGGGAACAATAACCAAAATAGATAGATAAGGTTAGTCTCTGTCTGTTTTTTGCTGGGAGAGCAGCTGGGACAGTCTAGCAGCTTCTGGCTCTGGCTTCTCTGCAGATTAATTCTCACTAACCACTTTTCTTCTAACTCCCCTGGCCAATCCTCCTAATTTACCTTGCAAGTAAGGCAAACCTTGGGGTAAGATACAGGGATGGGGAGAAGGTGGAAGAGTGGTTGGGAGCCCCTCCGGGGATCTCTGATTTCTGGGAGGGGAGTTGTGTTTCTGTATTACCTTGAACTTATCTATGTCTGTAACTATTCCTGTCTATAGTGTCCATCTCTGCTTGTACATTGTGCTGAGCTGTAAATAGAGCTTCAGTCCTTAACTTTCAGCTGGCTGAGTTCTAGTCTGGGTCATATTACAAAGGTGGGGGACAGGTAACTCCCAAACCTTTACAAAGAATATCTCAGAAATCATGTTAAATACTGTGCAAGTCCAAGAATAATCCCAAAGCTATGTGCTGCAGGCAGGTGAATTCCTCTTTTCACATAGATATCATTGTCCTTTCTGGGTGATACAAGGTTTTACTATTGATTTTACAGCTGAGGTTGTCAAGAGTATCTGTAAAGCTTGGATTGATTTAATGTCAAAGCCCAAATACCACATTACTATGCTGGAAATCTAATTAACTGTAATATATGCTATTTTACCATCTTTGTAGTGAATGCTATTCACCAACACCGGTAACAAATAGTTCAGCTGCAGTTTCCAGGGCAGGAGAAATGAGGCTGTCTTGATTATGGTAAAGAACACTTGCTTGACTGAGGGTTTGCAGTGCATCTGTTTCATTCTTTTGGCTACCTAGGGATGGAATTACATCTAGATCCTGCATATTGAGAGTGACTCTTTTCACAGAATCCCAGAATGTCAGAGGCTGGAAGGGACCTTGAAAGATCATCTAGTTCAACTCTCCTGCCAGAGCACATAGATTGCAGAGTGTATTTTGCTAGGCTATTTTACAAAATACTACTTAGAATCATAGAATGGTAAGGTTGGAAGGGACCTCAAGGATCATCTAGTTCCAACCCCCTGCCATAGGCAGGGACACCTCCCACTAGTACAGCTCACTCAAGGCCTCGTCCAGCCTGGCCTTGAACATTTCCAGGGAGGGAGCAGCCACAACCTTCCTGGGCAACCTGTGCCAGTGTCTCACCACCCTCACTGCAAACAACTTCCTCCTACCATCCAGTTTCAATCTCCCTCCCCTCTGCCAGTTCAAACCCATTGCCCCTTGTCCTGTCATTGCAAGACCTTGTCAATAGTCCCTCCCCAGCCTTCCTGTAGGCCCCTTCAGATCCTGGAAGGCTACTATCAGGTCTCCTGGAAACCTTCTCCAGGCTGCAGAACCCCAACTCTCTCAGTCTGTCATCATAGCAGAGCTGCTGCAGCCCTCTGAGCATCTTTGTGGCCCTCGTCTGGACCTGCTCCAACACTTCCATGTCCTTCCTGTGNTTGTGCTTGGGATTGTGCCTACCCCGGTGCAGGACCTTACACTTGGCCTTGTTGGATTCCATGAGGTTGGCCTGGGCACAGCTCTGCAACCTGTCCAATACTACTTATATGTAGTAAAACTACTCTCCAATTAACTAGAATGAAAACAGCAAGATGATAATTTGTGAACATGTTTGGCAAATTAGTTCTGATGGAAAACTGTTAAAACTGCAGAAAAATGTAAATAAAGATAGCTGTAGGGTCAGTGTCTCCAGATCATTGCATGGAACCTTTTGATACAGGGAATAGAAGCTTGTGTGAAGAAAGAACAACTTACTCTAGCTTGTTGCATAAATATAACATAGGCTCTTGATTTTTGAGACAAAGGAAATGTCAGAGGTCACAGCAAGACTTCATAATGTCAGAATCCTTGTTTCAAACTGCAACCCTGCAATTAGTTCTTCAGTAGGAATTTTTGGCCTCATAATTTTTGTGATGGCAGTACATTTGATGTGTAATAGCATGGTTAGAAACTAAAGTGGAAATGGTTTAGATCCCTGTTCCATGAACTCTTTTGCATTGTCGAATGTGTCATAGTTTTTAAAGTATCAAAATTGATCTGTTTAGATAATCATATTTAGTTATTAAGATTTTTTTTTGTTGTTTGGGGTTTTTTTGGTCACAAAGTTAATCCTGAGTAGATTTTTAGTTACACTGAAGAGCTTAATTTGAAATACACTGAGGCAGAATGTTCCATGCTTTAAAAGAAAAAAAACCCAACAAAACAAACAAAACAGCAAAACACAAAAAACCTTTAGAAGATTTAGACATGTTTGGTTTGTTGTTTTTTTTTTTTTTTTTCCCAGGCTGTCACATCTAAAGGACATGCCTAAATCCCACAGGCAATTAGTGGTGTTGTCTGCCTGCTTCTCATAGGATGCTTTTAAAATGTATACCTCTGGCATAATGATGTAGAGAAATAACAGCACACTGTCATCATCAATAATATTTATTTTTCCTTCAGACTTGATCATACCTACTGAGTGACTTTTCTTGGAGACTCCAGACTGGTGGAAACCTCATTTGGAGCAACATTCATTACCCTGCCTGCAGCAGACACCCAACATTAGCTTTGGCTGGCAAAATTTCTTTCTTTTGACCAACCTGTGTTACAGTGGTTGGAAGGGGTGGCCAAGAGAGAAAGTACATATTTACAATGTAGTTGCTCTGAGTTTCATATCACAGAATCACAGAAACATCCATGTTGGAAAAGATCCTTAGGATCACCAATCCAACCTGTAGCCCTCCTCTACAAGATTCACCCTAAACCATATCCCTGAGCACCACATCTGAACGACCCTTGAACACATCTAGGACTGGTGACTCAACCACCTCCCTGGGTAGCTCATATGGCACTACTCTGAATTGTTCCTCTATATCCATCTGAGAGTTATGCCTAAAAGCCTGCTGATGATGCTGTAAGGGTCACTGCTGTTCTTGGTTAGCAGGTTGTGATGGTTTGCGAGTTACCTGCCCCCCCCCACACACACTGTGAAATAACACCCAGGCTAGACTCAGCCAGCTGGAAGTTAAGGACTGAAGCTCTGTTTACAGCTCAGCACAATGTACAAGCAGAGATATACACAATAGACAGGAATAGTTACAGACATAGACAAGTTAAAGGGAATACAGAAACACAATCCCCCTCCCAGAAATCAGAGACCCCAGGAGGGGCTCCCAACCACCCTTCCACCTTCTCCCCACCCTTCTGACTTGCCCCAGGGTCTGGCTTATGTGCAAGGTGAGTTTGGAAGATCGACCAGGGGAGTTAGAAGCAGAGTGGTTAGTGAGGTTACTCAGCAGAGAGGCCAAGACCAAACCAGCAACTAGAAAACAGAAGACTCTTTTCCTTACCTATGTTTGTGTCCTTGTTCTTATACATCTCAGCAAGCCTGTGAGTGCAGCAGACATCACCAGTGTTTGCTTTTCTCAGTCTAGAATCTAATTCTTTTCATAAAAATATTCCAGTTAGCTTCAAACCAGCCCACTGGTCACTTTAAACTCCAACAGATACTTCTATTTTTTGGCCAGTGGAAATTTTGTCATTCAGCATTTCTCTTTCTAACAACAAACTGAAACCAGCTGGAATAGATCTCTTCCTGGCTGTGAAATATAAGTGACATTCTATATAATATGACCACGCGTGCCACATCTTTTGGTTGCTTTGTGGTTTTCATCTCTTCTTTTTTTTTCCGAAGAACATTGTCAGGCCCATCAAAATCTTCTGATTTTCTGCATATTGAAACAAGGTGGCTTTAAAATGGTGCATATGGAGTTTCAAATGAAATGAAGATCTCATTTCCATATCACTGTTTTCTTTACTCTTTTTTTTTTTTTCCTTCTTCTTCAGAAAACAGTCAAGGAGTCATTATATTTTCCAGCAAGCTGTCTTGTACACCCTGAAGGGAATATTATAAGATTAAATGCAGAGTAGCATTCCTTTAGCAAGGTGAATGTTTCTCATTACAGAGATCCCTAGTTGATCTCCTAAATATAATTCCCTGTAATAATGTGAAACTTCTGAATTATTTATTGTTTCATATTAGATCCGGAGTATAATTTCTGAAAATAAATTTATTGTCATGAGCAAATCAGCTTATGAAGGTTATCTATAACCATGGAATGAAAGAGAACAGATGCTGTGTTTTGCAAGACTATCTATTGTAGCTCCTTTTTGGCTTTTAGGAGGAAGCTTTAAGTGTGGATTTAAAAATTGATGAACCGTGATTCTATTAATGCGCAGGTTTGGAGCCATAACACTTTGTGTCTTTACTGTTTTATTCCTTTGAATAAAAACATCTTTGAGAGGGGATCCATGATTTTCTGTCACTGCTTTTGCCTGCCTGTGTCACAAGGGTGGCCTGGCCCCTCAGAGGTGTAAAAGAGAGAGCAGGGAGTTAACTGTTAGCATGGTATTCCCCATGCAGGAAACATAGATGGCTTGATGATGCTGTTGGTTCATTGCAAACCGGTGAGGTGCCCATGAACTTTTAATCAAATCTTTCCAGAAATGTCAAGTGTATTTTTATTTCACAGAGATCATAGAATCATAGAATGGTAAGGTTGGAAGGGACCTCAAGGATCATCCAGTTCCAACCCACTGCCATAGGCAGGGACACCTCCCACTAGTACAGGTTACTCAAGGACTCGTCCATCCTGGCCTTGAACACCTCCAGGGAGGGAGCAGCCACAACCTCCCTGGGCAACCTGTGCCAGTGTCTCATCACCCTCACTGTAAAGAACTTCCTCCTAACATCCAGTCTAAATCTTCCCTCTGCCAATTCAAACCCACTGCCTCTTGTCCTGTCATTGCAAGACCCTGCAAACAGTCCCTCCCCAGCCATCCTGCAGGCCTCCCTCAGATACTGGAAAGCTGCAGAATGCAGTGTGTCAGTGTGTCCAAATTTTCAGCTTCTTCAGATGTTTCCATGCCTTGCTGGTGTGCCTTCTGTTAGGATCCTTGAAGTGGTCTTTCTCAGGTGGTTGTTCCTCATGCCTAGTTCTCTTTCAAGGCAAGGGGAAGTATTGCTGAGTGTCAGGGCATGTCCGTAGAGGGCATTAGTCCTGATAGAGATGGAAAGCCATTTAACTTCTCCTGGTTACAGCAGTCAAGGTACTTGGGGAGCTTTGAGCAGTGGAAGGAGGATCTCTACAATGGGTACAGACTTCTCTTGTGTTTTTCCTGTCTCTGCTTTTTTCCAGTATCTTTGCCTTATGTTTGCATCATGGTGTAGATTTTCAGTCTCTCCATACCTGAGGAATGACGAACAAGCTGCCCAGTGACAGGACAAGGGGCAATGGGTGGAAATTAAGGCATGGGAGGTTTCATGTGAACCTGAGGAAGATTTTTTTTCACTGTGAGAGTGACAGAGCACTGGAACCAGCTACCCAGGGAGGTTGTGGAGTCTTCCTCTCTGGAGATATTCAAGAACCATCTGGATGCATTTCAGTGTTATCTGCTCTGGGTGATCCTGCTCTGGCAAGGGGCTGGACCAGATGATCTTTCCAGGTCCCTTCCAGCCCCTGATATTCTTTGATTCTGTGAAGCTAACTATGTGCCTTCCTTTTCCTTGGAGAGGTGACAGATTAGGACAGAACAGTTGGTTTCTCTTGGCAGAAATAGAGCCCTCTTCTTTATTTGTCTCAGCTTGCACTGCATTCTGTTGCATCTTTACAGGGCATTCCTCAGAATTAGTCAATAGCTGCCTGCTAACAAGCCATGACTACAACTGTGTTTCAGCTCATCAGTAGAATAAACAGTGGTGTGCAAATTCAAACTTTTTTTTGGGCTACAAAATTCAGCACTGAGAAACCTTATAAAAACTCTTCCACAGGATGACTTCTTCCACAAAACCTTAACTGTTTTGCAGATCAGGCATCTTCTGCTTCTGTATCTGTTCAGACACTTCTGAATAAATGTTAACCATGTTAAACTGAAGGACTCAGCAGGTGAAGTGTCTGTCTCCTGTCTGGGACAGAGGTTTAAGTCACAGTTGAAGTTTCAATTAACAGGACCTCATGGTTTCCTGCTGTGATTCTAATGGATAATGGTTCACATTAAAAACAGCTAAACATAATTTAGCAGATTTTGGTGCAGATGGCCGTCTGTGTTGAAGAGATGGCCACCTGGTGACTGTATTATTTTTCACCCCTGAAGAATGGTTGCTGAGGTCAAGTCTTCAATCACTGGCAGGGATATAGAGCAGCACTTGTGCTGTGACTCTGTGTGCCACCTGGCCTCTCTAATTAAGGACTACCATTTTGTGCTTTGATAGCCCCTCTGCTTGGGTACAAACAAAATTCAGTATGATTGCAAACATCTCAAACTGATGAATGCTTTCCAGATCTGAGAAGGCAAACGTGGTGATTTTTGCCTTTGTTCATTCTGTTTGGCAATTAAAAATGTAGAAGTGAAGAAAAAAAATGTTTTGTTCTGTTGCTGCCTTGAAGTATCCTTCTGGGAATTGATAGGAAGTTGAAATTGTGCCTGGATCCTTGCAGCTGAGTGAGAGCAGGCAACTGCAGAACTCCTGTGTGCAGTGCTTCCCTTAGCTGATATTCGGGTTGCAGAAGATATTTACAGGCCATTCGTGCAAGAATTCTGTTACAAAATGGTTTAATTATGAACAATTAGGTAAATAAGAGGCAAAAGATGCATTTCATCTGTTCTTGTGCATCTAATTTGTCACTCTGCTATAGCTTTTGAGGACAAATTCCAGCGGAAGCGTTTACGGTGTGCGTGTGAAAGACCTTTCTTTTTAATATTGAAATAAGAAATTATATTTTCAGCACCAAGCTAGGAAATGATTCATTATTTAGATAATCAAAGATGCACTGGCTCAGATATGTTATGATCCCTTTTGTGAGATTCATTAAATAGAGCCTCTGACTTCTAGAATCCATATCACTGTTCTCTGTCTTAGGGGGATTAAACTCTGTTATAGATTATATTTTGTTCAACCATAGTGGATTAGTTGCACTTTCTACCTTTTAATTAAACAGCTGCTGTAACTAAACACAAATTTGAATTATTTAAGAGTCCACAGTATTTTAGTCAACTCACAGTGCCTGGATTTTTTTAATTATATGAAGCTATGCATTTTTTATGATGAAGGCTTTAGTCAGATCAATCGACAACCACTAATAACGCATCTTTTCCAGAAGGCTAAAGTGTTTTCCCACAGCGTGGAAATGTGGAAAGCAAAGTTACAAACCAAGGCTTGTCTAACAAAATGTCTGTCACCTAAATTTACTTTGCACCTTTTGGCAGAATGTTTGGGGTGGTTTTGTGGTTTTCAGAAGCATTCTGTTGCCCCAGTGGGTTGTCCAATTTACAACGTCCTTCTCGTTATATCCGAGTGTAAACACTGCGGTGATGTTTAAAAGGTGTTAATGGTGCTAGATTAATGAGCATCATGCTCAGATTGAAACAGTATGATACTGGGAATTTAAGTGTCAAAATGAATATACATTTAGGAGTCTTGCTTTGCAGGAATAACTGCAGTGAATGCCCAGAATATTTCTTTATGGTATAATTAAGGCAAATCAGTCAGTAAAGTAACTGTCATCAACAAGAATTAATTTGTGCGGATGAAGTAATTGCTTACACATGGTTAAGGTTTATATTGAAGACATTTTTCCTTTCTTGGAGTAAGGGTGGCTAAGTGACTGAGACCATAAATGAACATTATATATCCTGAGGCTCTTAAAGCAATTGTAGAAAAACTTGCTTGGGTTTGCCTTCCATTGCCTAAACTTCTGCTACAGATTGTGCAGTGCCTTTGGTTAGTTAGGGCACTAATTGGTGTAAAAAATCTTTGTGACCAAGGCATTAATTGATGTAAAAAGTATTTGTGACCAAGGCATTAATTGGTGTAAAAAGTATTTGTGACCAAGGCATTAATTGGTGTAAAAAGTATTTGTGACCAAGGCATTAATTGGTGTAAAAAGTATTTGTGACCAAGGCACTAATTGGTGTTAAAAATATATGTGACCAAGGCACTAGTTAGTGTAAAAAGTATTTGTGACCAAGGCACTAGCTGGTGTAAAAAAATATTGGTGACCAAGGTACTAAGTGGTGTGAAAAGTATTTGTGACCAAGGCACTAAGTGGTGTAAGAAATATTTGTGAGCAAGGCACTAAGTGGTGTGAAAAGTATTTGTGAGCAAGGCACTAATTGGTGTGAAAAGTATTTGTGACCAAGGCACTAAGTGGTGTGAAAAGTATTTGTGAGCAAGGCAATAATTGGTGTAAAAAAGTATTTATGACCAAGGCACTAAGTGGAGTGAAAAGTATTTGTGGGCAAGGCACTAAGTGGTGTGAAAAGTATTTGTGAGCAAGGCACTAATTGGTGTGAAAAGTATGTGACTAAGTTTCTTGCACTCAAACATACTGTATGAACGGTAATTCACCACCTTACCATGTCTAAAAAGAGGAGTTGTGAGCTGGATATGTGGTTTTCAGGATGTGAAGCTAGCAGTGTTGGACTGAATGTGGATAGGGAAAACCATCAGAGGTAGACACAGGGGAAATCCAGGAGATTTAGGGGCATGTGGAAGTTGAAGGGAAAATCTGGAAACTCAGTGCTGAAGTTTTAAGCAGAAGTGCCCAGAAATAGTCTTGGAAATAAAGGTGGACTAACAAATCTGTAGCAGCAAGCTATAGATAGCTGCCTGTGAATCTATTCAAGGTGACTTCTAGTCAAAACCAGTTGTGTATGACTGAGAGACAATGGAAAGAGCTGTGCATAACAGGAATAGACCCTGACCTTTGTGATGGGGGCTCTGATCTGGCTTTCTCTAGACAAAGGCAGGTCCCTATAGTAACCAAAAGCCTTATTAACGTCATTGCATGGCCAAATATTTATCTAAGGTGCAGAGCTTGAGAAAGCAGAGCTGCTCTCGGTTAATCATAGAATCATAGAATGGTAAGGTTGGAAGGGACCTCAAGGATCATCTAGTTCCAACCTCCTGCCATAGGCAGGGATACCTGTACGGTGTAGTAGTCAGGTCACTAGTACAGGTCACTCAAGGCCTCATCCAAGCTGGCCTTGAACCCCTCCAGGGAGGGAGCAGCCACAACCTGCCTGGGCAACCTGTGCCAGTGTCTCACCACCCTCACTGGAAAGAACTTCTAACATCCAGTCTAAATCTCCCCTCTGCCAGTTCAAACCCATTGCCCCTTGTCCTGTCATTGCAGGACCTTGTAAATAATCCTTCCCCAGCCTTCCTGTAGATCCCCTTCAGATACTGGAAGGCTACTATCAGGTCCCCTCGAAGCCTTCTCTTCTCCAGGCTGCAGAGCCCCAACTCTCTCAGCCTGTCCTCATAGGAGAGCTGCTGCAGCCCTCTGATCATCTTTGTGGCCCTCCTCTGGACCCACTCCAACAGTTCCATGTCCTTCCTGTGCTGAGGGTTCCAGAACTGCACACAGGACTCCAGGTGGGGTCTGAGGAGAGCAGAGCAAAGTGGCAGAATCCCCTCCCTTGCCCTGCTGCCCACACTGCTCTTGATGCAGCCTAGGATTCGGTTGGCTGTCTGGGCTGCATGTGCACACTGCAGGCTCACGTTGAGCTTTTCATCAACCCAGACTCCAAGGTCCTTTTCCTCAGGGCTACTCTCCAGCAGTTCCTTGTTACTGAAAAAGACTTTTGTGTCAATACAAAGCAAGAAGACAATGAAAACAGGCAACATTCACCTCCATTATGGTTTTTTTATTCTTTAATAAACAATATTAGAAGTAGTGGCTTCTGCTCTTTTACTTGTTCTGATTACCTGGCTAATGCAAACACATCTATGTCCTGGTAAGATAAGAACTAATTACTGAAATATTTGCCATTATTACTACAATTGAATTTCCAGGTTTTAGAAGTTCTTTGATCAACCTGACATCCTTTTGTTTTTTTTTTCCTCTAACACTAAAAAGCAAACAAATAAGCAGACATGATTTATATTGTGAACTACCTTCTTACAAATTTATCTTTAATACATAAATCTCTCAAAAGTGCAACTAATAATCCTTCAATTTTTTTTGCTTTTTGGTTTGGGGGGGGCGGGAATGGGGAATTGACTTCTTTGTAGAAGAGGGAAAGTGAGGGTTTTTTAATATTCTGTCTGCTGCTTAGGTTTTGCCTCAAACTGTGGTTTTAGACAAATTCTTCAGTTTCTACAAGGTACATTTTAGAACAAAACTGTTGTGAACCTTGACAGTTTTAGTCTCTAGTAACTTTGCCTTCAGTATTCTGAATCTAGAAACTCTGCAAGTGGATGCATCACAAAGGTCTGGTAGATCCAGGCTGCAGTCTGTCACCATGGAATTGCTCTCTCGGAAACAGAATGTGTCCTGCTTCTTTAACTTCAAAGAATTCTGAAGCTGCTT
>VWZE01025432.1:22083-32766 GCA_013396675.1 Eubucco bourcierii | reverse complement strand
GAAGCCTTCTCTTCTCCAGGCTGCAGAGCCCCAACTCTCTCAGCCTGTCCTCACAGCAGAGCTGCTCCAGCCCTATGAGCATCTTCATGGCCTCCTCTGGACCCGCTCCAACACTTCCATGTCCTTCCTGTGCTGAGGGTTCCAGAACTGCACACAGGACTCCAGGTGGGGTCTGACAAGAGCAGAGTAAAGGAGCAGAATCCCCTCCCTTGCCCTGCTGGCCATGTTCCTCTTGATGCAGCCCAGGACTCGGTTGCTGTCTGGGCTGCATGTGCACACTGCAGGCTCATGTTGAGCTTTTCATCAGCCCAGACTCCAAGGTCCTTTTCCTCAGGGCTGCTCTCCAGCCATTCCCCACCCAACCTGGAATTGTGCTTGGGATTGTGCCTACCCAGGTGCAGGACCTTACACTTGGCCTTGTTACACTTGATGGATCAGGAGAGACAAAGTGATTGCTCCAGGCTCAGTTATCTATGTTCTTGACTGCTTCATGTATCATGTGTCTGAGAAGGTGTTAGAAACTTACATGGACAGATTTGGAAAGCATGTGCATTTTTTTTAGCTACAAAGAAGTTTCTTAAGGGAAAAGCTTCTTATTTCATATTTTCAGTTGGGCCAAATGTTTTATCATGTTAGGTTGCCAGTATATCATAAAGAAAATGCAGAGCTTTTCTTAAGTCAGCATAGAAAATGAGTTGAATTAAACTAGTTTAAATCATGTCAAGAGCAATGAAGATCCATAAGTGTTTGGAATAATAAAACAAAACCAAAAAAGTAATGATTTTTCACTTGAGGTTGCTTTGTGGTTGGGATGTGAGAGATAGGAGCTAAGAGTGAAGAGTATGGGGGTTGTGCCTTTGTAGAATTTCCTGGCAGTTCCTTGTTAACTTACAACTGTAGGCAAATGAAACCCAGGATCCTAAGTCTGAGTTTGACTCACACTGTGCTAGCATGGGGTGAGTCTGCACACTTGGAAGTTCTAACTTCCAAGCTCAAGAACACGACATGAGAGTGACCTGTTACAGAAGGGTGAAGTTCAGTGCTTGGATTTTAGTTTTTTTCTCATGTTGAAAAATGAACACAACTGGGAATGCTAAGAGTAGGATAGTCACTCTCACTCCCTTTTTATCTACAAAAAGGTTTCCACTTTCCATAGAACTGAAGAAACTGGCTTTCCACGTCCTCTGTATCTTCCTCTGTAACTCAGAGAGGTCAGTATTGAAGGATTAAATGGGATTAAAAAGGAAAATAAAAAAGGTGGAGGGGTGGGGGGTTGGGGAGATGCATTAGTGAGGATAAGTACAAATTCAACAAGCCTCTCTGGGTTTTTCTCCAAGTGCAAAGTGCATTATCCTCAGACCTTCTGACCCAGAGGTTGCATGGGATAGGTGCATCAATTGTTATCAAGCAAAATGAAACTAGTTCTGTGATCTCCTTGCAAGGTTTCTTGCACTTCTGTTAATTGCCATGTGTATGCACTTAACACGTGGACAGACTAGCAGTTTAAGTCCTCAGGGGGTCACAGGCTGATGTTTCCTCCTAGCTTTGTCAGGGATGCACTGAACTGATGTGCTTGTGTCCGTGGTGTAGGTTTGTTCTGTCTTGTGCCCTAATCCTCACAAATTTTCATTACCCAAACTCTGAGCATTCCCATGGCAAAGATACAACAAATGTTGCTGTGGTTGTTGGGGAAAGCAGAATCGTGGTGAAATTTTGTTACCTGTAGCTTGGACACTGTGGCAGTGTTTTGAACCACATTTTTCCCCTCCTGGGATCTCTGATTTCTGCGAGGGGAGTTGTGTTTCTGTATTACCTTTAACTTATCATAGAATCACAGAATGGTAAGGTTGGAAGGGACCTCAAGGATCATCTAGTTCCAACCCCCTGCCATAGGCAGGGACACCTCCCACTAGTACAGCTCACTCAAGACCTCATCCAATCTGGCCTTGAATGCCTCCAGGGAGGGAGCAGCCACAACCTCCCTGGGCAACCTGTGCCAGTGTCTCACCACCCTCACTGTAAAGAACTTCCTGTCTGTAGTGGAGGCGTTCAAGGCACGTTTGGACATGGCACTTAGTGCCATGGTCTAATCTTGAGGGCTGTGGTGATGGGTTGGACTTGATGATCTCTGAGGTCTCTTCCAACCCTTGCGATACTGTGATACTGTATATCTCTGTTTGTACATTGTGCTGAGCTGTAAATAGAACTTCATCTTTTAACTTCCAGTTGGCTGAGTTCTAGTCTGGGTCATTTTACAAAGTGTGTGTGTGGGGGGGGGAGTCAGGGAACTCCCAAACCTTCACATATGGAAATCTATTTATATATTTTTTTTTTTAATTAAAACTTGTGTATTGTAAAAAACCCACTAAGACCTGAGACCTTCCTCAGTGCTGTAAAGACTGCGGAGCGTGATGCTCAAGCTAGCTGTTGCATAGTGCCATTAGGGTTAACCTACTGCATTACCACAACAAGCATATTTTGAAAAGAATGCAAGAAAGAAAAAAACAAGAGAGATGACTAAATATTGTTGGCACTTGAATAAAACACAAACCATAGAGTAATAATTTTGTCGGTCCCTGCAGTCATTCTTGAATTTTTAATATTGCTCTGTTTATTGTACCTTTACATTGCAGTCCTGTTGTTTACCAAATAATTTCAGGCCATTGTAGTTGAAGAATGATGGCTTCCCAGAGTCACATTTTCCAGACATCAATATGTGGTAGAGTTTCTGGCTGGGTTCTGTTCCTAGTTGATTCATTTGATTGTAGGCTGTCAAGTTTGGGGGATTTTTAAGTAATTTTTTTTTTTCTATTGTGAGGTTACAAATGAGTCACTCTGAAATGTTTCCCTTCTGGTGTTTTTATTGTTGGGGAAAAGTAAATCTGAAAAGGTCTTTTGTGGTTTTTTTCCCCCTCACTCTTTTATTACCAGATCTTAGAAGTGAAAACCCTTTTACAATTACTTTCAAGGTGTCATTAAGGCTCTGTAAATATGTTGAATCACTTTTTTATTAGCAATTGTATAAAGTACAAGCTGTACAGACATTTCAAAGACGGTATCATGGTAATTATGGGTTATACTCCCTTATTTGGGCAGCAGGACTCAGAGAAGCTCACTTTAGGCTCTCTTCTGCCTAAAGGAGCATAAATGACCTAGTACAGCAGTCACAGGTCCATTTGACCTTGTTCCTGAACAGAGCCAGCAGAACAGGGCAAGGAAATAGTTGGGCTTCCTCATGATACTTCCTAGCTTCTAGCATGCATCTTTCTGTAGCAAAGCAGCTGAGTTAGTTATGTCACTGGAGGAGAGAACACTAAAGGCCATACACCATGCCTCTGGAAAAAAAGGGAAAATTACACATAGAATCAAAGAATGGTAAGGTTGGAAGGGACCTCAAGGATCATCTAGTTCCAACCCCCTGCCATAGGCAGGGACACCTCCCACTAGTACAGCTCACTCAAGGCCTCATCCAACCTGGTCTTGAACACCTCCAGGGAGGGAGCAGCCACAACCTCCCTGGGCAACCTGTGCCAGTGCCTCACCACCCTCACTGCAAACAACTTCCTCCTAACATCCAGTTTCAATCTTCCCTCTACCAGTTCAAACCCATTGCCCCTTGTCCTGTCATTACAATACTTTGTAAATAGTCTCTCCCCAACCTTCCTGTAGCCCCCTTCAGATACTGGAAGGCTACTATAACATACATGGTCACAGAAGGAGGAGATGCTTAACCAAAGTCCCTGCCTGCACTTTTAATTTGACTCCATTGTCTTGATAGGAGGCATGAGGTTTCCACTTATCTCTGTATCAGACATGGTTTTCACTTGGTTGCTTTTGACACTCTCTCCTGCATTTGAAATGTACAGTGTGTTCAGGCTGCATTTGATGCTCCTGCTGCAGTGTCTCTTGCCAAGAGCAAGCCGAGCACCGAGGAGATGGACAGCTAAACTCTGTAATCTCCCTGTGGCATGCTGCATCCTGCTACTTGTATCCCAGGTCCTATGTTCCTTGCTCAATTTTCACAGTCTTTACAAAAGCAATTTTCCTTTGACCTATATAGGTGTTTACTTGAGTGAAAAAGGAATTCAGATGGCAGCTTCAGCTCACCTGTGGCTGAGAGGGCAAACAGACTAAGCATGCCATTACAGTTGGGGGTTATCATTTGGGCAAGGTACATTCTGGCTTTATTTGCATGTTTAATTTGTGTGCACTCTTGTCTAATTTTTAGAGAAATAGATACCTCAATGTAAGGCAAATGAGAGTTAGTGCTTCCTTTTCCCAGAGTGTGCATAGGACTATGAAAATGATTCTCCTCCAGTGAGTCTTCTGTTGAATTCATGGATGGGGCTAATTTGCTAAGGCAAGAACCTCTGGACTCTGAGCTGAGCATCCCCTTGCAATGGTGAGAGCAAATTATAGAATCATAGAATAGTAAAGTTGGAAGTGATCTCAAGGATCATCTAGTTCCAACCTCCTGCCACAGGCAGGGACACCTCCCACTAGTACAGGTTACTCAAAGCCTCCTCCAACCTGGCCTTGAACACCTCCAGGGAGGGAGCAGCCACAACCTTCCTGGGCAACCTGTGCCAGTGTCTCACCACCCTCACTGCAAACAACTTGCTCCTAACATCCAGTCTAAATCTCCCCTCTGCCAGTTCAAACCCATTGCCCCTTGTCCTGTCATTGCAAGACCTTGTCAATAGTCCCTCCCCAGCCTTCCTGTAGCCCCCTTCAGATACTGGAAGGCTACTCTAAGGTCTCCTGGAAGCCTTCTCTTCTCCAGGCTGCAGAGCCCAAACTCTCTCAGCCTGTCCTCATAGGAGAGCTACTGCAACCCTCTGATCATCCTCGTGGCCTCCTCTGGACCCACTCCAACACTTCCATGTCCTTCCTGTGCATGAAGGCTTTGGGCAATTTATATTTAAACTTCTGCAAAGGTCTCATGCATGCAAGTAAAAATCTATACACTGGGCCTGTGTGATTGGACCAGTAACATAAAATTACATTAAAGGAGAAATTCATTATCATGCAATGTATTCAGACAGTGCAAGCTCCTGGTCATCAGTTTTAACATTAAAGTAGAAGAAATCATAGTTCATGAAGTTGCACAGAAAGAGCAATCTCAAAGAGAGCTTTAAAGTGCCTGCAACTGACCTAAGCACAAAGAACTAAGTATTTCTCAAAAGTGTTTGAAGTGAGCATTGGAAAGGAGTGGTGGACAACAACTAGGCATGTATGTTCATTGTGAATCCTCAGGACAGCAGAGAATCATCCCCAAAAAACCCTTAAAGGTCATTGATAAAAATCTTAAAAATCAATTTATTTTTTTTTTGAGCATGGTGGAGTAACTGAAAGAAAATCAAAGTGTCCTTAATATGCTGATGTTGCTTAACAATAGATAAGGCTGTTGCACCTGAATACAAAGTGTGCTGAAGTCTGACAGAGGGATATTCCTGTAAAGCTGCAAATAGATATTTAATAATCAAGACATGATGTTATACATTTACCATATCAACAAACAGCTGCCACATAATGTCCTCAGTACTGCTGAAGGCACTGAAGGCAACCTATGAATTCTTCTTCATCTTTCTGATTAGACTGAAACCAGACATAGTCATTATAACTGTCTGCAAATGAATGCTTTTAAATATACCTGCTCTTTCTCAGGCTCAAATCTTCTCTAGCTTATTTTAATCTTTACCCACACCTTGGTCAGGCAGAATAAGAATATTTTTATTTTCTTTTTTTTTTTCCTTTCCCTTGTGATGGCTCATAGGTATTGGGGAACCTTTCAGCTTAAAGAGGAAAAGCTGACCTAGTTTATAGGATGTTATTTATCTCTAAGGGATTTTTTTTTTCCTTATTTAGTATCTGCCATATAATGTATTTTGTCATAGATGATATACTTTGATCAGATGTCACAAAAGGAGCATAAAAATTATTATCTTTTGTGAAGATGTCAGAATTTTTTTCCTGTGAATGGGTAGTTAACAGTGCAGTAACAAGTATTGGGTGTAGCAAGAAACTGTAATACAGGCTGCCGTGAACCACTGAAAGAAAGAATCATAGAATCATAGAATCAAAGAATGGTAAGGTTGGAAGGGACCTCAAGGATCATCTAGTTCCAACCCCCTGCCATAGGCAGGGACACCTCCCACTAGTACAGGTCACTCAAGGCCTCATCCAACCTGGCCTTGAACACCTCCAGGGAGGGAGCAGCCACGACCTCCCTGGGCAACCTGTGCCAGTGTCTCACCACCCTCACTGTAAAGAACTTCCTCCTAACATCCAGTCTAAATCTCCCCTCTGCCAGTTCAAACCCATTTCCCCTTGTCCTGTCATTGCAGGACCTTGTCAATAGTCCCTCCCCAACCTTCCTGGAGCCCCCTTCAGATACTGGAAGGCTACTCTAAGGTCTCCTGGAAGCCTTCTCTTCTCCAGGCTGAAGAGCCCCAACTCTCTCAGCCTGTCATCTTTCTCTTGGCATCTCTATCCATTTTTAAGCCTCAGTTATTAGTTCAAAGTGCCTGTATATATATAATTTCCACCTAGAAGAGGTGGAATTAAATATTAATTAAAAATATCAATCATGAGCAATATTTTATATTCTCTACTCTGAAATATTCTATGTGCATTTCCTAGGGCAGTAGGAGCTACCTTGTAGAAAAATCTCTGGTTGGGCTCCAAATATAAACACTCTGAAAACTAAAAATGGGAGAGATTAATGAATTACCTTATCCTTATGCCTGACTTCCAGCTGAAAGTGCAAAGAACAGCAGATAAAATCTGACATTGTCCTCACAATTTCCCAGCTTATTTCACAGGACTTGTTTCCTTTTGTTTTGTTGGAGCCATCTTTCTCAGTGCTTTGCAAAACCCCTTCCTTTTTTCCAGACCAGAATAAATAGCTTCAGGTCTAGTCAATACAGCATCTTGCAGCTGCTTTTGGGTACCCCCAGTAGTTTCATAGAATGGTGCAGTCAGTAGTTGTCTGGATGTAATTCATAATTCATGCAATTTTAAATGATTTTGAGATTCCATTTTGGTTTTTTGTTACCATTAACTACTTTGACTATCCCTCTTAGCCATACAGCTAGTCCATGCCTTCTCTGACTGTGGGTTGAATGACTTTGTCTTATCTGGGAGAATAGCCTGGCTTTTCATAGTCAGGCAGCAGAGCCAGTGGTGGAGCTTTGAAGCTGGGTTGAGTCTCCTGCCAGATGATGAGGGAGGTCCTTGTAGAACTATACGAGTTGATCTTGTGCCATGGACATTCTTTCCACCTACTGTATGTTCTAGGGAAGAGTCATAGAATAGTCTGGGTTGGATGTGGCCTCCGAAGGTCATCCAGTCCAACCCCTTCTGCAGTCAGCAGGGGGCATCTTAGAATCATAGAATAGTAAGGTTGGAAGTGATCTCAAGGATCATCTAGGCAGGGAGCCCTCCCACTAGTACAGGTCACTCAAGGCCTCATCCAATCTGGCCTTGAACACCTCCAGGGAGGGAGCCACAACCTCCCTGGGCAGCCTGTGCCAGTGTCTCACCACCCTCACTGCAAAGAACTTCCTCCTAACATCCAGTCCAAATCTCCCCTCTACCAGTTCAAACCCATTGCCCCTTGTCCTGTCATTGCAAGACCTTGTCAATAGTCCCTCCCCAGCCTTCCTGTAGGCCCCTTCAGATCCTGGAAGGCTACTATCAGGTCTCCTGGAAGCCTTCTCTTCTCCAGGCTGAAGAACCCAACTCTCTCAGAGCCCTGTCAAGCCTCACCTTGAATACCTCCAAGGATGGGGCCCTAACTACCTCCCTGGGCAACCTGTCCCAGTGTTCCACAACCCTCACGATAAAGAACTTGTTCCTAACAATCTAAACCTACTCTTCTCATGTTTTCTCCTCTAAGACCCAACTCAAGAGGAGCAGGTCAATCAAAGCCTTGCAACTGTGAGGAAAACAGCCAGAAATCTATGCTAATACCACATCTGAGTGCCCAGGGCTGCTGGTTGGGGAAAGAGGAAGCTTCTTTTTTTTGCTAGTTTGATGTTTGAGTCATGCACAAAAGGAAAGCTTGCTCCTGGAAGAATCTGTTACTACTTGTGTGCCCAAGCACCAAAGCTGTTGAGTGATCAATGAAACGCAGCCTCAGCAGCACCTTTCATGATAGGAAGTTTAGAAATAGTAGTGACTCTTCTGGTGCATGCTTCTCTTCTGGCTAAAACATGCTTCAAGTGAATGATAGCTATGGGGGAATGAAGGAATCTGGGTTTTATCTGCCAGCACAGTAGAAGCTGTGTCAGGTGGGGCCAAATGCATGAGAGCATTTTTACCACTGATAGCAAAGATGCTGTTACTGCCCTGCCCAAGGTTTCACTTAGAGCACATGTGACATCTTTTTAGCTGTGGGCTGTTACCACAAAGTGACCCTGAACTCAAGGCAGAGGCTACTGAAGAACCTGCTTGCCCTCTGCTCCCCACTACAAAATCTAGCTGAAGTCTGCACCAGAGCTGCCTCTCTGGACTCCAGAAGCTTTAACAGATTTTGCTCTATTTTAAGGTTCTGAAAATTCTTTAACTTAAGAAGTTGTAGCTAACACTGCTTCCTTCTTCACTTCTAATCTATAGAAGTGCTTTTTTTTTTTTTTAGAAATGCTTTTCTTTGCAGTGAGGGTGGTGAGACACTGGCACAGGTTGCCCAGGGAGGTTGTGGATGCTCCCTCCCTGGAGGTGTTCAAAGCCAGGTTGGAGGAGGCCTTGAGTGACCTGTACTAGTGGGAGGTGTCCCTGCCTATGGCAGGGGGTTGGAACTAGATGATCCTTGAGGTCCCTTCCAACCTTACCATTCTATGATTCTATGAAATAAGATGTTCATATACAGGCCAGCTAACATAAGACTATAGAGTGTTTGGGTTTGAAGAATTGATCACACTTCTCAATGCAAAGGCAGGAAGGAGGAGCAGTTACTATTTCATATCCATGCATTGCAGGAAATAAAAGTTAACAGCTCTAGTAAAATTCATGTGCTAGACAACTATAGAGCTAAAGAGACAGAGAATCCCCGAGGGTTACCTCCTCCTCACCTAAGCAAAGTAAATTATTTGACTTTTTGAAATGTCTTCTGAAATGTAATAAAATCTGAAGGGGGTAAGGATCTTCATCTCATTAATACAGGGTCCCAGCAAATGTCATTTTCTAAGCTGCTTTGGGAAATGGGATTCTTTTCAGATTTCAGCGAATAGTTCACAGTCACAGTGCATTACTTTAGCAGCACATTTCTCTTCCTTACACATTACATGCAGCACAATTTAAACAGTAGAGTGAGCTTATTTTGGCTTCATTCCTTTCTATGAACAGAGAGAATTTTGATTTGCTATATATTTCACTGCTACTCTAGATTCCCTTTCCATCTTAAATGGTAGTTTATTAAGATTAAGTGCTTTCTTATGTAGATGTATTGAAAGGACCTTTGATTTGGTTTAAATTAAATTTGATTCAATTAAAATGTAAGATAGATTGAAGCAGTCCTGTGAAGAGAAAATGAAAGAGGGCTCAGTGAAAGAGAACCAAAGCTACAATAGATATGGAATCAGGAGATTGCTATCAGGTAGGATGGTTTTGAAAGCCGGATAGCAGAAACATTGCTTTCAATGAAGAGTCTAACCTTGTGATGCCTAGGTGGAGTACATAAAAACTGAATCATAGTATCATAGAATGGTAAGGTTGGAAGGGACCTCAAGGATCATCTAGTTCCAACCCCCTACCATAGGCAGGGACACCTCCCACTAGTACAGGTCACTCAAGGCCTCATCCAATCTGGCCTTGAACACCTCCAGAGAGGGAGCATCCACTACCTCCCTGGGCAACCTGTGCCAGTGCCTCACCACCCTCACTGGAAAGAACTTCCTCCTAATCACCCAAAGAAATTAGCCCAAGTGGCTAACCAGCTGGATCAGGTCTAGTTAGCATTCAGCACCACTGCTGGGGCATGAAGAGACAAAGGGGAAAAGAAACATGAAAGAGAAGATTGAAGAAGGAGAATGAGGCAGGAAATCAGGCTTAGTGGAAGTGTTAGGAATCCACACTTTCTTCCTCTTTGTGCACTCCTCAACCCACATTAAATCCACACGCCAGGCCACTGGGATGTCCTCTGGACAAGGCAAAAGAGGATTGTCTGTAGCTGTTCTGCACTTAAAGAACTGCTGAAGACCTCTGAAAAATTTGCCTTAATACTAAACCTTTGAATGGTCTTCACCCTGTGCATGGAGGGGTTTATGAGCTGTAATTAGAGTTTAGAGCCACCATGAGCTGTGGCTTTGAAGCCTAAGCAATTCACTAAAATAATTGTTCACTAAAACATTAGCATCAAGCACACCAGACTGTGCCAAGGACGTGTTAGAGCCTGTAGAAAGGAGCTGAGCCTCTCCCTGGGAGATGGCCCTGACTTTTAGCCCTGGCAAGGAAACTTTCCAAGGTTGGAGCCCTTATCCACCACTGCAAAGCCAGCATTTTTTATTATTTTTTTTTTCCACACAGACCATGTCACATTTAAGCAGCTTTTGGTTATTTCTAACATAGGCAGAATTTAAATCAGCAGCCTTGAAATAAGAGGTATTTTATTTTATTGTGAACAGCCAGAGCTGCTTAACCCTCTAAAAAAAAAAAATAAAAAAAAATTCTAAAGGCTTTTTT
>VWZE01025431.1:1247866-1272231 GCA_013396675.1 Eubucco bourcierii | reverse complement strand
GAATCATGGAATCATAGAATCATGGAATCATAGAAGCATAGAATCATAGAAGCATGGAATCATAGAAGCATAGAATCATGGAATCATAGAAGCATAGAATCATAGAATCTGACTCACAGAAGCATAGAATCATGGAATCATAGTATAGAATTATGGAATCATAGAAGCGTAGTACCATAGAAGCATGGAATCATAGAATCATGGAATCATAGAAGCATGGATTCATAAAATGCACTTGGTTGGAAGGCAAAGGTCATCTTGTCCAAACCCCTGCAGTAAGCAGGAACATCCCCAACTAGATGAGATTGCTCATAAGAAGCGTCACACAGAGTTAGAAACAGAAATTCCTTTAGCTCTGAATTAAAACTGTGCCGCCAGGAAGAAAGGGAGAAGAGAAGGAGAAGAGCAGACACCATGCTCAGAGTTCTGCCCTGGTTTAAGACACCAAGAAATTGTGAGAACATAAGTATGGGGCAAGCAGAAGGCTAAATCCAACTGCTGTGTTAAGCCATTTGTGTGCCACAGGCGAGAAACCAGAGTGCAAATGAGAGGTGTTTGTCCTGTTGTTTGCTTTCAATCTGCACATGCTAAACATGAGTATTCTCACGTGTTCAGTGCTGGCTTTCCTCCTGCTCTGCACACAGGGCTATGTGTGCTTGCAGGTGTTTAAAACCACTTTTCTTCTGGTAAACTTGTAAGAGCTGAAGTGTAAGCTGTGAAGCAAACAAACATTTCTGTGGGGTTTTGGAAGCTATTCAGGAAGTCCTCTTATCAGCTTCTTGTTGGCAGGCTCATGATGTTGCTAAAAGCCCAGTGCCAGCCAGCACTAACAACCAACCTTTGATTCCTCTGCCACACCAGCTCCTCGGTGCTGCATATTTCAGCTCACATGGCAATATTTTAGCAAGCTGCTGTGGAGCTTTGGAAGCTGTTCAGGAAGTCTTGTTATCAGCTTCTTGTTGGCAGGCTCGTGGTGTTGCTAAAAGCTCAGTGCCAGCCAACACTAACAACCAACCTTTGATACCTCTGCCACAGCAGCTCCTCGGTGCTGAATGTTTCTACTCACATGGCAATATTTCAGCAAGCTGCTGAGTTTGAATTCAGTGTAACTTCAGGGACCAAAGAGTTGCTTCTTTTTCTAAGTTTCAGAGGAATGGAATACATTTAGGTTAAATAAAGATGATTATTCTAGGCAAAGATTTCTTTCACTTAACCTCCCCATAACCAAAAAATGCAAGGGGCATTACCACTCATTTAAACAAAACTAATGAATTTCCAAGGGAAATTAGAGAATCAGTCCTAAAGTATTTGGATTAGGGAATCTAAGTCTGCAGCCTCTTTGCTTATGAAGGAAAAAGCAGGGTGGATGAGAGCCACATGCTATGCAGTTTCTCAGTCTGGTAGGGTTATTTTTCATGCTGCATCTCTCTGCCCAGAATCTCTGCAGAACTCCTGCTCCATTAATGTTGTTTTCCTTTAATTTCCCTGGAGCAGCTGTAAATCCAGAGCCATAGTTAGGCTTTTGCAGAGGTGTGACCTGTATTCTTTTGCTTGACCTCCAGTGCCAGGACTTGGTTTCACCTTCAGAAATTATCTTGGTCATCAAGCAGGTGAGGAGACAGCAGCAACTTGGCTGCCTAAAGAGATGTTTATGAGCCTACAAAACACACCTGAGTGTGAACTCCATCTTTCCAAAACTTCTCCATCTTCTTCCAGCTGTGAAGCATTCTGAAGGAAGGCAAACAAACCAAGAGCAGATGTATCTTCTCTGGTAGTGCCAGGCCTCTTCTCTACCAGCATTAAAATCAAAATTGCCATACTCACTAAACTGTCCCAAAGTGCCATGTCCACACATTCCATGTAGACCTCATTGGATGGTGACTCCACCACCTCCCTGGGCAGCTTCTTCCAATCTCTGATCATTCTTTCAGCAAAGAAATCTTTCCTAATATTAAACCTAGACCTCTCCTGGTGCAACTTGAAGCCATTTCCTCCCATCTTATCACTTATTACTAGCAAGAAGAGGCCAACCCCCACCTCACTACAACCTCCATTCAAGGAGTTCTAGAGAATAAGAAGATCTACCCTCAGCCTCTTTCTATAGACTAAACAACCCCAGTTCTCAGGCACTCCTCACCAGACCTGTTCTCCAGGTCCATCACCAGCTTTGTTGCTTTTCTGGTACCCTCTGCAGCACCTCAATGTCCTCCTCATAGTGAGAGGATTCAAATCATGATAAGTTTGTGAAAAAATACATTGTGGTGAGGGACAGTATGCCAAATTTTGTGTGCAAGTGTGGACCCAATGGTCTTTGTTTGACAGTTATTGTGTGGTTCACAGGATCACAGGCTCACAGGATGTCAGGGGTTGGAAGGAACCCAAAGAGCTCATCCAGTCCAACCGCCTTGCCAGAGCAGGACCAGACAATCTAGCTCAGGGCACACAGGAACACATCCAGACAGGCCTTGAAAGGCTCCAGAGAAGAAGACTCCACAACCCTCCTGGGCAACCTGTGCCAGTGCTCTGTCACCCTTACAGGAGAAAAATTCCTCCTCATGTTTCCATGGAACTTTCTATGCCTTAACATCCACTCACTCCCCCTTGTCCTGGCATTGGGCATCACTCAGCAGAGCCTGGCTCCAGCCTCCTGGCACTCACCCCTTACATATTTATAAACATGACTGAGGTCACCCCTCAGGCTCCTCTTCTCCAAGCAGCAGAGCCCCAGATGCTTCAGGCTCTCCTTGCAAGAGAAGTGTTCCACTCCACCATCTTTGTGGCTCTGTGCTGGACACTCTCAAACTGCTTCTGAGTGACTCCTGAGTGTGTGCCTGCATGCGCTCAGCTCAGGCACAGCTACGAAGGTTCCTATTAGCCATCTTTCAGGCTAAGCCTTGAAATATGCTGGTGAATGAAGTTGTGGAAAGCAGGGGGAAAACCAGAAATGGGTCCAAACACAATTAGAACGTGTGGTGTGCCGTCTGCATCGGTAATAAATGTTTGTCTGCAGCAAAATGCAATTAACGTGTGAGATAATGCACTTTACCTCATTTAGCTCTTCACTGGCTTGATAAACAAATTCTGCCCCTTAACTGTCCCTGCTCAGCAGATGCACTCCTCACACAGGAGCTGAAACACACCGCAGACCACAAACTAGAACAGGTGCAGGGATTATAATGGGGTGATGAATTTGTCAATTTACCAACTCGACATGTTGACAACAATGAATGCGTTTCATTTTAAACACTCAGCCTTCAAAAACTCCTTTTTTTTCAACCCTTCCCCCTCCTCCCCTTAATCTAAAGTCCAAGGCGAGAAGAAACAATGCAATAAAACTTCATAATGATTGCAAACTACTGATTTTAATGCTGGTAGAGAAGAGGCCCCCCCCCAAAAAGTACAAAAGAGGTTCAAAGGGAGAGGAAATAATGCAATGAAACTTCACAATGCATGCAAATTTCTGATTTTAAATGTTGGCACAGAAGGAGTCCAAAAATATGCATAAGAAGTCCAGGGTGAGAGGAAATAATGCAATGAAGCTTCACAATGCATGTAAATTTCTGATTTTAAATGTTGGCATAGAAGGAGTAAAAAAAAAAAATGCATAAGAGGTCCAGGATGAGAGGAAATAATGCAATGAAACTTCACAATGCATGCAAATTTCTTATTTTAAATGTTGGCACAGATGGAGTCCAAAAAAATGCATAAGAGATCCAGGGTGAGAGGAAATAATGCAATGAAACTTCACTATGCATGCAAATTTCTGATTTTAAATGTTGGCACAGAAAGAGTTAAAAAAAAATGCATAAGAGGTCCAGGGTGAGAGGAAATAATGCAATAAAACTGCATCATGCATGCAAACTTCTGATTTTAAATGGTGGTGCAGAATCATAGAATGGTAAGGTTGGAAGGGACCTCAAGGATCATCTAGTTCCAACCCCCTGCCATAGGCAGGGACACCTCCCACTAGTACAGGTCACTCAAGAGAAGAAGTCCAAAAAATGCAAAAGAGGTCCAAGGTGAGAAGAAATAATGCAATAAAATTTCATCATGTATGCAAGCTTCTGATTTTAAAGGGTGGTGCAGAAGAAGTCCAAAAAATGCAAAAGAGGTCCAAGGTGAGAAGAAATAATGCAATAAAACTGCATCATGCATGCAAGATTTTGATTTTAAGTGCTGGAACAGAAGAGGACCCAAACCTATTTCAGATAAATTGTATGCACTAAGTAAGAAGGCCAAACTTTGAAACTATAGCAGTGCCTAGAAAGGTTGGACCAGGTGATCCTTGAGGTCCCTTCCAAGCAGGCATTCTGTGGTTCTGTTGTTGTATGACATAAGGCATCTGTTTTGAAATGGAGGGATTGCTGAAGGAAAGCGTAAGGAGAGCTTCTGATTCCTCCTCTGTGAACAAGGAAGCTATAAAATTATAGAATTATAGCACCATTAAGGTTGCAAAAGGCCTTTAAGGTCATCAAGTCCAACTGTTAACCCAGCACTGCCAGGTCACCACTAAACTACGTCCTTCAGCATCACATCTGCACGATTTTTAAATCCCTCCAGGGACTGGGTCTCCACCACTGCCCTGGGTAGCCTCTTCCAGGGCTTGATAATCCTTTCAAGGAAGATCTTTCAGCAGCTTTGCTGTCTTTCTCTGGGCACACTCCAGAACCTCAATGTGCTTCACCTTGGAGTGAAGTACCTAACACCTAACCCATGCCAGAAGCCATGGAGGGAGGTCTGCTGAAGAAGGCTGTGCAGAGCACAAGATCAGCTCCACAGAGAACTGACTGTTGATGTCAATGTTTTATTCACACAATCTCAGAATTCTCTAGATTGGAAAAGACTTCTAAGATTGTTAAGACCAATCATTAGCCTAACACTGACAAATCCCCTACTAAACCAAGCATCATGTCTGCACAACTCTTCAACACCTTTAGGGATGGGGACTCCACCACTGCTCAACTCACACCATAGTTGGCCCCAGTGCTGGATTTGTCTTTATCTGAATTGCCATGGAGTTTGATTTCCATAAGCATTCTGTGGCTGAGTGATTCTTATAGGCACCTGTCCAATTCAGAGACAGCAAGAAAGGTGCCAGTTCTAATCTAAGGATTAATTTGCATTTTTGAGCACCAAAGTACGTTGACATTTTTGCTCCTGTGCCCAGATCCCCAGCAAGTGTCAATGCTTTCTGCTCAGTCTCACTCAGAAGCATGCTGGAGTATTGTCATCTCTCTCCAAAGATCACAGAATCACAGTCACAGAATGTTAGGGGTTGGAATCTCTGAAGATCATCTAGTCCAACCTCACTACTAGAGCAGGAACACTCAGAGTAAATCACACAGGAACATAATCCAGTTGTGTTTGAATGTGTCCAGAGACAAAAGACTCCACAATCTCTCTGGGCAGCCTGCTCCAGTGCTCTGCTGCCCTCAAAGTGAAGAATTTTTTTTTCTTATGTTTAAGTGGACCCTCCTGTGTTCCAGTTTGTGTCCACTGCTCCTTGTCTTGTCACTGGACTGCCCTTTGAAGAGTCTGGTTCCATCCTGTTGACACTCACCCTTTAGCTATTGATCAGCATTAATGAGATCCCACCTCAGTCTCCTCTCTTCCAGGCTAAAAGGCCTCCTCCTTTTTTGTCTTCTTGAACCCCACACCTTTGCTTTGTGATGTTAGCTTATGCTGGATCATCTTAATTGCTATGAATTGCTTCACCAGTCTCTATGATTCCACTTAGTTCTCCAAGAACAATTCAGTTCAGGTGAAGTGTCTTTGTCTTTGCTGTTCAGCTAGGGCTGAGCCCTCACCCAGCATAAATCAAGGCGCTTCCATTGTAATCAAAGGAGCTAAGCCAACGTTACTAGGGAACATTGTGCCTGTAGTGTGAATAACAGCTGAAATGTTGCTATTCTCAGCCCCCTTTTTCAAATAAATTATGCTGGGTTTAAGTGTGGATAATGAAAGCCTGGAATCAGCCTTGGTCTAAATGGGTAGAACTCTTCTGACAGCAGGAACGTTGCCTTTGGTTACCCCACACCTGAATTTAGCCCAGTCACTTCAGCTTGGCATTATCAGTGGGAAGATGTGGCTGTGAGTTCATGAAGTGTCACAGTCTTTTAGCTATAAAGGTGACACTTTAAATTGTCTTAAAGAGTAAGTGTGCATTTAATTTACATTTAACAGGATGGTTACTGTATATCATTTAAATACTAAATCAGTCTAAGGTTTAGTACTTGCATCAAGCTTTAGAAGTTACAGCACTTGGAGAGAATGGATCGAATCATCCCTAACAAAGGGTTTTTGGCTTGGTGGAGCTCCAAGAAAGGAACAGTTTGGGGGTTTTTTTGTTTGTTTGTTTGTTTTGCTTTTTAATTTTCAGATTCTTTCAGCATACAGACCACTTCCTTGCTCATGTTTTCATCTACCTGGGAAACCTAAAGGAAGATTAATGTCCCCATAGCCTGACCTTTCTACTGCAGACACAGTTAGTTGCCAAAAAGAAATTGCAGCTGTATCCTTCAAGCTGCATTTCAACTGCTGATGCACACTAAGGTGTTTAGAACACCTTAACTAGGTCCTAAAGGCAAAGGACAAGTAACTGGAGGCACAGAGGGGTTGTTGGGTTCTTTTGGGGGAGGGGTGGGAAAGACAGATTTTTAACCTGATCTCCTTCAGCCTTTCTTCATGAGAGATGTTCCAGTCCTCTAATCATTTTAGAATCCTAAAATGGCTACTGCAGTTCTTTGTCCTTGAATTGGGGAGCCCAGAATTGGACACAAAACTTCAGAGGAGGCCTCACCAGGGCAGAGTGGATGGGGAGGAGAACCTCCCATGACCTTCTGGCCATGCTCTTCTTAATGCACCATGGAATGTCTATATATATATATATATATATAAATGAATGTATACATGAATACATAAATAAATAAGATTTAAACTGTTTTCTCTTCACCAGCTCCAAGAATCTGTGGTGTTGCCTGAGACTGAGAATCACCAAGGATTTGGCTAGGCATGGTAAACAGTTTTTCCTTCCCACATTCTGGAGATCACTGACCTTTGATGAACCCCCTAGGCTGTTTGGCAATTCATCCTGTGCTCTGAGTTGGCTCTGGGAAACTCCCAGTGCTTCCCTCCCAAGCAGCAGTTGTTGCTTAGGCAGCACCTCACCACTGCAAGCAAAAGCCTTGGCGGAGGGTTTAAGTGCCTTGTTTGCAGCAGCAGACAAAGCAATGTCCAGGTTGTAGTCCAGGGCTCTCCCACCTCATCCCAACTTTCACCCCTTAGAGTTCACAGTGCCAGGCAAAAAGCCTGGATAATGTAGAATTCTTCCTTTGTAGCTTATTTTGAATTTTGGAGCTTGTGTATCTTCATAAGTAGCTGTCAAATTCAGCAAAATAGGAGTGGAGGAGTAAGCATTAGATGTCAGAGCCCAACCTAGTCTGCTTCCATTTAGCCTGGTTCATGCACTGACATTTTCAAACAATGCCTTCGATTTTTTTTTATGCCAGCAATGAAAAAGCATATTTTCCTCTTTCAGCCTGTGACCTTGCCTCTCGCTGATGACTTCAGCCATTGTTTGTAGTAGTCAACCCCCTGGGGCAGAGAACAGAGCGATTCATCTGTACTTGGGGCACTTGGGTTTACAGACCACTAAACAGACTGAACTTATTCTTCCTTGAGCTTTGCATGAGACAGTCTTCAAAAGCAGAAATGTTGCCAAACTGGAGCCTCAGACCCAGATTCAGATTTCGGTGGGCAGGGCAACCTGCTTCCATAGCAGGCCGAGAACGTATACCAAGTTTGGGGAAGGATCTCTGTTCTGATGACTCAAATTTAATCACAGAATCACTAAGATTAGAAAAGACCTCTAAGATCACCCAGCCCAGCTGTCAACCCAACACCACTCTGCCCACTAAACCACATCCCAAAGTGCCACGTCCACAGGTTTTTGAATACCTCCAATGATGGTGACTCCACCACCATCCTGGGCAGCCTGTTGCAATACCTGACCACTCTTGCAGGAAAGAGATTTTTCCTAACATCCAGTCTAATGCTCCAAATTCACAAGCATCCACCTTATGAAGGAACTCACCACTATGTAAATACTTGTCAGCTTTACTGATGGCTAAAGCAAAGCACGATGGAAATCTCTACCAACCTATCTGCTAGACACAGCAGAAATTATTACAGAGAAATTGGTACTGGCTTAAGATGTCCAAGTGTCCCCTACTAGCAGCTGCTGACCTCTGCAAGTTAGCACCCTCCCTGCTGCTTCTCTGGAACCTTCTCCGATCACTTCCTCACACACTTCATGTAGCATCATCTTATTTGGCTCCTGTATACCAGGTTTAAAGGAAGGGTAAAATTTGGTTAAGTCTCAGCAGAACCTCCCAGCAGCTAGGTGAGCTAAACAGGTCTACAGCAACCCATGGCTGCCAGCAGCAGCATCTCGTCTTTGAAGTGCTGCTGGATGATGCCAACTAACTTGTTAAATGAGACAAATCTAAAACCAGGATGACCACAGGCTCACAGGATGTCAGGAGTTGGAAGGCAACCAAAGAGATCGTTGAGTCCAATCCCCCTGTCAGAGTAGGACCAGACAATCTAGCCCAGGTCACACAGGAACACATCCAGACAGGCATTGAAAGGCTCCAGAGAAAGAAGACTCCACAACCTCTCTGGGTAGCCTGTGCCAGTGCTCTGGGACCCTTACAGTAAAGAAGTTCCCCCTTGTGTTGAGCCGGAACCTCCTGTGCTGCAGCTTCCATCCACTGCTCCTTGTCCTATCCCAGGGAGCAAGTGAGCAGAGCCTGTCCCCCCAGACCTGACCCCCAGCCCTCAGATATTTATAAACATTGATCAAATCCCCTCTCAGTCTTCTCTTCTCCAGACTAAGCAGCCCCAGATCCCTCAGCCTCTCCCCAGCAGGCAGTGCTCCAGTCTCCTCATCATCCTCATATCCCTCCCTTGGACTCTCTCCAGCAGATCCCTGTCCCTCTTAAACTGGGAAGCCCAAAACTGAAGGCAGTATTCAAGATGAGGTCTCACCAGGGCAGGGCAGAGTAGAGGGGGAGGAGAACATCCCTTGATCTTCTGGACACACTCTTCTAAATACACCCCAGGACCCCATTGGCCTTCTTGGGCACCAGGGCACATTGCTGTGCCATGGATGTTCTCCACCAGCACTCCCAGGTCCCTCTCCACAGGGCTGCTCTCCAGCAGATCACTTCCCAACCTCAACTTCACCAACTAACTTGTTAAATGAGAGAAATCTTAAACCAGGATTATGTCCTCAGCTTCACCTAAATCCAAGCCAGCACTGGTTTGCATTTTCCAGCCCAGGACGTGACAGGCGAGGATTTGCAAATCCAAATCTCCTTTGGTTTTTATCTGTAGCAGAGGCAGGTCCAACACAGAGCTCTCATTGCTAACTCCAAGGAAAAGACTGCATTAAATGGGAATTGGCCTGACTTCCCTTCTGGATTCGACTTTGACAAACAAGCTCTTGCAAAACTCAAACAATCTCCAGTTTGGTCATCTCTGCTTTGCATATTTCAATAGCTCTTTGCCAGCTGCCATGCTTATGATAATAAGAATAACAGAAACCAAAGCGAAACCACAAGTTAAGCTGCTTATTATATAATTTAATTAGGGTCCACTGCACTTTCTCTTCCAATTCCCAACTTACAAGGATTGAATTGTTAGGTACATTTTTCACATTGGGATTCTGAAGAGTTTATTTTGACCTGGCAAATGATTTTAAGTCTGAGGAAAAGCAGGTCGGGCAGTGGTGAAATAAAATAGGAAGTATGCAGTTTCTTCTCACCAAGCCTGGTATCTGCGTGACTCCAGCACACAAAGAGCTGGTGTGAATTTCAGGTCCTGTGCCTGCCTTCAATCAAGGCCTTTGCAGAAATTGCTTGTGACAAGGTTTACCCAGTGGTCTTTGCTGAAGGAGCAATTTTTTTTAATTATTTTATTTTGGGTAGAGGGGGGGAAACTTTTACATCAGATGCTCATAACTTACTGGCTTCGTGGAGTCACATGTGCCACCGAGTTCGGAAGGAAGGAAAAAACATGTCGTTAGTAGCAAGCCCCTCACCTCCCTCCCTCCCCCATTGCCTTCCCTGCTCCCTTTATGCCTGTTTCCTCCACAATATCTGCTAGAGAAAAGGCTGCCTCTTTCTTCTGTAGTCCAAGGTCCAGAGTTTCCTTTCTGGGGGCACGAATGTTGATTTATGCCTCCCTCTTGGAGTCGATCACCTGATTGTCCCCCCACACGCCATTTCACCGCCCTGTCGCCAGGACGTTCCTTGTCTCCCCTTCGAGTCTTCCTTCCCTTCACTCTGGCTTTAAAGGCCACATTTTCCAAGAGGGAGACAATCATGAGAAATAATGTTTTTTTGAAAAGGGAGTGATTGTCACTGAAACCGATAGGGCTGTGTGATAACAAAAACTGTCATTGCCTCGCATGGAACATGCGCCCCGGGGACTGGGCAGAACAAAGAGACCCATAGAGAGGAGCATCGAGCCATGTGCGTCCTCTCATCTCTGTGGCACCAGGCAGAGCCCGCAAGCCATTTTTTCTCATACAGCACTGGGACAGATAAATGAAGGAAGTATTTGAACAGTTTCCATTTGAGGGAGGAGTTAAATAGTTTGAGTCATTCTTTTCAGCTGTATTATTCCTTCTGCAGTTTTTAGCGGCAGACGGGCATGAGAGGACTGACCAGGGAGAAGTTGCAGGTTCACAGGATCACAGGACAGGATATTAGGGCTTGGAAGGAATCTCCATAGATCATTGACTCCAACCCTCCTGCCAGAGCAAGATCATAGAATCTAGCACAGTTTGCACAGGAACATATTCAGACAGGTCTTGAAAGGCTCCAGAGAACTCCACAACCTCTCTGGGCAGCCTGTGCCAGTGCTCTGGGACCCTTACATTAAAGAAGTTCTTCCTCATGTTGAGGTGAAACTTCCTGTGCTAAAGTTTATATCCATTGCCCCTTGTCCCATCACAGGGTGCAACTGATGTCTCCTCTCTCTTGACCCCCAGCCCTCAGATATTTATAAGCATTGATTAAATCCCCTCTCAGTCTTCTCTTCTCCATACTGAGCATCCCCAGGTCCCTCAGCCTCTCCTCATCAGGCAGTGCTGCAATCCCTTCATCATCTTCATAGCCCTGCCTTGGATTTTTGAGTAGATATCTGTCCCTCTTGAACTGGGGAGCCCAAAATTGAATGCAAAAATGTTCTCCATATATCACCAGAATCTGGGAATCTGGTCTCTGCTCCCATCCTCCTCCTAAGCATCAGCGCTGCAGGTGTCTGGAAGGAAACATAGAATCACAGAATTGTTTTGGTTGGAAAAGTCTTCTAAGATTATTGAGTCCAAACCACCACCACCATGGCCATTAAACCATGTCCCCAAGTGCTGTGTCTACACATTTTTTGAACACCTTCAGGCATGGGAGTTCAAGTGCCTCCCTATGCAGCGTGTTCCAATGTTTGAGAACACTTCCAGTCAAGAAGTTTCTTCTAATAGCCAACCTAAACCTCCCCTGGTCCAACCTGAGGCCATCTCCTATCGTTCCCACCCCACTACGACCTCCTTTCAGGTAGTTCAGGAAGGTCTCCCCTTCCACCAGTCACTTGCTTCTCATAATTGCCTTTTTATGAGGCTGACACTCTTGTTTTCCCCAAGCATTTACTAGAGGACAGATGAGAGCAATCCACAGAGTGCCTGGTTGGCAAATGCCAAGCTTTCTACTGCTTAATCAACTGATCTGCTGCTATCTGCCACTTATTAGTCGTTGCTAATTCACTTTATTGCATCAACTGCACAGTGTCACCACTCCTGGTCCTTTGTGTCACTTCCCTCCACGATTCTGAGATGCAAAATTAATAAGCTGCAAACCAGTAACTGCAATCACCTCTGAAAATGATTCCCATATGCAATTCAAGAACAAGAGAGCTGTGCTGATCAATGATGGCTATTATGGCTACACGATAAAAGCAGATGTAGCCCAGCTCTCACTGGAAAGAACAGGACTCTGTGGGCCACTCAGAGATCTCTAACTTTCCTCTCTGAGGGATCCTGGAGGCATTCATTCATCCACCCATGCAAACAGCCATGTGTTCCCTGCTTTACATAGGAGTAGCAAACAGTGCTTTTATTACTGGTGTATAGCTGAGCCCACAGACCAAGGTCTGCAAGCTATGTCTGCAGAAGCTTTGCATCCCAAAGTGGGGATTCTGAGGGAACAGGGACATAGGGGAGTAGAGCATCTCTGTTATGAAGAAAGGATGAAGGGCTTGGGGCTTTTTAGCCTGGAGAAGAAAAGACAGGGTGAATTTTACCAATGCTTATCAATTTCTAAAGGGTGGGTGTCAGGATGATGTGGTGAGTCTTTTATCAGGGGTGTCCAGTGACAGGACAAGAGCTAACAGCCACAAACTGGAACATAGGAAGGTGCATCTAAACACAAAGAGAAACTTCTTTACTTTGAGGGCAGTAGAGCACTGGGACAGGCTGCCCAGAGGGGTTGTGTAGTGTACTTCTCTGGAAGCATTCAAAACCCATCTGAATGCTGTCCTGAGCAGCCTGCTCTGGGTGATCCTGTTTTGACAGGGGCGTTGGACTGGATGATCTCCAGAGGTGCTTTTCAATCCCTGTAATTCTGTGATTCTGTGATCCTGTGACATAGGTCTGGCTTGTCAAGAAGGAAAAGGGATATGTCTGGATTCTGATGAAGGAAC
The DNA here is from genome assembly GCA_013396675.1 of Eubucco bourcierii. Classification (NCBI taxonomy): domain Eukaryota; kingdom Metazoa; phylum Chordata; class Aves; order Piciformes; family Ramphastidae; genus Eubucco; species Eubucco bourcierii. The sequence goes on along the minus strand of VWZE01025431.1, from coordinate 1,259,472 downwards.
AGGGATATAGGTCTGGCTTCTGTAGAAGGAACAGGGATATAGGTCTGCCTCTGTTGGAGAAATAGGGATATAGGGGTGGCTTGCGCTGAAGGAACAGGGATAAAGGCCTGACTTACCTAATATCAGCTTCAGACACAGAATTAAGGTGAAGTCAGGGTAAGTTTCAGGTTCCCATAGCTCAATAAGTGCACCATGATACTGAGATACCATCAGAGGCTTGCTGGCTGCTCTAAACAGGCAGTACCTGTTGCACTGCTGCTGTTGGTTGCTGTAAGTGATATTGTGAGACAGTACCTGGGGAAAAAAAAATAGCTTGGGATCTACAGAAGGCAATTCATTTTTTTAATTTACCTTTTTTGGGGTGCTTCTTACAGCTGAATCTTCTGAAGTATAAGAGGAAAAATTAATGATTATTTAGCAATGGGTCAGATCCTCAAAGTTTCTAAAGTTGTCAAATGTGATCCTACAAAGATCAACCTACAAGAAAGCTGAGGAGAGACTTCTTACAAGGGCTTGCAATGATAGGATGAGAGGGAATGGATTGAAGTTTGAGGGGGGGCAGATTTAGACTGGAGATGAAGAAGAAATTCTTGACAGTGAGGGTGATGAGACACTGGAACAGGTTGCCCAGGGAGGCTGTGGATGCCACTTCCCTAGAGGCATTCAAGGTCAGGTTGGATGAGGCCCTGTGCAACCTGGTCTGGTGGGAGGTGTCCTTCCCCATGGCAAGGGGTTTACAACTAGATGATCTTCAAGATCCCCTCCAACCCAAACCATTCTATGATTCACAAGCCATGATTTCAGTTGGCTTCTCTGTTTCTGAGCAGCATTTGGAAACTTAGCACCTCTGAGAATCATGGCTGAAAGAGCCTAATCAGGTACAAAGCAGTAATTCAGTATAGACACGTGAAAGAAGAGAATTCTTCACCCAAACTTGTTACTTCTGTTATTTTCTCATAGAGCAAAATCTCCAAGATTCATTACAAGATTGTATAGAAAATGAACCATAATCCTGCACTTCTCATTTCAGCATTCCAAGTCCTTAAGTTAAATGATGATAATATTCAGCAGAGGCAGCAACTGCTTATTGCTGTCAAGAGGCAAAAAGCAGTAAGGGATGTGTTTTGCTGAGAGTAACGTAAGAAATTGTATCTGTGTTGGGGGTTAAACTGAGGGAGCTTAAACCTGCACACAAGGGAAGGAAGATAGTGTGAGAAGTATCATGGGTTCAGCCTGTCTTAAACCAGGACAAGAGGTCTGCCAGCCTTTCTGGGCTGCACAAAGTGTAACCAGGAGGTTGGGGTAGGTTGTCCTTCCCCTGCACTTTTCCCTGCTGAGGCCACATCTAGAGTATTATGTCCAGTTCTGGGCTCCTCAGTTCAAGAGAGACAGGGAACTACTGGAGAGAGTCCAACGGTGGCCACAAGGGTGATTAAGGGAATAGAGCATCTGTATGATGAGGAAAGGCTGAGACACCTGGGGCTATTTAGTTTGGAGAAGACAGAAAGGGGATCTTATTCATGGTCATAAATATCTGAAGGGTGGGTCCCAAGAAGAAGGTGCCAGGCACTTTTTACTGGTGCCCAGGGATAGGATGAGGAGCAATGGATAAAAATTGGAACACAGAAAGTTCCACGTAAACATGAGGAAAAACTTCTTTACTATGAGGGTGACAGAGCACTGGAGAATCTGCCAGAGAGGTTGTGGAGTTTCCTTCTCTGGAGGCATTCAAAACCTGTCTGGACACGTTCTTGTGTGGTCTGCCCCAGGAGATCCTACTGTAGTAGTGGGGTTGGACCTAGATGATCTCCAGAGCAACCTCCTGACCCCTACCACCTGCAATACTGTGACTCTTTGCCTGTGCAGAGAGCTGGAAGGTGCTCATCTAGGGCAGTCAATTAATCTCACACCTCCCCAGAGGGCAACTCACACTAAAATCCAATTAATAAAATCAAACACGGCATGTCCGTCTAGCCCAGTCCTGCTGCTTTGGGCAGCAGCTGCAGAGGCTATGGGGACTGCATAGCTTCCAGTGGTGCCAGCAGCACTCACAAAGCCCTACTGGGGCAATACCCAGTGCCTCTAGATGGGAGCTCTTGACTCCCTCTGCAATGTTGTCAAACAGAAGACCATTATTCCAAGAATTTCCATGCTGTAGACAGAAAAACAACAACAGCCATACAAGTTGAATGGCCATCAAGAGCAATTACAACTGCAGCACACATGATGCACTATTGATTTAATCTGTTTCTCTTTCAAAACAGCCTCAGACTGCATTTGTTTATGAGTTGGTTTATCAGATTCAGGCAATGCTAATTACAGAGCAGAGGCAGCCAGAAGTGTGCTCTCCACGAGGGTTCTCAGGGCTTGGAAAAGCTGCCACCCTCTTCCCACAAGCCCCAAGACCTCAGGGAGGTGTGTTCCTGGGAGAGGTGCATGCCAGGACAGGGAAAACAGTTAAGATATTAGATGGATGGGGCTCAGGTGTGGTTTGCTCTCTTTAAATCGTAGAATTATAGTATCATTAGGGTTGGAAAAGACCTCTAAGATCATCAGATCCAACTGTCAGCCCAGCACCACCATGCATGTTGAACCACTTCCCAAAGTGCCATGTCTACATGGTTTTTGAAGACCTCCAGGTGTTCAAATCCAAATGGATGAATCACGTACAGTGCTAACAGTTGCTGCTTCACTACCATAAAGACAACATTTGTTGAAGGGGAAAGATTACAGAGCAAATCCAGCTTGCTGCATGCAGGTAAGGAAGACAAACTGGACTTTGGTCCCATAGCCAAACCTCTGGGAGATACCACTCATGCCCCACCACAGGGTGCTGGTCATGGGGGCATGCTGGATGGAACAGTAGTCCTTGCTCTGAGGTGCTCATGGCACCAGATTTTTTTCAAGCAGACACAAGTCACACCACCAAAATAACCATGAAAAAGTGTCCAGAGCCCCAGACTGAGGGCTAAGAGACCTGGAGTTGTTTAGCCTGGAAAAGAGCAGACTAAAAGGGGACCTTCTCGATGCTGATCGATGGCTAAAGGGTAGAGGTCGTGAGTATGCAGCTGGGCTCTTTTCAGTAGGTGGTAGGACAAGGGGCAACAGGAACAAACTGGAACTCAGGTTTCACTTCAGCTTCAGGAAAAACATCTTTACTTTAAGGATGCTGAAGCACCAGAATGAGCTGCCCAGAGAGGTTGTGGAGTCTCCTTTTCTGGAGACTTTCAAAACCTGCCTGGTCACATTCCTGTGCAACCTGCTCTAAGCAAACCTTCTTTAGCAAGAGGGTTGGATCACAGGATCACAGGATGTCAGGGGTTGGAAGGCACCCAAAGAGAGCATTGAGTCCAACCCCCTGCCAGAGCAGGACCAAAGAGAGCATCAAGTCCAACCCCCTATCAGAGCAGGACCAGACAATCTAGCTCAGGTCACACAGGAACACATCCAGACAGGCCTTGAAAGGCTCCAGAGAAGGAGACTCCACAACCTCTCTGGGGAGCCTGTGCCAGTGCTCTGGGACCCTTCCAGTAAAGAAGGTCCCCCTTGTGTTGAGGTGGAAGCTCCTGTGGACTGGATGATCTCCAGAGGTCCCTTCCACCTCCCACCATTCTGTGACCCCATGGCTGCTGGAGACAGTGCACTTGGTGAGGGCTTGGTCCTGTTCCCACCCACCTCACCCAGCTGCTTCCCTGAATCCAAGGTGAGCTTGAGCAAGTCCAGGTGCCCCTAAACCAGGCACACACTTATTTAAACACTTACAGCCATTAAGAGCAGATACAAACAACAAACTCAGCACCTAAGAGCCTCTGCCTGCTTGTTACTAATCACAAGCTGACTTTCCTCTTGGACACACTTCTGCTTCCCCTCTGCTCTCGTCAGACCCTACCTGGAGCACTCAGCTCAGGGGCCCAGCACAAGAAGGACATTGAACTGTTGGAGCAGGTCCAGAGGAGGCCACAAAGGTGATCAGAGGGCTGGAGAACCTCCCCTGTGGTGACAGGCTGAGAGAGCTGGAGCTGTTCAGCCTGGAGAAGGCTCATGGGAGGCCTAATAGCAGCCTGCCAGGACCTGAAAGGGGCCTACGAGAAAGCCAGGGATGGACATTTCACAAGGCCTTGTAGAGGTAAGATGAGGAGCAACAGATTGAATTGGGGTGGGGGTGGGGTGGTGATTTAGACTGGAGATTAGGAAGGAATTCTTTACAGTGAAGGTGGTGAGACACTGGAACAAGTTGCCCAAGGAAGCTGCAGAGGCTCCAAGCCTGGAGATGTTGAAGGCCACGTTGGATGAGGCCTCGAACAACCTGGGCAAGTGTGAGGTGTCTCTGCCCATGGTGGGGAGGGATCAATGATCTGGGTCTGGTGCTGTTCAACACCTCCATCAATGCCATTGCTGAGGGCACAGACAGACAGAGTCTGCTCAGCAAGTTTGCTGCTGACACCAAACTGGGAGGCTTGGCTGATGCAGCTGAAGGCTCTGCAGCCATCCAGTGAGACCTGGACAGACTTAGAGCTGGGCACAGAGGAACCAAATGAGGTTCAACAGGGATGAGTGCAGAGTCCTGCACCTGGGGAGGAATAATAAACTGCACCAGGAAAGGCTGGGAGGTGATCTGCTGGAGAGCAGCCCTGTGGAGAGGGACCTGGGAGTGCTGGTGGAGAACATACATGGACACAGCAATGTGCCCTGGTGACCAAGAAGGCAAATGGGGTCCTGGGGTGTATTTAGAAGAGTGTGTCCAGAAGATCAAGGGAGGTTCTCCTCCCCCTCTACTCTGCCCTGCCCTGGTGAGAACTCAACTTGAGTACTGCCTTCAATTTTGGGCTTCCCAGTTTAAGAGGGACAGGGATCTGCTGGAGAGAGTCCAAGGGAGGGATATGAGGATGATGAGGAGACTGGAACACTGCCTGCTGAGGAGAGGCTGAAGGATCTGGGGCTGCTTAGTCTGGAGAAGAGAAGACTGAGAGAGAATTTGATCAACGTTTATAAATATCTGAGGGCTGGGGGTCAGGTCTGGGGGGACAGGCTCTGCTCACTTGCTCCCTGGGATAGGACAAGGAGCAGTGGATGGAAGCTGCAGCACAGGAGGTTCCAGCTCAACACAAGGGGGAACTTCTTTATTGGAAGGGTCCCAGAGCACTGGCACAGGCTGCCCAGAGAGGTTGTGGAGTCTCCTTCTCTGAAGCCTTTCAAGGCCTGTCTGGATGTGTTCCTGTGTGCCCTGAGCTAGATTGTCTGGTCCTGCACTGGCAGGGGGATTGGACTGGATGATCTCTTTGGGTCCCTTCCAACCTCTGACATCCTGCGATCCTGTGATCTTTATGGTCCCTTCCAACCCAAACCATTCTATGGATCTGTGAATCTATGATTTTGTGATTCTTTCCCGCGATTCTGCTGAGGGACATCGCCTTTAAAACCTATGCTAGGCCTGACATTACAATTCCTCCCATAGGCTTTCTCCGTAGAGTTATCCACAGATGGTTGCTTCATGCTGAATCCCTGGCAGAAGCTCCTGCTCCAGTTGAGGATGTCCCTGCTTACTGATGGGGGGGTTGGACTAGGTGACCTTGAAAATTCCCTTCCAAACCAGTGCATTCTACGATTCTATGTTTGTCCCAAGCCTTACTGTGTTTTGTTTTCTGAGTAACTCCCAGCATGTACAAGAAGCATCCCCCTGAACCATGCAGCTTGCATAGCTTGTAAAAATTACTTCTAAATCTTACATTTCCCTTGCAGCTCATCTATTATTTGTGGGGAGAGCAGAAAGTTGGGTTGTTGGGGTTTTTTGGTTTTTTTTTTGCTTGTGTGTGTGGTTTGTTTGGGGTTTTTTTTATTTTTTTTTTTTAACTCCTGTCTGTCTTCCATTAAACTAAAGAACTCTATAAATCAATAATAACCTTTTAGAGATGAACCTCTTTGTAATTATGCCTCCAAAGCCAGGTAATTGTTTGCATATTTTTATAGGGAAATAAAGAAGGGAAACATGTGTTCGGTGTGATTGAACTGGAAAAGGAGAGGGGAGGGAAAAGGAAAGAAAAAGAAAAGCAAAAAAAATGGAAACTGGTTATCAGCACCCATTACATTCACACTTTTCATCAGCATTTTATATTACTCGTGGCCAATTAATTTCTCTTGCACAGGAATCGAATCACTCAAGCAGACAACGGGAGCCACGGCGGAGAGGAGAAAGTAGAGTCTCTCAATTGGGATCTGATTTGGATTTTATTACAATATGGTCTTTATTAAGGATAATAATCTACAACCTCTGAGTTAGGGGAATGGTTGATTTCAGTCAAATCAATCTCTGTGTATCTCTCTGATGCCTGGGTGACATTTCCCAACAGGAAGGGGCTAAGAGCCCAAACGGGAGTGATCTCCCATTAAGAAACAACACAGACATCTTGAAGGCACTTGGTTTGTAGAATAAGATGACAGCAACCAGAGCGCCCTGGGGCACTTTTCCAGGATGCCTACTCCCTGTGTGCCAGCCATCTGGGTTCGTTTAAAGTCCCTGCCTGCCTCTGCATGTGTGTGTGTGTGTGTGTGTGTGTGCACACGCGTGTGTGAGGGGTGGGGTGGGGGGGACAGTCTCAGGTTGCAGGCTTCAGTGTGGGCTGTGCTGGGGGCTAAAACCTCCCGCCTGGACCTTCTCAAATCCGCCAACATCATCTGCTGGTCCCTCCAGAGGAGCAATTTCAGCAGGACCAGCTGCAGGGGGGATGTTCAGCGTATTCTTTATTCAAAGTGAAAGATGCTAAGCAGGAAATTTCAGGAGCCCTCTTGTTCAGAGAAAGAGAAAGGAGGATCAGGGAGAGAAAATAGAAACTGGAAAACATCCATGAAATTAGTCCCCAATCATTGCCTGTACTGAGCATTTCCTGACAAGCTGTCAGTCACGGATTTGCAGCAGGTTATGCAGAAGTCTCCTTTGCTGGTAGCTTCTCTGTAAGCCTAACATGAAAGCTCAGCTCCCAGCACTTCGCAAACTGCATTCACCAGTGTGTTTTATTTGGAATTAATCTTCAAAAGGAATGTAATATTTTCTGAAGGCTAGGATATGGCCAGCAGGCAGTTCCAAGCCATACATTCCCTCTCCTTATCAACCCCAGAGCGAATATATCTTAAGAGACAAACATAGCAGTCTGAAAAGATGTTGCCTCTGTCCCTTGCCTTCCAGGCAGTTTGGATGGGGCAAATAAATTTCAGTTTGGCTTGGGGAGTCCTCTGAGAACTGCAGAACAGGAAGGCAGAGAAGGAAATTAACTCTGCAGTCCCACAGGAATGGAAAATAGGCAGAAATTCAGCAACTCTGTGTCAGTTCTGAAGAAAAAGTGCCTGAAAGACGTGGGGGGAAAGAATCAAGTGAATTCATGTCATAGAATCACAGAATCACTAAGGTTGGAAAAGACTTTTAAGATCATCATGTCCAGCCATCAGCCCAACACCTCAACCTCAACACCAGCCTCAACAGCTCTATGATTCTAGCTGGATCGTTGGTATACCTCATTGACATGTTCTGGAGGACAGGTAAATAAGAAAAAATATCCAACTCCTGACAACTTTTACCAGTCTGATAGATGAGGAGATCCATGGATCTCAATGTATCTGCAGAGGTGAAGAGAGGTCTCTCCTACCACAGCTAGGGTCTCAGTAGCCATTTTCTCCAAGAGCCTCAGCTCACCAAATTGCTCATTGCTCATAAGCAACTGTATTATCCACTGGCTCCCAGTGGACTACAATCAAAGAGAGTGGTAGCACATAAGTAAATGCCCTCCTGGGGCTTTACTGTGAGGTTGTATTTGTCTAGTCAGGTTCATATGTGCACATTTTCTGTCTGAGCCAAAAGGAAATACGAGCGAGGGATGATTTAGCCAGATGGGACTTTGCCATGCCTGCTGAGATGTGTCCAACTTTTTAAAGCAAGAAAGCAATACCAGAATAAAATTGTGAAATTACCTACTGGCTTCATCTCTATCCTCTGGTGCCATGTGGTGATAGATGCAGAGAAGGGCCAGATACCTCAGTCTGGGCAAAATCCAACACAGGAGAGCAGTCTGGAGTAATTCTGCTACCCTTCCCTCAGGTGAACTTGTTCTCCTTTCAATGAACAGGTGTTGTTAATGTCTTGCCATTTTTTATGTGCTTAATTTTAGAAGCCTTTAATGAAGGAAAACTCTGCTTTCTTGTGCAGTTGAAAACACACAACAGGAAACAGTTCCTGCTCCCCAGCCTATGTATAGAGCAGATGGATACATGTTAGAAATGGTGATTGTGGCAGAGGCAGGCTATAACTACCTGAAGAGACATTGTAGAGAGGCTGGTTCTGGCCTCTTCTCACACGTAATTTGAGACAGAACAAGGGGGAATGGCCTCAAGCTGAGACTGGGGAGGTTTAGATTGGACATTAGGAAAAAGTTTTTCATAGAGAGAGTGGTCAGGGACTGGAATGAGCTACCCAGGGAGGTGGTGAAGTCACCAACCCTGAAGGTAAGGGTTGTTTGGATGTAGTGCTTAGAGATATGGTTTAAGATAAATCTTGTAGATTAGGGTTCTAGGTTGGTGGTCCTGAGGGGCTTTACCAACCTGAATGTTTCTGTGATTCTGTGTGAAGAACCATAAACAATATACAGACCTTAGCAGTCCTATTTCTGTGTCCTATCAGCTGGCCCATATGGAATAGCCCATTAAAAAAAAAATTATTATTATGTTTGGAATGAAGTGGCATTAAGAGAAAAATTGGAAATTCTCTCCCTGAGTGAAACTGGTGGAGTTGCCCTAGGGATGAATTTGGTCAGGTATATGTCAACTGGCTGCAAGACAGAATTTGAACTCCTGCCTTTGCCAAATGAGCAAATATACACACACCATTTATTGCCAGCTCTGTTGGTTTAAGAGGGGCTCTGTGTTTCAAAGCTAACACTCGTACCACTTGTTGCTGTGGTTGTCTCTTATTAACACAGCAAATAGCTAATGAGGATCTATGGCCTTGGAAAAACTCAGCTCATAAGTTAGGACTTTAAATTGGTCTGCCTGTTGGATAGCCTCAACATGGTACCCCACTACTTTTTGTCTCCTTCAGTCAGCCCATTTATAAGGACACAAAATCATCAGGTTACAAAGGTTCCAAGGAACCTTTCTTTCCCACCCCCCCACCTCCCAAAAGTAAACAAGCCTGGCTCAACTGCAAACAGCTCATGCTCTATTTAAAGCCAGGTTGCATTCATTTCTCGTGCCAGAGAACTCGATTCATCCAGGGTGTAACTCCACAAACATCGGCGAAGTTCCACCAGAGACTGATTTAGTCTGAAGTGCTTTCAAAATCTTGCTTAATTTACGCACATTTCAGTTTGGCTTTAAAGGCAGCAGTCTCTGCGCTTCAATCCCTGCTGCCTTCTACTGAAAGAGTGAGCAAACCTTGGAATGAGCTGCCCAGGGAGGTGGTGGAGCCACCATCCCTGGAGATGCTCAAAAACTATGTAGACATGGCACTTTGTGACACAGTTTAGTGAGCATTGTGGTGTTGATCATAGAATCATAGAATATCAGGGGCTGAAAGGAACCTCAAAAGCTCATCTGGTCCAGCCCCCCTGCCAGAGCAGGATCACCTAGAGCAGATCACATTGAAATGCATGCAGATGGTTCTTGAATATCTCCAGAGAGGGAGACTCTGCAACCTCCCTGGGCAGCCTGTTCCAGTGCTCTGCCACCCTCACAGGGAAAAAATTCTTCCTCAGGTTCACATGGAACCTTCTATGCCTCAACTTCGACCCATTGCCACTTGACCTGTCACTGAGCATCACTGAGAAGAGTCTGGCTCCATCCTCCTGGCACTCACCCCTTAGTCTCCTCCTCTCTAAGCTAAAAAGCCTCAGCTCCCTCAGGCTCTCCTCACAAGGAAGGTGATGGTAGGACTTGATGAGCTTAGAGGTCTTTTCCAACAGAAATAATTCCTATTCTACTAGCCAGGGTGCCACTGCATGGATGCCTCCCTCAGCCTAGTGAAATGAGGCTTCTCCTTGTGCCCCTTGGCAGAACACAGAGGGAAATGCTGGAAGGCTATCTCCTTTCTGAGCTGTTCTTCTTCCTCAAGTGCCCTGCACAAAATGTGACACCAGCATGGCTGTAACAACATGACCTGTCCAGCAGGCAAATCTGCCTCCAGGTCTGGGCAGGCATTTTCTGGGATTACACTTCCTCCAAGGAAGTCAAGTTGGTTTTGAATAACAAGGCTGGGGAGTCTCCTTCACTGAAGACTTTCAAAACCTGCCTGGACACGTTCCTGTGCAACCTGATCTAGGTGAACCTGCTCTAGCAGGGGTGTCAGACCAGGTCATCTCAAGAGGACCCTTCTAGCTCCTGTCATTCTGTGATTCTGTGTGGTACTTCTTGCATATGTCCACTTGGAACAGATTTTCATTGTCACACATTGCAAGGATGCATTTGTGTAAAGCAACAAGAAGCAATAATAAACCTCTCAAGCTGTACCAGGGGAAAAAGTCTTTACAGTAAGTGGTCAGGCATTGGAACAGACTGCCCAGGGAGGTGGTGGAGTCACCATGCCTGGATCTAATCAGGAAATGTGTAGAGATGGCAGTTTAGGACATGGCTTAGTGAGCGTGGTGGTGTTAAATTGACAGTTGGACTCGATGAACTTAAAGCACTTTACTAACCAGAAGAATTCTGATTCTATGACAATCTCAAGATCATCTTAGCAATAACTCCCTCAATCCCATCAGAGGCTAATTGAGCCCATAACATTCACCAATATAGGCTGGGCAGTGCCTGGCTTGAGAGCAGCCCTGAGGAGAGAGAGGGACTTGGGAGTGCTGGTGGATGAGAAGCTCAATATGAGCCATCAGTGTGCCCCTGCAGCCCAGAAAGCAAACAGATCCTGGGCTGCAGCAAGAGCAGTGAGGGCAGCAGGGTGAGGGAAGTGATCCTGCCCCTCTGCTCTGCACTGGTGAGACCCCACCTGGAGTACTGCATCCAGCTCTGGTTCCCCTATTACAAGAAGGCTATGGATGTGCTGGAAGGTGTCCAGAGAAGGGCCACGAGGATGAGCAGAGGGCTGGAGCTGCTCTGCTGTGAGGAGAGACTGAGGGAGATGAGGCTGTTCAGTTTGCAGAGAAGGCTCTGAGGTGACCTTATTGTGACCTTTCAGTATCTGGAGGGGGCTACAAGAAAGCTGAGGAGGGACTTTTTAGGGTGTGAGGTAGTGATAGGACTGGGGGGAATGGAACAAAGTTTGAAATGGGTAGGCTCAGACTGGATGATAGGAAGAAGTTCTTCAGGATGAGGGTGGTGAGATCCTGGAAGGGGTTGCCCAGGGAGGTGGTGGAAGCCTCATCCCTGGAGGTGTTTAAGGCCAGGCTGGATGAGGCTGTGGCCAGCCTGATCTAGTGTGAGGTGTCCCTGCCCATGGCAGGGAGGTTGGAACTGGATGATCCTTGTGGTCCCTTCCAACTTTGATTCTATTATTCAACAGCCTCAGCAATTTGGCTTGTCTGAAGCATCTTTTAGAATCATAGAATCATAGAATTTTAGAATGGTAAGGTTGGAAGGGACCTCAAGGATCATCTAGTTCCAACCCCCTGCCACAGGCA
>VWZE01025431.1:1223431-1239619 GCA_013396675.1 Eubucco bourcierii | reverse complement strand
TTCTATTCCTTTTTATTCTATTTTTTATTCTATTTCTTTTTATTCTTTTTTTAATTCTATTAATTTTTATTCTATTCCTTTTTATTCTATTTTTTTATTCTATTCCTTTTTATTCTATTTTTTATTCTATTTCTTTTTATTCTTTTTTTTATTCTATTAATTTTTATTCTATTCCTTTTTATTCTATTTTTTATTCTATTCCTTTTTATTCTATTTTTTATTCTATTCCTTTTTATTCTATTTTTAGTTCTATTCCTTTTTATTCTATTTTTTATTCTATTCCTTTTTATTCAATTTTTTGTTCTATTACTTTTTATTCTATTTTTTATTCTATTCCTTTTTATTCTATTTGTAATTCTATTACTTTTTATTCTATTTGTAATTCTATTACTTTTTATTCTACTTTTTAATTCTATTTTTTAGTCTAATTTATTTCTTTTATTATTCTATTATTTATCTTCAATTTTATGTATTAGTTCTCTCTTATTTATTATCTCTACTAATCTTTATTTTATTTATATATACTAATTTCTATTATAACTGTATCTGTAAGACCTACACTTACATCCTGTCTGTGTAGACAAGTTTTTGTCTCCACACATGGAGAACATTTCTTTTGGAAGGGTTCAAAATTCATTCCTCAGTTTTCTTTTGCCACAGATCCTTTTCCTAGCAGCTGCACTCATTGTACTCGAAAAGTTCATAAATAAAAGGCTACCCAGAATTACAAAGCAGAGGGTTTTTTTCATCTCACCCATCTTTAAAATAGCTGCTTTGTGGGAATGTTGTGGCATCCTGCCCTTGCCCATGCACACCTCCAGCTGACTGTGGGATGCGTGAAACAGGCGGAGCTGACACTAAATGATTCCAGGATTTAACGAATCTGACTCCAATCTATGGTAACCTAAAGACAGTGAGCATGCAGCTGATGTGTCATAAGGGATGAAGGTTATGCAGCTACAACAGTAGCAGCTCCACATCCTCTTGACAGCAGCACGAGGAGTGTGGTTTTGGATGTTTTGAGTACAGACAGGGTTTGGATGTGCAGGGAGGGATTGGTTTTGCCTGGAATGGCTGCAAGCCCTGTAGGTGCTGAGCTCAGCTTACATAAGGTTTTTCTCAGAAGGCAAGCTGGGAGCTGGCTTTATGTCCACAAGTCAGTATTTGTGCTCTTGCCTGTGCCAAATCCTTCCTGCTCCTCTGTACTGAACTGATCACTGCTTTATTATGTTGAAAACAATAACTCGAGTCTATATTTCAGCCAGCACTTTCTTTTCTTCCTCTTTCTTTTCCCCTCCTACTTGTACTTTGCCACTGTTTGCCTCTGAGCAGTGGCTTGCTGCACACACATCGCCCTGGCCTTATCCCAGACTGGTTAATGATACCCTTCCTACCTCAGATGATTCACCCTTTCCTTCCAAAATGGGAAGTTGCTTCTCTTTTCCTCTCCTAAGGACTGTCATATGGTGCTGCTGGAGAAAGAATATCTGCTATATTTAAATGGTATTTAAGTGGCTGCATTTCACCAGTGTTTCCAGCATTCTTCCAGCAGAAGACACACTGAATTAATTCCTGTTTCTATCAGCCAGAAATGCAACAGATAACCTTTATTTCAAAATGGGTGCAGATGCTGCTCCCTAAGCAAGCTGCTGAGGACAGCACCTGAAAGATCTTGGTGCCTCTTGCCTTCCTCAGCCTGCTACTGGAACATGAAGCCAGGCTGCAGAATGGAAACACGGAATTATTTTGGCTGGAAAAGACCTTTCAGATCATCTAGCCCAACCATTCTCTAACTCTACCAAGTCTGGGGCTAAACCATGTCTCTCAGCACCACATTTCTGCATTGTTGAAACATCTCCAAGGATAGGGATTCAACTACCTCCCTAGGCAGCCTATTTCAGGGATTAAGAACCCTTTCAGTGAAGAATTTTCTTCTAATCTCCAACCTAAACTTCCCCAGGTGCAACCTGAGGCCATTTCCCTTTGTCCTATCATTGGTTACTTGGGAGAAGTGAACAACTCACTTCCCTACAACCTCCATTCAGGGAGCTGTGGAGAGCAATGAGGTCTCCCCTCAGCCTGTTTCTCCAGACTAAATCTAGTTCCCTCAGCTTCTCTTCACAAGACCTTTTCTCCAGACCCTTCATCAGCTTTGTGGCCCTTCTCTGGACTTCCTCCAGCACCTCAGCATCTTTCTTGTAGTGAGGCCCCCAAAACTGCAGCCAGGACTCAATCTGCGTCCTTACCAGTGCTGAGTCCAGAGGAACAATCACTTCCCTGCTGGTTGCGCTATTCCTGACCCAGGCCAGGACACTGATAGCCTTCTTGACCACCTGGGCATAAGCTGGCTCATATTCAGACAGTGCCAACCAGCATCCTCAGATCCTTTTCTGCTGGGCAACTTTCCAGCCATTCTGCCCCAAATCTAGGGGGCAAAAGCAACCTAGAACAGATTAACATCCAAAGACACTAGATGTTAGACTAGATGTTAGGAGGAAGTTCTTTCAAGTGAGGGTGGTGAGACACTGGCACAGGTTGCCCAGGGAGGTTGTGGCTGCTCCCTCCCTGGAGGTGTTCAAGGCCAGGTTGGATGAGGCCTTGAGTGACCTGTACTAGTGGGAGGTGTCCCTGCCTATGGCAGGGAGTTGGAACTAGATGATCCTTGAGGTCCCTCAACCTGGCCTTGAACACCTCCAGGGAGGTGCACTGTGTCATGTCTGTGGCCACAGGCCAGCTTCTGTTAGAAGGAAGGTTCTGGCACACAAGCACCCCAGCATCACACCATTTCCAAGCTTACAAGCTTAGCATGATTACATCTGACCTGCTTCCAAGTCCTTCAAAAGCACAGCCTCCTCCTGTCATGGCAGTTTGCTGCCTGAACCCTGCTATGATAACCTCCTGGTGCACACAGAGAGGTCAATCAACTCTGCCACTGCCCCTTCACCAGCCCTGCCAGCATTAGGGACTTCTTGCTCAAGGACTACCACAGTTCTCATGTCCCTGAGCAAGGTCCCTGCTCTAGCCACCACCACAAGGAACCATTTTTTCCCTCTTTCTTTCATCTATTCTTCTATGCCTCTCTACCAGTTCTGCTCTGTGCAATATTGCTTTGTCTATTTGGTAGTGCTTCTCTTTCTGGCATTCCCCAGGCAGTAAGCTACCATGGTGCTAGCAGGCTTGTACTGTTGAGTCCTTTCAGCACATGGAATTAGGGTTTCTGTCTGATGCAGTTCACCTAACGATCACTTGCAGGTTTTGAAAGGAGGCAGAGTGGAACCAGTCTCTACGGCTGTGCAAGATCTGTTTGCACTGATGTCACTGGTAGAAAATCTCATCAAACAACAAGCTACAAACTCAAATAAGTGTTGAACCAAAACCAAGTGCTTGTGATGTACTCTGAAGTTCAGGAGAACTCTGAAGGAGGTGGAAGAGCAACAGCAGAACCACATGGCTGAGATCTCTCCCTGGAAAAGCTTCCATCTAAGTGGACATATCATAGAATCAGAGGGGACACTGGGAAAATTTGATTGCTTTTGCAAATCCCATCAACCGTGCTTGCAAATCAGGCTCATCTTACAAGAGAGTTGCTCACTATTGTATAAAATAATAAGCACAAATACAGGTTTTTGGTCGTGGGACAAGACATGGAAATAGATGATTTGCTTTTGGGGGTGATGAAGGATATTTGCCATGCAAGATGGAGTCCTCTGCCCTCAATTTCCTTCCTCTGCCAAAGCAATATTTACTACTTGGTCCTGCTTTTTCCCATTTCCTCTTTACATCATCACCAAAGCAAAGTTTGGTTGTTGTTGTTGACACTTTTGCTCTGGACAGCAAAGCATCTAAATAAATCCCCATGAGTCTGCTGCCAAGGCTACTCTGTGAATGGGCTGGCAGGAGATATTGTCAGAGATGTGCAGCCAGGATCTCCTCCTGGGGATGCTGCTCCTTGTCCTCACACTCTGCCTCTGTGCCCTTGCTCACCTCGGGCCATGGCCTCCCACCTAGATGGTTGCTTTTGGCTTCCAGCAAAGCTGGACAGTAGTAAAGAAGCCCTTTGGTGACTTGACCCCAGGATCCATCCAGGCCTCATCACTCACCAGAGACTGTTTATTTTCTTCATGTCTCTCACTGGCTCCATGGCAAATGCTGTAAATACTGCCTTTTATCCCTCTCAAAAACTCAGAAGAAATGTGAATGTTGTCTTAGTACCTTCAGGACTGAACTCCACTGAAAGAAAAACAAAACTTGTTTATCATCCAGTTATGAGGAGTTTTCTCCAGCTTGTGTGAAGGGCTCTTTATTTTGTAGAAACATCAAGTGGAAGAGGTCCATAGGCCATAGCCCTACTGATGTGGGGTGTCCATACCCCTTGGTTGGCTCAGAGCAGCAGGAGGGATGTTCATTAAGCTCCCCAAGAATAGAAATGGCTACAGAGAATCATAGAATGGTCTGGGTTGGAAGGAACTTCCAAATGTCATCTAGCCCAACCCTCTCTGTAGTAAGCAGAGGCATCCTCAATTGGGTCAGCTGTATTTAAATCACTGTTAATGGATGGCTGAAAATCCAGGTAAAGGATTTGGGTTCAGCTATTGGCAGTACAAGGGGCCAGGAGGGAATCAGAGCAGAGGGTGACAAGCACTGAGGGACAGGAAACCAGGTGGGAGAAGCTGGTGCTGGTTAGGTGTGAGGCCAGAGCTGCGAAGTGCAGAGCTCAGCTCAGGGTTCTTGTCAAGCAAATAGTGACAGCAAATCAGTGGGAGCTCAGGGGACTCAGCCTCTGTCCTTGTGAAAGTTCAGCACCCTTTGGGATAAGCAGGGCATGGCTGGCATGAAAAATCTACTTCTGTGCTGTGGCAGAGCTTTTGCTTTCTCACATTGCGTTTGTGCACACTGGAATTCATAGAATCATGGAATGGTAAGGTTGGAAGGGACCTCAAGGATCATCTAGTTCCAACCCCCTGCCATAGGCAGGGACACCTCCCACTAGTACAGGTTACTCAAGGCCTCATCCAATCTTGCCTTGAACAAATTAAGAGAATTAAGAGAATGTGTTTGTTCATAGGCTGGTATGGCTTCAAGACATGACATCCTTCCAGTCCTGTAGTAGAAGAGTGGCAGGGAATAATAAAGGCACAGAAATATTCCTCATCATTCCACTGTTCTGCTTTTTTATCTTGGTTTAACATTTTTCACTGTTTTTCTTGCATGGATTTTCTGCACTGTTTTTCTCTCTCTCTGAAATGTGGCCTTTCAGCAGCATCTCCTTTGCTTCACAGTGACCAGCAGTGCATATCATGGAGAAAAGGTGGCCTGGGCATGGATGTAATTGCCAGCATGGACTGGGTTTAGCACCAGACTTGGTAGAGTTAGACAATGGTTTGGCTTGATAATCTTAAAGGTCCTTTCCAGCTAAGCACTGGAACAGGTTGCCCAAGGAGGTTGTTGAGGTCCCAGCCCTGGAGATATTCCAGGTGAGGTGCAACAGGGCTCTGGGTGGCCTGATCTGGTGGAGGATGTCTCTGCTCACTGCAGGGGGAATAGACTGGGTGACTTTTAAAGGTCCTTTCTAGCCTGAGTGATTCTATGATTCTCTAACTCCATGATGATTCTGTGGTGCAGCAGCCTCATGCACCATGCATGCCCCTCTGCTGCACCTCCCTCTTCCACACCTCCACTGCATGAACCACAGCTCCTCCTCTTTGTTTTGGAGCTGTCCCTTTGCTCCAAGCAGTGATGTCCACACTGATTGTGCATTGACTTAGCCCCAGTTGCTCACCTTTGGGAGCTGGCCTGCGGCTCAAAGTCTCTATGAATAAACACTGGGCTTAGGAAAACCCTTTTGGATATTGCAGTTGTAAAAGCTGCCATGTAAATATGAGTGGTTGTACATGCTTACAATTAGTAATTTGTGCTGGTAGGTAAACAGAAATGTCAGTGGTCAGGGAACAAACAGCTTTACATATCCCACGTGGGAAGCAGAGCCGTGCGCTTCCCCCTTTGTTTGCTATTTGCATTCTGGAAATCAAATTGACAGTTGAGATGCCAGAGGGTAAAAATACTCTGCAAACTTAGCTGAAAATCCTCCACCCCCCCAGCTGCCATGAGTTCAGGTAGTCTCTCTTCTCTTTCATGTGCTGTCAGTACTACATTCACACTTCAAGAGGCTCTCGGATAAATATTTGCTTGCAAATGCCAGCGGGACGGAAAACTACCTGGTGACTGCTGATGCTTTGAGGCAGGATCCAAGGCTGAACTGACCAACTGTTTACAATGGACTTGCCTTGGTCAGTTTGCTGCCTCATTTCCAAACAATCTCATTTATGCAGTGTGTGCAAGCAGCCCAGACAGCCAACCGAGTCCTGGGCTGCAGCAAGAGCAGTGTGGGCAGCAGGGCAAGGGAGGGGATTCTGCCCCTTTACTCTGCTCTCCTCAGACCCCACCTGGAGTCCTGTGTGCAGTTCTGGAGACCCCAGCACAGGAAGGGCATGGAAGTGTTGGAGCCAGTCCAGAGCAGGTACACAAAGATGTTCAGAGGGTTGCAGCAGCTCTGCTGTGAGGACAGCCTGAGAGAGTTGGGGCTCTGCAGCCTGGAGAAGAGAAGGCTTCCAGGAGACCTTAGAGTAGCCTCCNTCCCTGGAGGTGTTGAAGGCCAGGTTGGAGGAGGCCTTGAGTGAGCTGTACTAGTGGGAGGTGTCCCTGCCTATGGCAGGGGGTTGGAACTGGATGATCCTTGAGGTCCCTTCCAACCTTACCATTCTATGATACTCTTTATCCTCCAAATGTGGAATACTTACTTCTAATTTTGGATAGGTCCTTGTATTTTGCCCCCCTGTAATGTCTGTGGTGTCAGAGAATCAGAGAATCGATTTGGTTGGAAAAGATTTCCAATATCAAGTTCAGTTATCAACCCAGCACCACCTGGGACACTAAACTGACATGAGGAGATCAATCCAAACCTAAGAGCCCATGTCCCAGAGTGCCATGTCTACATGTTTTTTGAACACTTGCAGGGATGGGGACTCCACCACCTCCCTGGGCAGCCCCTTCCAATGCCTGACCACTCTTGCAGGAAAGAAATTCTTCCCTAATATCCAACCTAAACTTCCACTGGTACAAGTAAAACCCACCTCCTCTTCTATCATTTCTTACTAGGCAGAAGAGACTGAACCTCATCTGGCTCCATCCTCCTTTAAGGTAGTCGTAGAGAGCACTGAGGTCTCCCCTCAGCCTCCAGATTGAAGACCCCCAGTTCCCTCAGCTGCTCCTCACCAGTTCTATTGCCCTTCTCTTGGACCTGCTCCAGCACCTCAATATCTTTCTTGTAGTGAGGGACCCAAAACTGACCCCAGCACTCAAGATGTGGCCTCACTAGTGTTGAGTCCAGGAGGATAATCACTTCCCTGGTCCTGCTGGCCACACTATTACTGATCCAGGCCAGGATGCTGGTGGCCTTCATGGCCAACTGGGCACATCTTCAGCCAGCTGTCAATCAACACTCCCAGGTCTCTCTCTACTGGGCATCTTTCTAGCCACTCTGTCCCAAGCCTGTAGTGTTGCATGGAGTTGTTATGAGTTGTTTGAATCACTGCACTTCATGCAGTGAGAGGGCTGCATCCTCAGATATTGGAAATCAGAGTAACCACAGTGAAGTTAAAGAAGAGACCTTGGTACCAAGGAGCTGAAGATGTGGGCAGCTTAACCTGCATGAAGAATGAACTGGTTTGGTTTCAAACTGCTGGCAAACAAAGCCAAACTGCACTGTCATGGCAGCAATGCAGTTGGCAATTGGCTTCTAAGCTTTACCAGATTCTTATCACAACAGCAATTAGGAGGCAAGTCAAGGCCTTTGCTGATGGCTTACAAATACACTCTGTAATATCCTCTTCCCTTTGCTGTGGAGGTTCTGAGGTTCAGGCTCTGAAAAAAAAAAACCCAACTTTGTCTTCCCTGTGGACTCCTGTCTGAAACCTCGACTGTCTGGAGATCAAAGAAGATCCCTTGTCTGTGTTGTCATTTTGAGTGACAGATCAGCAATATGTAATTCAGGAGATCAAGCCCTACTATGAAAATAATAATACCTCTTCCTTAGTTAGATCGGTGAAATCAAAGTGATGGTCTCACACAACTTAATTTCATCCTTCAGAAAGAAGTCATTCTTGAGCTTGCTGTAACTTCAGAGATCTTTTTTTTCTTTTTTTTCCTGTAGCAGTTCCCTAATTAACCCTTTCACTGCCACAACCTGTGCTTCATTTGTTGTCTATCTCTGTGGTCTCTTTCTTCCTTGCTTCTTTTTCCCCTCATATGGAGGCCAGCAGGAAGAAGTGGATATTTGTGACAGCAGAGCCAAGAACCTCAAATTTCTGTAAAATCTGCCAACAATACCAGTAAATTCTCCCTGAACATCTCTGTGTGTCACAAAGTTGTTCCTGGCATCATAAAACTACATCTCTATATGCTGCAAGAGAAACCTGCTTTGCTAAAGCTCAAAGCTGGGAAAGATGAGAAGTTACAACTGAGCTGTTGGGTTACAGCTGGGAGATGAGTTGAAAAGGCATTTGTAGGGACACCACATCCACATTTACAGGGAGATAAAGGAAGTGCATAACCTCCATTTTGATGGGGGAGGTGGGGTGGGGTGTCACTGCTTTTCTCAACAGCTTTGCAGCTGAATTTCCCCAATTGCATCAGGCTGGAAGGGACCCTCAAAGGTCAACTTGGCCAAACCCCCTGCAATCAGCAGAGACACCCTCAGTTAGATCAGACTTCCCAGGGCCACACTGAGTCTGATCTTGAGTGTGTCTAGGGATGTGGTCTCCACCACTTTTCTGGCAACCTGTTCCAATATTTTACCACCCTCATTGAGCAGAGTTATAGAAACATGCAGGTTGGCAAAGCCCCTCAGGATCACCAAGTCCAACCTATAGCCCTACTCAACATGATTTGCCTTAAACCATAGCCCTAAGCACCACATCCAAACCACCCTTAAACACATCCAGGGTGGGTGACTCCACCACCTCCCTGGGCAGCTCATTCCAGTCCCTGACCACTCTCTCTGTGAAAAACTTTTTCCTAATGTCCAATCTAAACCTCCCCAGCCTCAGCTTGAGGTCATTCCCCTTTGTTCTGTCTCCAACCACCTGTAAGAAGAGCCCAGCAGCATCCTCTCCACAATGTCTTCCTGATATCCAACCCAAACCTGCCCTGCTCCACTGCAAAACCATTACCCCTCATCCTATCCCTACAAGCCTTTCTAAACTAAATGCTTACTTTCAGTCATGCCTAATTCTGAGCACACTGGAGGTATGAACATCTGAGTACACCCATGGAAATTTCCTAGCAGATGGGCAGGTGCTGTAACACGTTTGTGAGCCCAGCATCTCTGGCAGCTGGGTTTGGTGGCTGGAAATGGCCATAAAGGACCAACTGGTTTGCTCTGCAGCAGTGCCCAGTGCCAGCTACCTCAAAGGAAGGTGCACAAATCCTTGCAAGATGGCTTCACAGGTAGTTTGCCTCTCATTATCACTTTGCTCTGAAGTCCTCAGCAGCAACCTCAAACCACACCAGTTCCACCACTCAGTTCATTATTCCACAGCTGCTCTTGTAAGCTCTTTGGGGGCAAGAAAGAAGTAGTCAAGGTCAGAAGAAAATGTGATTTAGTTTTAGAGATTATCCTCTGCATCTCCTTGCAGGCAGAAAAGAGAAACTCAGAAATACTTCTGGGACTTCACTCAATGGGTGACTCATGCCTTCCCTTTTGCTTTTTTGTTTGTCTTTATTTAAAAACATAATATTTTCTTCCTTACTTTGTCAGGTTTTCAATTATTCTTGCCAATCTTGTGCAGTCCTTGACCTAAAATGTGAAGGGATTCTTTCTGTTTAGGTTGAAGGTTTGTTCAACCCAACCAGTTATCTGATGTCTATTCTGTTACTATTATGTGTACTGTGTAGGACATGGAATTGGTAGATCAGGTCCAGAGGTGAGCCATGAGCTGATCAGAGGGCTGGAGCACCTCTGCTATGAAGACAGGCTGAGAGAATTGGGAAGGTTCTTCAGCCTGGAATAGAGAAGGCTCTGGGGAGACCTAACAGAAACCTTCCAGTATTGGAAGAAGGCCACAGAATCACAGAATTAACCAGGCTGGAAAAGATCTCTAAGATCATCAAGTCCATCCTATCACCTAATCCTTCTCATTAACTAACCCATGGCACTAAGTGTCTCATCCAGCCTCTTTTTAAACACCTCCAGGGATGGTGACTCCACCACATCCCCAGACAGCCCATTCCAATGCCAATCACTCTTGCTGTGAAGAACTTCTTCCTGACATCCAGCTTGAACCTGCCCTGGCACAGGTTGAGGCTATGTCCTTGTGTTCTGTCTCTGGGTGCCTGGGAGAAGAGCCCAACCCCACCTGACTACAATGTCCTTTCAGGTAGTTGTAGACACCAATAAGGTTTCCCCTAAGCCTCCTGTTCTCCAGGTCTCCAGGAGTGCTGGAGAATGCATGTAGGGATATGATGAGGGTTAACAGCTTCAAACTGGAAGAAGCTGGATTGAGATCAGACATCAGGAAGCAATTCTTCCCCATGAAGGTGGTGAGGCACTGCAGTAGGCTGTCAGAGTGGTAATGGAGTCTCTGTCTCTGGAGTCATTCAAAGCCTGTCTAGATGCATCCCTGTGCAACCTGCTCTGAGTGAATCTGTTCTGTCAGGAGGGTTGGACTAGATGATGTCCAGAGGTCCTTTCCAACCTCCAATCATTCAGTGATTCCTAACTGCTCACCTTGCAGGTAGGGCTGCACCTTCAGGATGTTGACTTGCACAGTATAGGAACTGCTGCATATCTGCAAGTGAAACGTATCACAGAATCATAGAATAGCAAGGTTGGAAGTGACCTCAAAGCTCATCCAGTTCCAACCCCCTGCCATAGGTAGGGACATTTCCCACTAGCACGGGTCACTCAAGGCCTCCTCCAACCTGGCCTTCAACACCTCCAGGGAGGGAGCAGCCACAACCTCCCTGGGCAACCTGTGCCAGTGCCTCACCACCCTCACTGCAGAGAACTTCTTCCTAACATCCAGTTTCAATCTCCCCTCTGCCAGTTCAAACCCATTGCCCCTTGTCCTGTCATTGCAAGACCTTGTCAATAGTCCCTCCCCAGCCTTCCTGTAGCCCCCTTCAGATACTGGAAGGCCACTCCAAGGTCTCCTGGAAGCCTTCTCTTCTCCAGGCTGCAGAACCCCAACTCTGTCAGCCTGTCCTCATAGCAGAGCTGCTGCAGCCCTCTGATCACCTTCGTGGCCTCCTCTGGACTAGCTCAAACAGTTCCATGTCCAATCAAAGGAAGAACATGCAGAAATTAATCTACTGATTCTCTTTACTGATGATACTCCCTTCTGATACTTTTCTGTGAGCATAAACTCCATGGACATTTTCTAGGCTCCTGCACCTAAACATCCCAGGATATTCATTTCCATCTGATGAGAACAAGAGATTGTTTCATGTCACAACATTGGATTTGCTCAATTTGCCCAAGTGAATTAATGTCAGGATTTTGTTTATGTTAAAAGCTTAGGATGCTTATTAACTTTGGGAAGCAGACACAAAAGCTCTATTATATACCTTTACTGTATTAAAAAAAAAAAAAAGGCAATCTTTGATGTCTTTAGCATATCACTTTTTGAAGTTTCAAATAGTAGAGCAGGCCAAGCATGGAAGAGAGAGCTTTTACTTTGGTCCCTGAGCCCATTGACCTGTGATCTCATGCAATAAGCAACTAATAAAAGCAAAACTCAGATACTGGAACAGATTTCCTTATTAAATTAAACTATTCCCCCCCCTCCCCTTTTTAGTATCACAAGTCAGAGTATGTTTGTAATTGATTTAGCAGTCTCAGAGTCTCAGCAGCCTCTGCCTGCTTCTAGAAGTTGAACTGCTTTCAAAAGCTTGCTTACTGCAAGCTGTACAGTCAGAGAGGGCTGAAAACCCTTCCCACTCATTATATTGTATTTGGAGCAGGATAAATCTCCCCTGCATGTCAGGCAGACATCTTGACTGCTTTATTTTAAAAGCTGCTGTACAGAGATCTAAGACTAAACAAGCATGCAAAGGCTTCTTTAACTAGAGCAGTTTTTACTTGCTTTCCCCTCTCTCTAATAAAAGAATGTTTATGGCTTCATACCCAAGACTGGAAAGGAAAGGCTGTAAGGAGGGAAGATTAAAGGTAGAAAATCCACAGGCTACATTTTAAAGTAACTTAAGAAGCTGTACTCAGGAAAGAATAGGAAAATAAATTCATTCTTCTTTCTGTTTAAGCCAAAGTATTCTAATTTCCCCCTTTCCACCTTTTCCCTCCTTGCCCCCCTTTTCTGCCTTTCCCCCTTCTCCTTTCCCCTTCCCCTTCCCCTTTTCCCCCTTCCCCTTTTCCCCTTCCCCTTTTCCCTTTTTCCTTTTCCCTTTCCCCTTTTCCCTTTCTAGAAAGAGAAGGAAAATCTTCAAGTATCATAACTGTCACCATTCATTGACCTCACTAAGGCAGGATCCACTTACATCAGCAGCCTAAAGGTTTTCTTTTCAATTTACTTGCCCAGAAAACTCTAAGATGCCATCTCCATATTGGCCTCAGTGAAGGGCTATGTCCTTTATGTGTTCTTACCACACAGCATTAAGAATGCTACACTAAATTAACTGGAAGGAGAGATAAACCACATCTAATATACTTTGTAATTATGGTAAGTGACTTTGCTCATTCTCTATGTTCAGCCATGCCTCCTATTCAGGGCAACAGGAACAATGTTCCTCTATACTCCCTTTGCTGGGCACACCATGGAAGTTATCAACTGCTTTAATGTTGCTATGCAGCTCCAGAAAGTCCTCTCACCTTCTTTTCATTCATTGTGGCTGTGCTCTGTGACAGCCACAGCAAATATCTTGTGCTGAGACATCCTAAATCCACTCCTGATGGCATCTGACCTTCCAGATTCTCATGCAAAGCAAATATGCTCTAAATGATCTGGGACTGTGCATTTTCCTGCCTTCCCAACAGGGAAGGGAAAGAAAAAAAAAAAACAAAACAAAAAAAACCCAAAAAAAACCCAAACAAACAAAGCCTTTGGATGGCAACATCTTTCTGAAAGGCATCTGAAAATCAGCAGCTCCCTAAATGCCTTTCTGCTATAGTTTAAGGCACTAAAAATCACTACTAGCACATGACAACACAAAGCAACTTTTTAGGGTGAACGCTCAGAGAGGCAAAGCATTATCTGAGGGCATTGCCTAATTCCAATTCCTTCTTTTATAGCTTTTCTGCATGACCTCAGGATGTTCTCTCAGGATAAAATTTCCAAGAGGGATTTGGACATTAAGCCTAGATCTAGAAAAGGGCTTATGTGATTAAAAGAGAACTTAGGGAGGCTTTAAGTACCTGTGACCGAGACTGCAATCCTGCCAACTCCTGCTCCACTGCAGCTTAACCTCAGAGGCACCTAAGGAACATATGGGCCTGAAACTTCAGTGTTTTTTAAAATGCTTTAGAGGCATCATGTCCTGCAAAGGACATGGAGACATCCATCCTGAAGCACACAAACATCATTGAACAGCATACAGGGGAAAAAAATAGCCCAGTAACTTGGTAATTAGGAACTGGCTACCTGTTTTCTTATCATTCTGGCCTTGTAAGTGATAACATTAAGGATTTCATTTAACAAAGTTATGATATTTGGATATTCTCAGGCCTAGTTGCCAAGTATTTTAGTGGGAGCTGGTAGCCCATACAGTTCTAAGCTTTGTTCTTTGGGTGCATAACCTGTGTTTGAAGATGTGACTTGCATATTTTTGGTGATGTTACTTGCCTGGACCTCAGTTATTCATCTCTGGACCTCAGTTATTCATCTGTGAAAAGGGGGCTTGAAGGTGCTTCTCTGCTAACCAAGCTGTTGTGCTAGGTAAGGACATTCAACAACACAGAGATTCTAGGCACTAATGCAAATCTATACCAGACTAGTTTTGGTTAGATTCTAGAGGCCTTTGATTGAAAAGACCTCTAAGCTCATCCAGTCCAACCATTCTCTAACTCTGCAAAGGCTGGGGCTAAACCTTGGTCCTCAGCACCACATCTCTGCCTCTTTGAATCACCTCCAGAGATGAGGATTCAACCACCTCCCTGAGCAGCCTGTGTCAGGCTTTGAGAACCCTTTCAGTCAAGAAGTTTGTTTCAATATCCAACCTAAACCTCCCCTGGTGCAACTCCAGGTCGTTTCCTCTCGTCCTATCACTTGTTACTAGGGAGAAGAGATCAGCACCCACCTGGCTCCCACCTCCTTTCAGGAAGCTGTAGAGTGAGTAGGTCTCCTCTTAGCCTCCTTTTCTCCACACTAAACACCCTCAGCTGCTCCTCACCAGCCCTGTTCTCCACACTCTTCACCAGATTTGTTGTCCTTCTCTGGACCTGCTCCAGCCTCTCAATGTCTTCCTTGCAGTGAGGGCTGCAAAACTGAACCCTGGGCTCAAGCTGTGGCCTCATCATTGCTGAATACAGGTGGACAAATCACTTCCCTGGTCCTGCTGGTCACATTATTGCTGATCGAGGCCAGGATGCTGTTGGCCTTTTTGTCCACCTGAGCTCACTGCTGGCTCATGTTCAGTGCAGAACCATAGAATCATAGAATGGTAAGGTTGGAAGGGACCTCAAGGATCATCTAGTTCCAACCCCCTGCCATAGGCAGGGACACCTCCCACTAGCACAGCTCACTCAAGGCCTCCTCCAACCTGGCCTTCAACACCTCCAGGGAGGGAGCAGCCACAACCTCCCTGGGCAACCTGTGCCAGTGTCTCACCACCCTCACTGGAAAGAACTTCCTCCTGACATCCAGTCTAAATCTTCCCTCTGCCAGTTCAAACCCATTGCCCCTTGTCCTGTCATTGCAAGACCTTGTCAATAGTCCCTCCCCAGCCTTCCTGTAGCCCCCTTCAGATCCTGGAAGGCTACTATCAGGTCTCCTGGAATCCTTCTCTTCTCCAGGCTGCAGAACCCCAACTCTCTCAGCCTGTCCTCATAGCAGAGCTGATGCAGCCCTCTGATCACCTTCATGGCCTCCTCTGGACCTGTTCCAACAGTTCCATGTCCTTCCTGTGCTGGGGGCTCCAGAACTCCGCACAGGACTCCAGAAGAGCCCCAAGAAGTGTTAAGAGTTAAAACTGCACAATGAGGAGTGGTGGGATTGCCACAAAAGAGCCAAGTTAATATTCTGGTCCCGGTCTAATATTCTTTAGCAATTTGGACATGAGTGTTGCCTTTTTTCTTAGACTGTTAAATCACATTTGTCAAGAACACCAGAGCAAACAAGTGCACCATATAAAAAAAGGCTCCTCAAGAGCCTTTTGACATCTGCCAGAGCAGTCTATTTGTTGTGCTAATGTGACAGTTACTCCTGCAAAGTTCTGTATTGGTCACAAGAAACGTCACAGACTGGAAATTATTTCATTTTGCAAACCATCTCACTGCTGCTCTGCAGAGTCTTGCACAAAGAATGGGAACCCAAATGGTGCAAATATCCTCCTGATGTAAAGAGATAATGACCTCCAGCACAAATGAGATCTTAGTTCTTTTCAATCTGACAGACTTAAAGGTGGCTTTGATTTGTTTTCCAAGCAGTTGTTTTACTAGGTGAGGAAGTATTTTCATTATTTCATGCATTATTTCCTCCCTGTTTAGTTTAAAATAACTCCTAACAAGGGATCTTTGTGAACCATTTTCCTTTGGAAATTGTTTCACAGCCTCAAAGACTTTTCTGCTTGGGATTTATTCTTCTCAAAAATATAATGTGCTAAAATAATCACATTAGCTTGAAATCCTTGCAACTGTTCCCTTCCAAGGCTTCTCAAGGTAACAGGCAGTGCTTGCTTCACCTCTCTACCCTCCTCCTTTGGCCTTCTCTGCAGTCACTCACAAATGATTGCCATCTTATGCTTCATTTGCTTCCCAGCCCAGCTGATCACCACTATCAGAAACCAGAATTATAGAACCATAGGATCATTAAGGTTGGGAAAGACTTCTAGGGTCAGCAAGTCCAACCATCAACCCAACACCACCATGCCCACTAAACCATGTCCTCAAGCACCATGTCCACACATTTCATAGAATCATAGAATAGTAAGGTTGGAAGGGACCTCAAGGATCATCTAGTTCCA
>VWZE01025431.1:1202319-1221088 GCA_013396675.1 Eubucco bourcierii | reverse complement strand
CAACCCCCCCCCATAGGCAGAGACATCTCTCACTAGAAATCTCTCTCAGTCTCTCAGCTTATACCTTCAAAAGTGATCTTTGATGTTTCTCTTGGCTGCAGTGGGCCTCTGGACGCATGGGAAGTTCTCCCTGTGGGTCTGATTGCAGGACTGGGACTTCATGTGGTAGGTCTGTGAAGGTTCACCACTTTGCACAGAAAAAGCTCTGGTCTGCTGCTCACCACACTGACCAAGGCAGGGAAAGGCAGAACGGAAGGACTGCAGCTTTTTCATCCTCACATCCAAAATAGTAAACCCATGCAGATGGCAGCTATATAATAAACCTTTTTGTTAGCTTACAGTCAAAGTGGCTTCTGGGCTTTTGTGGAAAGCTTCATTCTTTCTTCTGAAGTTTATAAAAAGCTCTGCCACTCTTTTATAGAGATCTGATCCTGCCTGACCTCCACAGACCTTAGTGGACTGTGTATGTGGGTTCTTCTAGCCCTGCTGGAGACCATTCTGTCATTACCTTCAAGATCTTCTGTGTGCAAGGCCAGCTAGAGTGTGCTGCCAAGCCAGCACACTATTTCACACAGCCCAGCACCTTTGAAAAATCAGTGTGCCTTGGCAATTGGCTGTGGCACTTGGTGGCATGGTTTAGCTGATGTTGTGGTGTTAGGTTATAGGCTGGACTTGATCTCAGAGGTCTTTTCCATAGAATCATAGAATGGTAAGGTTGGAAGGGACCTCAAGGATCATCCAGTTCCAACCCCCTGCCATAGGCAGGGACACCTCCCACTAGCACAGCTCACTCAAGGCCTCCTCCAACCTGGCCTTCAACACCTCCAGGGAGGGAGCAGCCACAACCTCCCTGGGCAACCTGTGCCAGTGTCTCACCACCCTCACTGCAAACAACTTCCTCCTGACATCTAGTTTCAATCTCCCCTCTCCCAGTTCAAACCCATTGCCCCTTGTCCTGGCATTGCAAGACTTTGTCAATAGTCCCTCCCCAGCCTCAATGATTCTGATTCTGTGATTCTGTAATAGAGAAAAACAAAAGCTGAGGCTGCTTGAGGCCAAGTGGGCAGTGAGCCAGTCCAGTGAAGGCCTGATCTCTGCTGGAGTCACTGCCTCAAATACAAAATGAATGAATGATAACACCAATTACAACAGCTGAAGACCTAGCCTGAGTTATCCAGATGCTAGAAAACCTGTGGGTTTTAGTTGAAAATGCAACCAAAGAGATCATAAAGAACATTAGGAAGAAGTTCTTTACTATAAGGGTTGTGGAATACCAGAACAAGTTGCCCAGTGAGGATGTGGAGGCACCATTCTGGAAGACATTCATGGTCAGGCTTGATGGGACTCTGAGCTGAGTGGTCTAGATTGAGATGACTCTGATCTGAGCCATCAATGAGGCTCTGAGCTATGTGATCTAGTTTGGGGTGTCCCTGCTTACTGCAAGGGGAGTGGACTAGATGACCTTCAAATGTCTCTTCCAACTCAATGCATCTATGACTTTATAAAGCTCAAAGCTCTTTTGAAGCAATGTTTGTAATCAAGCCCAAATCTCAAGAGGGAACCATCTGATGAACAACAAACAATACCTCCAACAACCCCAAACCTAAGGAGGGAAAATATCTGAGGAACAAAGCATCCTACCACCCCAAATCTAAAGAGGGGACCATCTGATAAACAACACCTTTGACAACCCCAGATCTAAAGAGGTAGCAATGTGATGGACAAAGCATCCAAAATTGGGGGGGGATGAATGATGAAGAAATATGAAAAGAGAACTTCTTCTTTCAGATTTCAGGATGCATGCACAGCAATAGAGTTTTTCCATCTCAGGCAATACAGAATTCTTATTACCCAAAAGCAGTGATTCTTTTAAATCATAAGAACTAGTCACAAAACACAGATTGAAGTTAAAAAAAAAAAAAAGAATAATAATAATAAAAAAAGGAAGAACAAAGCACTGGAGAGAAGTTATCTTCTCTTGGCTCCAGCAGCATTCTCAAAAATTCAGACACCAGTTGTGGGCTCAACATGGTTTTATTCCAGTAAATGTAACAGGGTAAGATCCTTACTATTCATAACAGGGAAAAAAAAAAGGTAATAATCCTTTGGGACTTTTATGGAGTACCTTAATGTAGGAGCATTTTGTAGTGGTATGTTCTAAAATGTTAATACATGCAGTGGAAAGGGGTAGCTCTTTCTGCAGCTTCAGATTTCCTGCCTTCTCCTTTCCTTGAGAGTCAGTTTGCTCTTGCATTTTTGATAGTGGACAGAGCACCAAGCTTATTTTTTTCCATGGAACAATCCTTTCCTTACAACACCACTCTGGTTGTTTTCAGTGTCCCCTCAGACTCTTCTCTGCCCTCTAATACCTTGACTTTTGCTTTCACCTGCTTAGTGTTTTGAGATTGACCTGATGGGAATGGAAAACCACAGTGAGAGAGCCATAAACACAACTGTGCCAGAAATGCCATCGCTGTTTACTGCTCTAATTCCAGTTCTATCACAGTTAGCTGCAATATCTTATCTCAGATATCTGCAATATCATACCTTAGCTGCAATAACCTGCCACGTTGTTTGCTCCTGCTTTCTGTTTTCTCCCTGCTGGACTTTGATGTTTATAGTAGGAGGCTGAAAGCAGTCTCAGGGTTTTCTGTGTGATAGGATGGGCTAAAAGGAGCAGATACCATTGCACAATACTTTTCTTCCTTCACTCTCACACAGCCTGTGTGGAGAGAGAGGAAGCAGAGAGACCAGCATGTAAAATCTATTCCTTCTGCTCACCATCACTCCTTTTCCCCATAGACCCTCAGGAGTCAAGCTGAAGGGATTTCCTTTATACACATGTCCTCTTCCCCCTTGTTCTGCCTCAAAAAGGAATCCCTAGGGATGCCAGCTTGCAACTAGCCATACTTGGAAACAGGTAGAAGAAATGTAGACATAAACAACAGAAAATGTAGCTGTATTACCATGAATGTTCCCCTAACAGCAGAATTTCTTCCCATTTTCAAGACAAATGTTGACATCTATTCCATCTGAGTATCATCTGAATCTATTCCAGCTGGGCTAGGCAAATCACTAAGGAACTGAGTAGAATGGCCCTAATCTTGGGATGAAAAGAGTTTAAATACCTTCACCTGCACTCCCTAGCATTTACAACAGACAGATTTTAGACAAGCAGACATGGTCCTATAGATGTGGAGGCTCCATCTCTGGAATTGCTCAAAGGTAGGTTGGATGGAGCCTTGAGCAACCTAATCTAGTAGGAGGTGTCCCTGCCTATGGTAGAGGGATTGGAACTAGAAGGTCTTCAAGACCCCTTCCAAGCCAAACTGTTGTATGATTCTATCAAAGGGGATTTGTCTAATCATCAGAGAGATGCTGAAGCTCATTCAGCTGAGGACACACTTCTGTAAAGTGCTTCCTGAATTAGGTATAGAATCATAGAATGGCTTAGGTTGGAAGGGACCTCAAAGATCATCCAGTCCAACCCCCTGCCATAGGCAGGGACAGCTCCCACTAGAACATCATCCAACCTGGCCTTGAACACCTCCCTGGGCAACCTGTGCCAGCGTCTCACCACCCTCGCTGTCAAGAACTTCTTCCTAACATCCAGTTTCAATCTCCCCTCTGCCAGTTCAAACCCTTTCCTCCTCATCCTGTCATTACAAGACCTTGCCATTTGTCCCTCCCCAACTCTCCTGTAGGTCCCCTTCAGATACTGGAAGGCCACTGTGAGGTTATGACTATGGTATGACACCGGAGAAGGAGAGTCATGAGTCAAGAAGCTGTCGATACCCCTGTGACTGCATTCTCACAGCCAGATGTTGACTGCTGTAAATGCCTGAGTACAGAGTGAGGGCAAATACCAGCTGGACCTAAAGCTGTAGATTTGTCTAATCAGCAGAAACATGTTGGAGCTCATTCAGCTGAGGACACACTTCTGTAAAGTGCTTCCTGAATTAGTTCATCGTTAGTTCATATATTAGAATCATAGAATGGTTTAGGTTGGAAGTGACCTCAAAGATCATCCAGTCCAACCCCCTGCCATAGGCAGGGACAGCTCCCACTAGAACAGGTTGCTCAAGGCCTCATCCAACCTGGCCTTGAACACCTCCAGAGAGGCTGTGGATGACAGAATCACAGAATGTGATCAAAGATTGTGTGGCAAGAGTGAGGGCAAATACCAGCTGGACCTAAAGCTGTAGACTGTATGCAGGGTTTGGATCAGTGATTTGTTTTTCTTTAGGTTATCCTCCACTCTAGGAAATTCCTGTTGACTTGAAGGATTTTAACTTGTATGAATCAAGGCCAATATATCTAGTCTGGAGAATGTGATTTGCTTCCTAACAGTGTCTTGCTGTGAGTATCCTTACCTGGAATCTGAATTTCAAGCCCTTGCTTATGCCATTATAGACTCCCTAGGTGTACGACGCCACAGAAAAACATCACAGCTTTGTGTCTTTTAAACACTTTAGGGATGAGGATTCAACCACCTCCTTGGGCAGCCTGTTCCACTGCTTGAGAACCTTTTCAGGCAAGAAGTTTCTTCTAGCATCCAAATTAAACCTCCCTTGGTGCAACTTGAGGCCACTTCCTCTTTCCCTCCCACTTGTTAGTAGGGAGAAGAGACCAAGGAAGAGAAAAAAGAGAGACCTTAAGAAAAGTTCATCTCATAAAACTGTCCCAAAGAGTAAACATGTTTGTGACCTGAATCTACTTTTGCTTTCTAAAGGCTACTTTGAGAGAAGCACAAACCCTCAAACTCCACAGGTTCATTCATTGCAATTGTTGTTCATAGCTGTGGTTGTTTTCCCTGCTCTCCCTTTTCCTGCTCTGTGGTCTGTTTCACACAGTTCACTTGCTCAGGCCATGGAAATAGCTTCACTTGGAAAACAGCACTGGAGATCTGCAGCTTAAAAACGTCACAGCCCTGCTGAAGGGACTGCAGGAAAACATTCAGAAGCAAAAGGAAGGTTTTCAGGAATATCCTTCAGCTTAAAGAGTGGGATTCACTGAAGAGAAACTGGATTTGTTGGAAGCATTGGAGTGGGTCCAGAGGAGACCAAGAAGATGCTCAGAGGGCTGGAGGAGCTCTGCTATGAGCACAGGCTGAGAGAGTTGGGGCTCTGCAGCCTGGAGAAGAGAAGGCTTCCAGGAGACCTTAGAGTAGTCTTCCAGTATCTGAAGGGGGCCTACAGGAAGGCTGGGGAGGGACTATTGACAAGGGCTTGCAACGACAGGACAAGGGGCAATGGGTTTGAACTGGCAGAGGGGAGATTTAGACTGGATGTCAGGAGGAAGTTCTTTACAGTGAGGGTGGTGAGACACTGGCACAGGTTGCCCGGGGAGGTTGTGGCTGCTCCCTCCCTGGAGGTGTTGAAGGCCAGGTTGGAGGAGGCCTTGAGTGAGCTGTGCTAGTGGGAGGTGTCCCTGCCTATGGCAGGGGGTTGGAACTGGATGATCCTTGAGGTCCCTTCCAACCTTACCATTCTATGATTGTATGATTTCTCCATCCCTGTAATGGGAGAATATTACTTATGTTTGCACTGCATTAATGAGAACTGGGATTACAGTTAAGGCCAAAGACTTCAGATTTGGTAGAGTTAGAGAGTGGTTGGACTCAATGATCTTAGAGGTCTTTTCCAACAAAAGTGATTCTGTGATTTGAAAAATGTAAAAGGAGTTGGCAAAGGGCTTCAAGCAGTGGGCTAAGGAGTTAGCCAGCTGAACAGGGATGAGGCTGCAAAGACTAAGGCAGAGTGGGGATGGCTGCTCGTGGCAGAAAGAATGAAATGAGGACCAAGTATGGAAAAGTGGTTGGTCAGATAAGGAGTTTCAGGAGTAGCCAAGGACATAGAGTGGCTGTGGAGGAGAGATAAAGATATGAAAAGGAGTGAGACAGGAAAAATACTTTATCAGGAGGGTAGCAGATAAAAGGCCAATACCAACCTGGGTAGGGCTGAGGCAAAAAAACCCTCATCTACAAATAGAAGCACAGGAGTGCAGTCCCTTCAAGAACTGGAATATTCCAATGACCCTGAATTGTCTTCTTTGCTCTCAGCTCTAACAAGAATGGGCTAGAAAAGAGCCCAAGTGGAGACATCACCGTGGGTACAGGGAAGCTTCTACAGCTCTAGTGCTGACAGATTCTCTTCAGGAAAGGTACAGCTTAGGGACCACATTCCCAACCATTTCACCACCCTTTCATGGACCTGACCCAGAGGATTTAAGGTATCTCTTCAGCTGGCATTTGGTAGGCCACACAAAAGCCCTGAGCAGGCATTTCAGACCCTCTAACAGAATCTGTATGCAGCTTAGTTAAGCAAAGAGGGCCAGAGGCACTGACCTCTGAAAAGCTGGCAGGAGTGCTTGGAATCACCTTCTGCCATGCAGCAAGTAGCTGTTGAGTAATGATTAACTGATTCCAAGTATCAACTTTAGACCAGGCAGCTGTGGTCAGAATAAATGTTA
This sequence comes from Eubucco bourcierii, assembly GCA_013396675.1. Taxonomy (NCBI): domain Eukaryota; kingdom Metazoa; phylum Chordata; class Aves; order Piciformes; family Ramphastidae; genus Eubucco; species Eubucco bourcierii. The sequence goes on along the minus strand of VWZE01025431.1, from coordinate 1,214,617 downwards.
ATGATTTACATCAACCTTTCAAATTTGGTGGCACTGGAGTGAGTATCTTCCAATTTAGCCACAGGAATGCAGAAGATCTGCCTGAAGGGAAACTGAAAGCTCAGCTATTGTGATACTTGCCCAAAGTATTTAAAGTTCCTCCTTGAAATACAGTGTTCAGTTCTGAGCACCTCGCTTCAAGAAGGGCCTCAGGGAATTGCTTTAAAGAGTTCAGTACAGAGCCACAAAGATGCTGCAGGCAGTAGAAGATCTCCCTGCCAGAACAGACTGAGGGAGCTGGGGCTTGGAGCTTGGAGCAGAGAAGCCTGAGGGCTGCCCTCAGGCATGTTATAAAGCTGTGCAGGGCAGTGTGGGAAGGACAGAGCCAGGCTCTGCTCAGGGATGTCCAATGATAGGACAAGGCACAATGGGAGAAAGCTGAAGTAGAGGAGTTCCCATTAGAACATAAGGAAAAACCTTTTCATTGTGGGGGTGACAGAACCCTGGAGCAGGCTGCCCAGAGAGGCTGTGGAGTTTCCTTCTCTGCAGAATTCCAAAACCCACCTGGACATGTTCCTGTGTGACCTACTCTAGGTGACCCTGCTCTGGCAGGGGGGTTGGACTGGAAGATCTTTCAAGGTTCCTTCCAGGCCCTGACATTCTGTGATTCTGTGAAATACAAAATGGTATCTTCAATGTACCCAGGCCCAACTTGCTTCTATATAATCACTCACAGCCTATTTGTTTTCTCCAGAGATATGGGACATATAAGACTCTCCTCACAGGTAAATAGTGATAGAACAAGAGGGAATGGCCTCAAGCTGTGGCTAGGTAGGTTTAGATTGGACATTAGGAAAAACATTTTCATGGAAAGAGTGGTCAGGCATTGGAATGAGCTGCCCAGGGAGGTGGTGGAGTCACCCACCCTGGATGTGTTTAAAAGCTGTTTGGATGTGGTGCTTGGGGATATGGTTTAGGGTGCACCTTGTAAAGTGGGGTTCTCTAAATCCAGCTGGACTTTGTGATCCTGAGGGGCTTTGTCAGCCTGAATGTTTCTGTGATTCTGTGATCTTACAACTGCCCAGAGCCAAGAGGGGTGTCAGAGGTGTCTCATTCACTGTAAGAATTCCAGCTGCTCAGTGCTACTCTAGATGAGCTTCTGAGCAACGTTACAGTACTAGCAGGCTCCTGAAGAAGCCTTTTCAAGACATTTCCCCCAACAAGTCATACTATTAAGTAGACAATGATACTGTTCTGCAGTTCCAGATGTTCTTCAGGTTCAGCTTCTCTGTGGATCTCACCAAGTCCATCCTCAAAGAGGCAAAATGAAAACGAGTGGTTCCACCATCAAGGAAAATCCTGGCTGCTTACAGAGCAACAACCACACTGCAGCTCTTCAGTGCCGGCTGTCAACTTGGCATCTGGAGTCAAGAAGGGCACTGCTTTCAAACACCTTCCCAGCAGCAAAAGCGACACAGATCCTCTCAGCCAGTCTGTCTGGATCTAGTAATGAGCCCTGTGGCAATTGTACAGGCTCTGCACTGACAGGGAAATACCAGAAGCAGAGGAAGGTACAGAGGGGTTTGAGTGCGCTTCACGACTGCTTCCCCCACGCTCCTACGGAAGGCTAAGTTAATGGATTCCCCCACCAGGTGATGAACATTTAAACCATGAGCACTTTCAGTCACTCTATATTAACATGATAAAGTGGTTCTCTTCACAGTGACAGAGATGAACATTTCCTCCATTTTGCCTGTTTTCCTCTCTCTACCTGGAAAAGGACACTTTGCTGACTCACATCTGATTAGCCCTGTTACTGTAGCAGGAGCTACAGTAGAAGGAGAAAAGAGCTGGATTCTTTTCTGCCTCATACATCACTCTCCACCCACAAAATCTAATTGAGGATAAATCATACTCTCAGGTGGGAATTTTCCTATTGATTTCAGTGAGCATGGCAAGAGCTTTCTGTGTTTCTCATTTAAATCTTGTTAGCCACAGAAATAGTTGCCCCAAATCACCCAAACATCTGTTGCAGTTCAACTTTCAGGAATTAAAGCCCCTGAAAACTCCTTTTTATATGCAGATGTGTGGACATCTGGCTCGGGAGAGCTCCCAAGACAAAAGCTGCACCACACGTTTTCAGTGAGTCACCACCACTCATCCAACCCATCCTAAAATACCCTGCCTGCTTCTGAGGCATGAAACCCTAGATCCAGATGGTCTCTTCCCACCTGTCCAAGGCTGGCTCCAACCAAACTAAAATCAACAAACAAAAGGAGGGAAGGAGAGAGAAGCAAACTCTCAGACATGCAGCTATGTGAGCAGAGCAACCCAGAAAGTCTGCTTTCCTCTGGGTTCTTTTGGAGTTTGAAGAGCTCAATGGCTGGGACGATGTTTTCCCTTGATATTTTCTATTTGGATCTGAATTCATTGGAATCTGTTAAAAGCCAAACCTGTTCTTGAATGGAAGCACTAAGAAGAATTTATTCTGCATCAGGCTGCTGTTTTTAACACAGTCTGGGGGAATTTAACACCTCTGAGGCTGCTTCTTTTCCCTCAGGCCCAGTTGAAACTGGCTAACAGCTGACTTGTGACTAGATAGACACAACCCCCCTGTGACCTGCTTCTCTGGGTAATGAAATTAAAAACAAGTGCTTCAAATAATTAGGAGTTATCCTCTTCCATAGCTAAACACACACTTGCTATCGGTGCTTCCAGTCTTGTAAGTCATCAAAAACCTTTTGAACTTTTGTCTTTATCCAGCTCCTTTTAACAAAACAAACACCAAGAGCTGGCACATGCTGACAACAGAGAGCTGTAAATACCTAAGAGGGGGATTCTTCCAGTCAAAGCTAAGCACTGAAACCAAGGGAAAAGCTCCAGCTGGCTTTAATGGACTTTAAGCTAAACTACCTCTCTTCAGCCATGGAAAAAAAAAAAAACAACAAACCAAACAAACTAGCTGATAGCAGGTCCTGTGAAAAGATGTACTAATAATTAATGAACGTTGTCTCTCCAGGGAAAAGAAAAGCACAATGGGTTTTGGCTGGAGGATGAAAGAAACACATCCAGAGGAGGGCCACAAGGATGATCAGGGGGGCAGAGCACCTCTTGTGTGAGCACAGGCTAAGAGAGTTGGGGTTATGCAGTTTGGAGAAGAAAAGGCTCCCAGGAGACCTTATGATGGCCTTCCAGTATATGAAGGGGCCTAAAAGAAAGCTGGGGAGGGACTTTTTAGGGTGTCAGGGAGTGATAGACCTGGGGGAAATGGATCCAAAGGAGAGGAGGGGAGATTTAGATTAGGTATTAGGAAGAAGTTCTTCACCGTGAGGGTGGTGAGACACTAGAACAGGTTACCCAGGGAGGTGGTGGAAGCCTCATCCCTGGAGGTGTTTAGGGCCAGGCTGGATGAGGCTCTGATCAACCTGATCTAGTGTGAGGTGTCCCTGCCCATGGCAGGGGGTTTGGAAAATCCTTGAGGTCCCTTCCAGCCCTGCCAATTCTGTGATTCTGAGTTTCAAGGTGCCCAAATGTTTATATTTCATGACACCTAAGTTTGGCGAAGAGAAACTCAGTGCTTTGTACAAAACCTTGCTGAGCTTCTGTTCCTTCCTGGAAAGTCTTGGCTAATTCAAAACCAGCTGTCCCCTTGCACATGTGCAGACATTCCCCCATACCCTTTCTAGCCACAGATGTGTTCTGTTAGATGAGGAACATCTGGTTAAAGCAGTGTGGCCATGAAAACATGACCAACATTTTGGCAAATGGATTTATTAACAGAGTTCAGTTTGTCTTATTCTGGATAATGCTTTACATTTAAGGTATTCTTGTGCCTAGGGGAACTTCTAAACATCAAATTAACACACTGCTGAAAAAATCTGATCTGCTTTTGCCCTATCTTGCAGTGATTGACAGATTTATTATAATTTTCCCCTCTTCATTAATGCTTCAGAATTTAGAAGATCTAATCCTTCCTTTGGCATTTTCATTTGGTGTTGCCATTTCATTTGCTTCATAAATAAAATTGCAGGCAAAAGAAGGTGCTTTGCCCCTTGACAAACTTCCTTCTTCTTAACTTCCATCTATGAAGTTGAGCAGCAAGTGTGCAGTGTACTGGGACCTAGATTTACAGAATAGTTTAGGTTGGAAAGGACCTTAAAGATCATCTAGTTCCAACCCCTCTGCCATGAGCAGGGACACTTTCCACTAAACCAGGTCTCATCATCCAGCCTTCAGGGAGGGGGCATCCACAACCTCCCTGGGCAACTCGTTCCAGTCTCTCACCACTCTCAATGGAAAGAATTTCTTCCTAGTCTCCAGTATAAATCTGCCCTACTCAAGCTTCAGTTCGCTCCCTCTCATCCTATCACTACAAGCCCTTGTACACAGTCCCTCCCCAACCTTCTTGTAGGCCCTCTTCAGGTACTGGAAAGCTACTCTAAGGTCTCCTCTAGTCTGTGGAGGTGCTGGAGTGAGTCCAGAGGAGGGCAACAAAGCTCATGAAGGGCCTAGAGAATAAATCTTATGAGGAGCAACTGAGGGAGCTGAGGATGGTTAGTGTGAAACAGAGGAGGCTGAGGAGTGACCTCATTGCTGTCTACAACTCCCTGAAGGGACATTGTGGAAAGGCTGCTGCTGAGCTCTTCTCACAGGTAATTGGAGATACAACAAGGGAGAATGGCCTCAAGCTGAGACTGGGAAGGTTTAGATTGGACATTGGGAAAAAGTTTTTCATTAAGAAAGTGGTCAGGGACTGGAATGAGCTGCCCAGGGAGATGGTGGAGTCACTCACCCTGGATGTGTTTAAGGGTGGTTTGGATGTAGTGTTTAGGGCTATGGTTTAAGGTGAATCTTGTAGAGTAGGGTTCTAGGTTGGACTTGGTGATCTTGAGGGGCTTTGCCAACCTGGATGATTCTGTGATTCTCCAGGCTGAACAGTCCAAACTCTCTCAGCCTGTCCCTATAGAGGAGGTTCTCCAGCCCTCTGATCATCTTCGTGGCCTCCTCAGGACCTGCTCCAGCAGCTCCATATCCCTTTTATGTTGGACACAGTGCTCCAGGTGAGGCCTCACCAGAGCAGAGGAGGAGAATCACCTCTCTGGTGGCTGGATTTGGTATAAACAAAATCCACTCTGATGGTATTGTTAGGAGCTGGCATTTGCACTTATGCAAATGTTTTACTGCTTCAGAATAACAATGATTTAATCCAGCAGCACAGTTCAGCACTTGACACGCAAACACAACTGTTATTGTGTTTTATTTTATGATGTGCCCCTTATTAGAAGGAAAAAAATATAGATAAGTCTCCCATCTGAGAGATAATTTACATTCAGCACTTAGCTTCAAAAAGATGATACTCTTAAGTACACAGTCTGGTAAATATTCTAAGCATACACAACTTGTGCTGGGTGATAAAATATTCTGAGCATGTCCCAAAATGATTCTCTCATCAGAGCTGGCTTGTTACCTCCACCATCAGCAGATACTGATAATTAATCAACTGAAATGAATCTGTACAGAATAAACAAATCTGTTATACATGAAGGATGATTATGTTCTTTTGGCTGTGAAGATTTTTTCATAACTTATTCATGCCAATGGTGTGCCTGAGTTAGGAAGCTTATTGCTTTTTTTTTTTTCTTTCTTTATTTTTTTTCCCCTTCCCTTTGCTTATAAAATAAATACAGCAGCCTTTGTTTGTCATCCATCCCTTCTATTTTCTGGGCTTTACCAAAGTAAATCAGCACAAACTCAGCAGCTCTGCTGATTTACACCAACAGAAGAATTAACTCGCTATTCAGCAGCAGCACCAACGTTTCCCCGAGGTTATTTCAGATGCATTTCCAACACACAGCCCTGGTAAATAAAGCATTTGCAACCCTTCCATTTGAAGAGTAATGCCTATGTAAATGGCATCATCAGCTGTAAGCCAGAATCATAGCTGCCTCCTTCCAACTTGGTGAATTCCACTCCCTCCTGGCAGAGGCGATACACACAGTGGGGGACAGCATTGTGTTTTGAGTTGAGAAAGCCAAGAAAATGTACTATCATTTCTATGGCTTTTAAAAAGTAATCCCTACTTCTTCTACATCCTCCTTTCCTACTCACTTTTCCTTGGGCTATTGCAAGGACCAGGGTGGTTTTTCACTGGCAGGAATGCTGAGAAATGATTAATTTTAGATGTGCATGCGAAAGCCTTTGAAAAATCTTAGGTTCTAAGGAGCAGGAAAGAAGGTCATGTTTGGCTGACCTCCTCAGCAGTCACAGATCACAGGATCACAGGATGATAGGGGTTGGAAGAGACCTCTGGAAATCTTCAGGTCCAAGCCCCCTGCCAGAGCAGGACCAGAGAATCTAGCACAGATCACACAGGAACACGTCCAGACAGGGCTGGAAAGTCTCCAGAGAAGGAGATCCACAACCTCTCTGGGCTGCCTGTGCCAGTGCTCTGGGACCCTTACAGCAAAGAAGTTCTACCTCATGTTGAGGTGGAATTTGCTGTGCTGCAATTTCCATCCGTTGCTCCTTGTTCTATACCAGGGCACAAATGAACAGAGGCTGTCCCTGTCCCTTCCTTCCTGATCCCCAGCCCTCAGATATTTATAGACATTGCTCAGATCCCCTCTTAGTCTTCTCCTCTCCAGACTAAGCAGCCCCAGGGCGCTCAGCCTGTCCTCCTCAGGCAGTGCTGCAGTCCCTTCAGCATCCTTGTAGCCTTCCCTCGGACTCTCTCCAGTAGGTCCCTCTCCCTCTTGAACTGGGGAGCCCAGAAAACAAACAGATTGAAATTACAAGTGTGTGTGATATGTTAAAACCAACCCAACCAAACAAACAAAAAAAAAAAAAAAACAAAAAAAAAAACAAACCAACAAAGGAAAGCTGACAATTGTTAGGCAATGTTATAAAATAACCAGAAAAACAGCAAATATATGATCTCCTGTGAATATTCTTCCAACAGAGAAAGCAGAATTGTGAATGATTCATTCAGACTGAGTCATCCTTTATTTTATTAGAGAAATTCTCAGGGTTAGGACTACTATAGGAGCACAAACTCTTGGCTGAGGTCCACTAAAACTGATCAGCTAACTCACAGCAGCCAGCCATCCATTACTGTACAAAAAAAAATACACAACAGAACACAAAACCACAGGAATGACAAAAATACTCAATCAAAACCCCTTGACCTAAGGAAGAGGATATGGCTTCATGTCTTTCTTTGAGGCTTCACTGAGGGAGAGGAGTTAATAAAGAGTTTGAAGAAGCATTTAAACAAAATCTGCTCAGGAAAACCTTGTGCTCATTTCTTGTGAGCATTCTTTCCCACTAGGAATGAGGTCACTTGTTTATTTCTACTGTAAGATGTATTTATAGGAAGATATCCTTGGTGTAAGCTTTTTTTTGTGGTAAGGTAGCATATAGCAGGTTGGAGATGCTGTTCTGTGTATAATGCAACACCAAAGAAGACATCTGGAAGACTATTGTGGGGCAGCCAGAAGGTAAACTGAGGAGAACAGCTCAAGAATGTGGAGGGTTTTTTTATATCCTGAGGGCCTTAGGGCAGTCTTTGCTCTACCTCAGCTTTTCACCAAGGTACTCAGTGCATCCAGGTCTTTCCAGATCTGATCATTCCAGATTTGGTCCTTTCTAGATCCCTCCTGATGCACTCAGATCTTTGTAGATCCAAGACATTTTCTTGCCTTTAAGCTGTGTACTGAAGTGTCTTCAATTTAGGGACTTGTCTGCCACTGTAAAATCCAGAACACTGTAACAGAAATCATAGAAAGAAGGAAGACTGCCAGAATAAGACCCAAAATAGCCAGCACACTGAGCTCTATCTTACACTAGTCAACAGGAAAATGCTGATCCTTTATCAGTCCTTTATCAAGTCTAAACAAACCATGAGCCCCAGGCTGTCAGTCTGCCCAGGGTAATTTTTAATAAGCTTAGTAAAGACCCTGTTTGCCTATTGAGCTAGGCATGTCCTGCTGTACAACACTCTAACAGCTGGATTAACTTTCCTTCTCACTTCTACATGAAAAAAATCAAAACCTAATTTGTCACTTCAGAAACAGTGTCCAGATACCAGCCTGTGGCTTCTTTTTTGTCCAGGGAGGTTGTGGAGTCTCCCTCTCTGGAGATATTTAAGAACCATCTGGATGGATTCCAGTGTGATCTGCTCTAGGGGATCCTTCTCTGGCAGGGGGACTGGACCAGATGATCGTTTGAGGTCCTTTCCAGCCCCCAACATTCTGTGATTCCATGATTCTTTTGGAAATGAGCTACAGCTCTTCCTGCACGACTCACATCCATCTGTACAAAGCCAAGACACCCTGTATGAGAAGAGAGCCAACTCTAGGTTGTTTTCCATTGTAGAGGGAAGCCCTGTGATGACTGTGTGCTCTGTTTGGTGAGTGTCAGACAGGGACACAGAAGAAGCTGAGGGTGAGGAGACACAATCTTCTAACTTCTCCAAGGAATGCTTGGCAATCTAGACTGACTCACCATTTTACCCTTGTTCCATCCCATTTTACACTATGGAAGTCACACTTCAGTTGGTTTGAGGTTCTCCTGTGCACAACAACAACACAGCCTCACTAGAAAGAAAGAAAACTCTTCCTCCTCTATTCCCCAGAGCAGTTTATGGCTTTGTGGTTAAAACATCCTGAAAGCAGCATGACACATGGGCCTGAATCTAACCTCAGTCAACAGTGAACTCCGAAAACAAGTTGCTTTTATAGCCAAAGAGGCTGTTGTAATCTCCTACAGTCACCATGCCAGCTCAGATTAGCCTTCACTGCCTTTTCTACTGAGAGAGGGAGCTTGAGCCTGCACGTGTGGCATGGGGCACAGGCAGAGACCTGCCAGATCAGCCTTCATGCTGATCACGCTCAGGTTTGCATGGAAGCTGCACAGTGACCTGTTGTGACCAAGGCACTGATGGAAGCATGCTCAGCACTTGAGGCACCTGAAGGTCTTGGAGGCTGGGAAATGAAGTAGGTTTAGAGAAGTTATAGGAAGGGATATTTAAAGGTCATCTAGTCCAACTTCTCTGCAGTGAGCAGGGACACCTTCAGCTAGATCAGGTTGTCCAGTATGACCATGACTGTTTCCAGGGATGAGGCATCTGTGACCTCTTCTATCATCTCTCTGGGCAACTTGTGCCAATGTTTCACCACCCTTATTGTAAAAAATGTCTTCCTTGGATCTAGTCTGAAACTACCTCATCAAGCTGGACAGGTCACTTCTACCCCAATCCAAACTACTCTATGATTCTATCATTTTAAGTGCCAGAAGAGCTTAGGTGATGCTGCATTTAGGGAGCAGTTGAGTGAGGCTTACCAGGGTCATCCTTTTTTATTTAGCTCTCTGACTTTTACCACCTGTCTACTTCAAGAGCTTAGGTGCTGCTGCATTTAGGGAGCAGTTGAGTGAGGCTTACCAGGGTCATCCTTTTTTATTTAGCTCTCTGACTTTTACCACCTGTCTACTTCAAGAGCTTAGGTGCTGCTGCATTTAAGAAGCAGTTGAGTGAGGCTTACCAGGGTCATCCTTTTTTTATTTACCTTTCTGAATTTCACCACCTGTCTATTTGAAACATAGGTTTTTACTTCTGTTTTTCCTTGGCAGTTGGCTTGAGATGGTGTAGCAGTATATATGTGCAGCAATTAGCAGTCTTAATATGGAAAGAAAAATTTCCCATTTCAGCCTGTTCTCATAAAAACAAAGCTCAAATGGACAGATTTGCAGCCTCACACTTAAATATCCTGGCTTCTGTAGATCACAGAACATCATGTTTGTATTCTAAAAATACAAATATGATGCTATTTTTTCTTTCTGTACCTTTTTTTTTTTTTTTTTCTTACTGGTCTGATTAAAACCAGGTGAGATAGTTTTCTTGTTCATAAGTGGACTTCTAGTATCTGTTCATTTCTGACAAGGTGATAGAATTTGCTAAGCCAGTTTGCAAGCAGGCACCACATAATATGATTTTTTTGGTGGTGTTCATCTGAAAAGGCGTGCCTGGAGGAAGGTTCCAAGGGTGCTGTGCTCTGATTGCTGTTTTTTAGGCCAGGGAGGCACAGTGAGGAGGGCTGTGCTGTCTCATAGAACAGCCAAGCACATGCAGTGGAGTGCAGGGCAGGTAGTCAAGAAAAAGAATCCAGTAAGTGGGAGAGTTTCGTGAGAAGGCTGTTTAGAAGAGAAGGAGGCAGATACATTAGCAGGCCCCAAAGGCAACAGGATAAACTTCTGAGGGACAGAGAAGAGACTGTACAATTTGCTGAAAACCAGAAAGTCATTAATTCATTGGACTGAAAACAAGCATAAGGAGATCCATGCTGCAGAACTTTACAGTGGGCAGGCACAGATGCATTTATGATTCCTTATAATTTCTCTACTGTCTCCCTCTAAGACAATTAAAACCCATTAAAGAGTTAACTGTTCTGGTTTATATTGTAACAGAACTGTCTTTGAGATGCTTTGTCTTTTTGCTGCCTTTATGAAACTCATTTTAGACTTAAGTGCTGGAAGATCCACCTGGAAGCTATGACTAACTTGATATGCCATTGTAAATGCCAAGTCTCACCCCCGAGCTACTCTTACAGGGAACCTTTAGTAACATGTATGTGACAAGATCCCTGTCTGCACTACCAGTTTCTCAGGGCAAGAAACACAGAACCACAGGCACAGAGGTGTTGGAAGTGACCTCTGAAGATCATCTAGTCCCAATCTCTCTGCTGGAGCAGGATCACCCAGAGTAAATCACACAGGAAAATGTCCAGGCAGGTTTTGAATGCCTCCAGAGCTGGAAACTCTACAGGCCCTCTGGGCAGCCTGCTCCAGAGCCCTGCCAACCTTGAAAGGGAAGTTTTTCCTTATGTTTAGGTGGAGCCTCCTGTGTTCCAGTTCGTGTCCACTGGCCCTTGTTCTGTGGTTGGACATCACGAGAAAAGTCTGGCTCCATTCTTCTGACACTCATCCTTAACTACTGATGAGGATCAATGAGATCTCCCCTCAGATTCCACTCCTCCAAGCTGAACAGCCCCAGCTCTCTCACCTCTCCTCATCAGATATGCTCCAGCACCACTCACCATCTTAGCGACTCATGCTGAGTTCTCTCCAGTGGTTCCTCGTCCTTCTTGCCCAGAACCGGATGGGCATTGGCAGGGCTGGTGAATGCCCTGGGTAGAGCCACGGGCCTGCCTGCCAGCTGATACACTGCCAAACGTGCCCAGACAGGCTGTCTGGAGACGGTCTGCAAACGGCCTGTGAGGCTGAGCCTCCCATACTTGTGGTCACCCTGAGTACAGCCATGGGCAATAGTGGGGCTGCTTATGTGGCAAATTCATACTGACCTAGGAACCAAAGCGGCATGCACAACATTTACTTGAAAGCTCAGCTCCTTCTCGAGACATCCCAGAATGGAGCCTTGGGATACAGCATCCCCAAAGAGGGAAATACATCCCTCAAACAGGGATTGAAACTCGCGGGGAAGAGAACAGCTCTGGCCAGGAGAGCAGTGTGTGCTGAGAAGCCCAACACCAGCGTGGCTGGAAGGTGCTCGGCATCTTCCCGCTGCTTGCCCAGATGTCCGCGGAGCACGACGGAGGCATTTCCTCGGGTTAGCAGCACAAGTAGTGACGCTGACGGGCGAGACACAGCCACCCGGGACCCCCGGATGGGCTGCGGAGCCGCTCAGAGTCCCCCTGAGGCGACTGGGAGGCTGCCGGACCCCCAGCCACCAACAGGAGAAAACCTGATCTTAACCGGGGGTGAAGCAGGCTGTGCCCGCCCCGAAGCGCCTGCAGCCCGCCGGTGCCCGAAGCCGCATCTCTCAACGCCTCTTCCCGGTCACTCTAGCCCCTGGCGGGGCCGTGCCGAGCCGTGCCGGGCCAGGTACAGCCAATGGGCTGGCGGCGGCGGGAGTCCCGTCCGTGCCTGGCAGAGCGGTGACGGCCGGCGCTGGCGGGCTGGTGCGCAGGCGGGGAAGCTGCCTGCCGCGGTCAGAAGGGAGGGGAGGAGAGGAAGGGAAGGGACGGGAAGGGGGTGGCCGCGCCGGGCACAGCATGGCTGCCAAGGTAAGTCACCGCCGGCGGCGGCGGCGGGCGGGGAGGCGGCAGGCTCTCTNCGTGCCGAGCCGTGCCGGGCCAGGTACAGCCAATGGGCTGGCGGCGGCGGGAGTCCCGTCCGTGCCTGGCAGAGCGGTGACGGCCGGCGCTGGCGGGCTGGTGCGCAGGCGGGGAAGCTGCCTGCCGCGGGCGGAAGGGAGGGGGGGAGAGGAAGGGAAGGGGCGGGAAGGGGGGGGCCGCGCCGGGCACAG
>VWZE01025431.1:1159856-1195515 GCA_013396675.1 Eubucco bourcierii | reverse complement strand
GGGGAGACTTGGATTGTGTGTTGCCAAGGAGTGTTTCTGCATTCTGCATGAATGATAACCTCCACCTACCACCCTTTTGAAGGGTTGCTCTGCTTGATGCTCACTCTGGTTCTGCCAGTGCACGTTAGAGCTGCTACCTGCATGGTTGCTGGGCTGGAGTGAGGACACCTGGTCAGTGTGTCTGAAGCGTCTGTACGTGCTCAGGAAGGGCTGCAGCACTTCTGGATGTGTGTGCACCTTGGTCAACTTCTGGAATCCAGAAAATCTGAGCTGGCATGTGCCTTTCTGCCTGTAGATGAATTGGGGTTTTGCATCATGCTGTGACTGAGGTAGTGGAGCGTGCTAAGTGATCTAACCCCTCCAGGGACTGGGCAAAGTGGAGTTTGCAAATACACAAACATGTTTTATTTGTGGGGAGCACAGTGAGATTGGCAGGTTTGTGCCCAGGCAACCAAACCTTTTAAAAACAATTCTACAATCTTCTTCATATCATCAGTACTTCCATTGTTTTAGGAGGCTACCGGTCCTAGGTAGGTTGGACCAGGCTGCTGGGGCTGGTTCTTTGCCAGTTTTGCCTTCCTGATAGTGGGCTGATTGTTTCTTTGCTCTGGTGCCAGGGCTGAACTCACTGTAACTGTGCTGTTGTGTTGGTTGGGTTGGCAGGGAGAGGTACCTCTTGCTTCCTGAACCACCAGGGAACTGTGAAGCTGACTAGCATTTAACATTGAGTAGAGGTCCTGGGGTAAGGTCGTGGTGCTGGGGTGAAGCAGGATGGGTAGCTGACTTTTTCACATTAAGAAACGTGTATGAGTAAAGGGTTAAGGGAGATTCTCCTCCCCCTCTGCTTTGCCCTGGTGAGACCACATCTGGAGTAGTACTGGTCAGTTCTGTTCTGTCTCCTCAGTTCGAGAGGGATGGGGATACACTAGAGAGTCCAACGGGGAGCTTCGAGGATGGTGATGGGGCTGGAACATCTGTGTGATGGGGCTGTATAGCCTGGAGAAGAGAAGGCTGAGAGGAGATCTTATCAATGTTTGTACCTGTCTGCAGGATGGGTGTCAGGAAGAAGGCCCCAGGCTCTTTTCAGTGGTGTCCTGTGACAGGACAAGGGGCAGTGGATACAAACTGGAACACAGGAAATTCCACAGGAACACGAGAGAAAACTACTGTAAGGGTGACAGAGCTCTGGAGCAGGCTACCCAGAGAGGTTGTGGAGTCTCCTTCTCTGGAGACTTTCAAGATCCATTTGGATGTGTTCCTGTGTGACCTGCTCTAGGTGATCCTGCTTTGGCAGAGAGGTTGAACTTGATCATCTCCAGAGGTGCCTTCCAACCCCTACCATTGTATGGTTCTGTGAAAGGGGAATGACCTTAGTGGGAAGGACAGTGGAGCCTTGAATGCAATACAACAATCCTCATGGGTTTTTTTTCTCAGACCGATAGTTTTTGGGTTACTGATGCATATGTGCATTGTTAAACACTCTGGCATTTTATCAGTCACCCATACTCACATATATTTGATTTAGGTTGTTGTCTTTATGACTCTGACCTCCACAGCACCTCAGCCTCGCTCCCTACCAGATAGTCCTTGTCAGTGAGACCCAATCTCAAAGGCTTTGGACCAGAGTTGGAGGGAGGTTGTTCTGGGAACAGGCACCATGGATATTTTGTGAGAGTTCTCATTAGGATTTTTTTCTGTTTCTTTGTTTTTTGTTTCTTTGATTTTTTTCTGTTTTAAATCCAGACATCATATTTAGGAAACTCACCCACTCTGAGTTTATTCTAAATAGTGCTTCTGCAGCTTCTGATTGCTTTAGGTATTCTAAAATATGTCTGTGACACATTTTTCTTTACTCTCCACGTCTCCTCTGTCTGTGGGATAGAGATGTTTTTTTCCCTCACAACAGCCTTTCTTGTGCCTGACAGCTTTTGTTCCTTCTCAAGCACCATTGCTTGAGTTTACCAAATTTAAATGTAGGCTTTGGGGAGGATCTGGGGCTTGCCATCAGTGAGAGCCTCACTTGGATTAGGTAGGGCATGGTTACACCACAGTGTTTGCTGTACAAGCTGAGAAGGTGAGAATTTTGCTTCTTACCAAACCTCTTGGTCATCTAATGTCCAAATAGCCTCTTGTCTTCTGTAGGTGTTGCAGATTGTCCTATGAGCCTGTCTTGTCTACTTTGTCTTTCCACATTTTGGGCATTGTTACTGTTAATATTTTAGGTGACTGTGATTTGCAGCAAGTAGCACACTTGCAAGGTAACCACTCTTGAAACTGTTTGTTCTGGCTCCACAAACTGTCCTTATGACAGGAGAAGACCTCCCAGCCATGTTAGTGCTGTTTGAATTATTACTGATTCACTCGGATTAAAAATAAGTGCAAATAGTGGGGAAAAAAAACCAAACACTGCAGCTTACTGCTAGATGAATGAAATTGGATGTAATGTGGAGAGAAACACACAGACATGTGTCTTGATCCAAATGTGGCCTGGTTGGGTGAGGCCTTGAGCAGCCAAGTCTAGTTAAGATGTGTCCCTGCCCATGGCACAGGGAGGTTGGAGTAGATGATCTCCAAAGTCCTTCCAATCTAAGCCATTGAATCATTCTATGAAATCTGTAGGATCATTCTTTTTTGTGAGGTACAGTGCTTTTTAGAAAGCAGATAAAGAGTGCAAAGCTCCAGCACCTCTCTCAGGTATCATAGAATGGCTTTGATTGGAAGGGACCTCAGAGATTATCTACTTCCAAACCCCCTGCCATGCACAGGGACACCCCTCAACTAGACTTGGTTGCCATTCTTTCAGCCTAGTAACTCCCCTTGGTCACCTTCCATCACACACAGCATGGTAAGTTTGTAGACTCACAGAATGATTTGGGTTGCAAGAGACCTTAAAGATCATCTAGTTCCAACCCCCGTGCTGTGGGGCAGGGACACCTCACACTAGATCAGGCTGCTCAAGGTCTCATCCATTTTGGCCTTAAACACCTCCAGGGAGGAGGCATTAACAGCCTCCCCGAGCAACCTATTCCAGAGTCTCACCATCTTTGTACTGAAAAGCTTCTTCCTAATATTTAGTCCAAACCTACTCTCCCTCAGCTTCATTCCCCCTTGTCCTAGATACTCTTATGAAAAGTCCCCCTCCAGCTTTCCTGTAGGCTGCTTGTAGGTATCTGGGACAGACATACCTGAGACTAAAGCAGCAAATGATCAATGATATGCTGTAAAGTGAAGAACCCCTCTTGTCAGACCCCACCTGGAGTACTGTGTGCAGTTCTGGAACCCTCAGCACAGGAAGGACATGGAAGTGTTGGAGTGGGTCCAGAGGAGGGCCACAAAGATGCTCAGAGGGCTGGAGCACCTCTGCTATGAGGACAGGCTGAGAGAGTTGGGGCTCTTCAGCCTGGAGAAGAGAAGGCTTCGAGGGGACCTGATAGTAGCTTTCCAGTATCTGAAGGGGGCCTACAGGAAGGCTGGGGAAGGATTATTTACAAGGTCCTGCAATGACAGGACAAGGGGCAATGGGTTTGAACTGGCAGAGGGGATGTTAGGAGGAAGTTCTTTGCAGTGAGGGTGAGACACTGGCACAGGTTGCCCAGGGAGGTTGTGGCTGCTCTTTCCCTGGAGGTCTTCAAGGCCAGATTGGATGAGGCCTTGAGTGACCTGTACTAGTGGGAGGTGTCCCTGTCTATGGAAGGGGGTTGGAACTAGATGATCCTTGAGGTCCCTTCCAACCTTACCATTTTAAAAAAAAATAAAAAAAAAAAAATAAAATAAAAAAAAATCAGAGTCCTTTAGAAAGTGACCTTTTGAAAGCTTTTTGACCAGCATACCTTATTTTCTAAAAGCTACCAGAAGAGGAAATTCAATTCCCCTGCTAAGGTCTGAGTTTTGCTAAGCCAGCAATCACGATCCTGGAGTTGTAGTTATCTGTAGAGCTATCGTTAGGTTATATTGAGATTAGCCACAAATTACAGAGCTGGAACTTGATGATATCTTCCATTCAAAATGGAAATATTAAGAAAATAGTTTGACTTTAAAGGTGTTTATTAGCATGTAGTCTTGAATTTTCTTTTTTTTTCCAGTCTTCAGGTCACCCTTATAAATCAATCCCATGTGCAGGTAATAGACTCTCACCCTCTTAAAGTCTAGTTTCTTTTTTTTAAAGAAAAAAAAAAGGATAAAAAATATCTGATCAGTATAAAAATTTCAAGGCTTTTAAAGGCTATTTTTGCAATTATGGGGACCTATCAGATGAGTAATTCATGTGCTTTTTACAATGATGGTTTTTATGTCCTTGATTAGGGCAATTGAAGAATTGCAAAGAGCAACCTTAATTCCAAAGCTAGGATGTGGAAGAAGGTGGTGTGGAGATGACCACAGTTATTACCTAACCTTATAAATAGGTAGAAGCACTTCCCCACCCCCACCCCATTCTCCTCCTCCGGATACCTTTATGTAATTAGTGTTCTGCAGTTTTAAACCCTGGACTGTTGAGCTAAAAAGCTGCTGAGCAAATTTCAAACATAACCTTTCTGAGCTGTTGTGGAACTGCAGAGGGGAGGGAAGCAACAGGGATCAAAGTCTGAATGTTTCCTTTGGAGTTGAACACATTGCCTAAAGTTTTCAGTTTAAGAAGAAAAGGATGAGAAGAGTGATTGGAGGTATTTGAATTCCATTTGTTATGTCCTCAGCAGATTTATCTTTTCTTGCCATTTGTGGCACTGTCCCCTCTGTGCTGCTTCCTTCACAACTGAAAGTGGTTTACTGGAGTTTAAATAGTTGTGTAAAATTCCATCAACCACAGAATTTTTTTTTTTTTTATCCAGCTTCATACCCAGTTTGTTTTTCTTTTTGTGTACTTCAGGTAGGTAAGTGCTACCTGATCTTTAGTCACTGAAGATTTTTAACGTGTTCTTTTCCTTCACCCAAACTTTATTTCTATCTGAGAGGATAAGTTTAAACTCAGCAGGAAATGGAAGGTTCAGAGAAGGTTCCTTGGCAGATTGGAGTCTTTTTTTAGTGCTGCCTTTGCCAAGAGATGAGGAGAGAGCAACAACTTAACACTCTCTGTTCCTTGTTTTTCTTTCTGATGTGGTGTGCTGGCAAAAAATGTCTGTAGCTCTCAGAATGTGGAGTCTTGGAAAGGCACACAGGTTTTTCTACCTTCCTCTTGACAGTGTTTCCATTCTGCCTGAAAGTGCTCTTAGTCACAGAGGGAGGATGACTTCACAAGGATGTTCCCAAGCCAAACATCAATCATCCAGCCAGCAGGAGGGAGAAATTCTAATTGTCTTCACGTTGAAGTTGCTGTTCCTTATCCCAACTCCTCTGAACTCTCTCAGCCAATGGAGCTATCATTTGTTGGGGTTTCTGCCTCAGTCAAAGGGTATTTAACTCTGGAAAGTTAGCAGATATGCTCACTTCATGGAAGCAAAGCAGTAAATTAGAATAGTTTTTAAGTGATATATTAGAGCAAATTATTTGGTGTTGGGGTAGGTTAAGCAGCACCTGGCTAAGCCTTTCATCAGAGACAGGTTAAGTGTTAATCAAAATGCAGGTAACATCTTAGAAACAGTAAAGGCCATCAGCAGGACCATGAGATAACGATTCTGTGTCTGTGCACACCGCAGAGCAGGAGAACGCTCAGAGGTCTGGCAGCCCTGCCATGTGAAGAAAGGCTGAGAGAGCTGACTTTGTTCAGCCTGGAGAAGAGAAGGCTTAGGGGAGGCCTTTTTACTATGGACCAGGAGGCTATAAGGAGGGTGGAGACTCCCTTTTTATGAGCAGTCATGTGAAAGAGAGCAGAGGTGGTGGGGATGAGTTACTGCTGGAGAGATTCCCATTGGACAAATATTTCCCCATGAGAACTGTTGGATATTAGAGTCATCTCCCAGGGGAGGCAGTGGAATCCCCTACTTTTAAGATTCAGCTTGACAGGCTGCTGGGCCACCTCATTTCAAATACACTGTTCTCTGGAGAGGTTGGACCAGAGGGTCCTTGGGGTCCCTTCCATCCTTGCATTCTGTGTGTGAGCTATGACTTGGAGGTCTGTGTTCAACTGTGAGCTCATGTGATTTTCTGTAGTGAAAAATCAGACCTTCTGCCTACTCTTGCATGTTTCTGATGGTACTTTGCATTTTTGCTGCAGTTCTTTTACTCCAGGTGCCTGTTAGAGCTTCTTGGTGGAATCTGGTCTGGTGAGTGTTGTTACAGGTCTCTCCTGGGTCATCTTCTAGGCTTTATCTGTACCAGGACAGGAGGCTCCCTACTTAGATGGGTGGTCTCTTCTCCTTAGTATCAGGTGATAAATTGAGAGAGGAAATGGTCTGAAATTGTGCCAGAGGAAGTTTAGATTGGATATTAGGAAAAGTTTCCTCCCAAGAAATGTGGTCGGGCTGCCCAGGGAGGTGATGGAGTCACTATCCCTGAAGATGCTTGAGAAATGTGTGGACATGGCACTTTGGGACATGAGTTAGTGACTACAGTGGTCTTAGGCTGAATGCTAGACTTGATCTTGGAGGCCTTTTCCAAGCCAAAGAGTTCAGTGAAAGGTGTGTTGTGCAGTAGTGGTGAAGGATTATCCTCTCACCTTTGGGACGTGGTTTTCCTGTCCCATCCACCCATCGCGTGACCTGATACCTAGGTCTGATTTTAGGACGGAGGAAAAGAGGTCTGAAAATTAGTATTAGTGAGCAAGCAGCAGGCTGTTTGTTGTTGTCATCTCTCTGTGCCTTGGAAATCCATCTCATTTCCACTTCTCCCTGGATCCTTGGCTACTAAAACCTCTTGGTCACGTATTTTATTATTGTAGGTCTTTATCGTGTTTGACAACTACTGTTTGATGGAACATCACTGATTTAACAGATCTTTGGCAGAAGAAACCTTTAAGTGAGGCACTGAGTATGAAAAGCCATTAGAAAAAAACAGGGTATGTAAAAATACTGTGTCTGGCTGATTCCTGCTTTCAACCCATTGTGCAGTCTGAATCTGACTAGAGAAATCTTCACGTGTTTAGGGGAAGAAATTTTTGAATAATTTCACATTTCCATTAAAATAGTTTTTGTCACTGACATCAAGTCAGCCTTCCTCCTTCCTGTCACTTCACCTGTCTAATGCTGCTTGCCATTATGTGTCAGTCTAACTGGAAACTACTTTGTAAAGATCATGAATTAGTCCCATGTTGATGCTGTTCAGAAGGGAGAAAAATATGGCAACAACAAACTTTCCTGCAGTTGCTTTTGCTCTGTTCACACACCCAAATTGGTTCCTTGGGTCTGCATCTTCCCTTTGTCCTTTCTTCCCAGGCTGGGAAGCAGGAGGTTCAGGCTTTTCTGCATTGTGAACACTATGCTACAGAAGTTTGGGCTTCCCACAGTAAAGAAAGTGGTAGGGATTGTAAACCTCTTGTTACGTACTTTTGGTGCTTTGTTGCATGTGAACTGTAGGTTCAGTATCTCGGGAGAATAGCCCAAACCAGAAAACTTCAGTCTTGAATTCAACTCAAATATTGTATCACTGAATGAGATTTGAGGTGCTGGAGTGGGTGCAGAGGAGGACAATGAAGCTGGTAGAGGAGGTCTGGTGAGGAGCAGCTGAGAGAATTGGGGTGTTCAGTCTGGAGAAAAGGAGACTGAGGGGAGACTACTGGGTCTCCACAGCTCCCTGAAAGGAGGTCGTAGCCAGGTAGAGTTTGGTCTCTTCTCTCTAGTAATAAGTGATAGGAGGAGAGGAAATGACCTCAAGTTGCACCAGGGGAGCTTTAGGTTGGCTATTAGAAGAAACTTCTTCACTGCTCTCAGTTTCATCATCCTGCAGCCTGTATTGTCCTGACCTAGGTGCAAGACCTTACACTTTACTTTTTCTTTGGCGATGTCAGGATGCTGACATCACCCCAAAGTGTCCAAGGAATGAGATGGAAGAAGCACTTCTTGTTAATGAGACATTAAAAGAGTAGTGTTAGAATCTCTCTGCTATATTAACCCCACCTCTGTGTGTAGTTAAAGTGGTGTTTCTACATTTTAGTTTAGCTTCAGTGTCCCCAAAGAAAATGGCAATCTCTTCTTAGCAAAATAAAATAAAATATCTAATTCTCTTTTCCCCTCTGCTTGAAAGTGCCTGCCTGGAAGTAATTTTAGGATTAAATTTCTGATTTAATTCCTGTCTCTAAATAAAAATTTCTATTTGACATCATCATCATTTTCCCTGCAACCAAATGAGCTCACAAAAATATTCTGAGGGCAGTGCAGCAGAAATAAATGTAATGTTTTAATGAAACAGTTATTGCTTTATGCAAATCTGTGTGATAAAATAGGCTTGCAGATGAGAAGCCAAAAGCACTCAAGCTAAAATCAGAATGGATTCTAATTAAAATGTATTAAAATGCTGCAAATGTTTCTGCAGTTTCTTAAGGAGCTGAAAAGGTTTTTTTATTATTATTATTGTTGTCAAGTACCTTAAAAACAAAATTATTGTGAACTCTTTAACTGTCTTGACTCAGTTGCAGCAAGTCAGCAGCAGATAAATCTTAAAATCAGTTAATGTAAAGCAGCAACTGAGGTCTTCATTGGTTTATTTGCTAATTCAACTGCAAATTATTTCCTAGCAGCCTCTTTGCCAGCTTCAACTGGTTCAGGTTAGTAGGGAGAAGGAAGGTCACATGCCCACAGTGACTGTGTGATCTGCTAATATTTAAGCAGCAAGCACTTGTGTATTGCTAATATTGAAGAGAAGAACTGTAAACCAAAATACAAATTGCTTTTACTTTGTAATTGCTGGAAATGATCTAACAATTTAACCTGGAAGGCACAGGATGAGAATCGAAGCACTGGGGGTGGCGTTGCTTGCAGGAAAAGGAAAGTGTTTGTAAACTCCTCCTTTGGCATAGAATTGTTTTGTTTGGAAAACACCTTTAAGAGCATCCAGTCCAAGCATTCTCTAACTCTGCCCAGGCTGGGGCTAAACCATGGCCCTCAGCATCAGATCTTTGCCTCTTTGCATTCTCTGCCTGGACAGGTTCCTGTGTGATCTGCTCTAGGTGACCCTACTCTGACAGCAGAGTTGGACCGGATGAACTTTCAAGGTCCCTTCCAGATCCTGACATTCTGTGATGATTCTGTGAAACACCTCCAGGGATGGGGATTCAACCACCTCCTTGGGCAGTCTCTTCCAGTGTTCGAGAATCCTTTCAGTCAAGAAGGTTCTTCTCGTACCCAACCTAACCTCCCCTAGTGCAACCCGAGGACATTTGCTCTCCTCCTGTCACTTGTTACTAGGGAAATCAGCTTCCACCTCCTTCCCTCACAGTCTTGCTGCAGTTCCCAACATCTCAGCTCTGACTTTCTTCTCTTGTGCCCTGACTGTCCCTACCTATAGCAGAGGGTTGGAACTAGATGATCATTGAGGTCCCTTCCAACCTAAACCGTTTTGTGGTTCTATGAGTGAGCCATTTTCTCCTCTCTTGTGCGCTGAAAGCAGAAAAGAAACTCCTCAGTCTTCCTGTGGCTCTAACATGCTGCATTCACCACCAGCACCAGAGTTGTCATTCCATGGAAATGCAGAGAGCCTGCACCTTCTGCTGCTGCCTCAACAGACAATGAATACCCCAGACCTGAGATACCAGCTGAGCAAACCCTTAATGAGAATCTGCAGCTCTGAAATCTGCCAAACTTTCCATGTCTTCAGACGAAATTAAAAGTACATCCCTCATGCAAGCATCAGCTCTTAGTTTCCTTAATTGTTGGGATATTTTGCCACCCAGCTTAGATATTTTGACACAGCAGGCAAAACCAAAAATCTTTAAGGGAGACAGAGAGATGCTATTTGAAAATCCCAAGCTTTCCATATGGTGGGACAATGGAGAGATTCTATGGCTCCTTCAGCTTTCCCAGAGCATGAGTACCCTCCCAGTGACCCAATGCTGTGCTGAGTGCTGCAGAGCAAAAAAAAGGAAAACAACCTTTTTTTCCACCCTTACTTCAAGTCAGCACAGTGTTATTATTTGCTTAAGTACGTGTTAGAATGCTGCTGTTATTTTTGTCAGCCCCGAGGACATGTTCTCAGCTCCAGGATGTGAGGGGTTTTTTTTTTTTTGAGTCTCATCACTTTTAAGCCTTTAACATAAAGTTTGTTTTGTGTGTGTGTGAGATGCTCTTTCCATTGTGCAGTTGTCTTTTGTTCTTTTTAAGGTTGTAGAATCAGATCCATACACACATAGAGGGATTCATGCCCACTCCCACACCCTTCCCAGTTCTCTGAGCTGCTGAGGTGTGGAGCATTTTTTGAATAGAGTTGAATAGCTGCAGCTAATTATAAATAGGATCTTGAAAAGTGAACTTCTGTGTTCGAAGAAGAAAACACCGAAACAAAATACATTTACCTGTCAGTTACTCCTGCATAATTCCTGTCACACAATTATTAGTCAAGACATGTAATATATAGGAACTTTTCTCCATCACATCCCTTACACTTGCTCATCCACGAGCATCAAGTCACAAATAACAACAGTTACTCTGGCAACAACTTCACAACAGACAGTGAGGGGCTGGAGCAGGTCCAGAGAAGTGCAATAAAGCTGATGAAGGGTCTGGAGAGCAGGGCTGGGGAGGAGCAGCTGAGGGAGCTCAGGGGGTTTAGTGTGGAGGAGGTTGAGAGGAGATCTACTCTGTACAGCTTCCTGAAAGGAAGTCATAGTGAGGTGGGGACCAGTCTCTTCTCCCTAATATCAGGTAGTAGAAGGAGAGGAAATAGCTTTAGGTTTAGGTTGGATATTGGGAAAAATTAATTTGCTGAATGCGTGGTCATGGAGTGGAAGGAGCAGGCTGCCCAGGGTGGTTGTGGAGTCACCTTCCCTGGAGGCATTCAAGAAACCTGTGGACATGACAGCCTGGGACTGCAGTGGTGTTGGGTCAGTTATTTGACTTGGCAATTTTAAAGGTCTTTTCCAACCAAAACAATTCTATGATTCTAAGATAGACCTTTCCACAAGTTTTGACACTGATTAAACATCCAAGTAATTTTTTTTTTTCTTTGTCAAAGAATTAGAATCAGGATGGTTTGGGTTGGAAGGGACCATAAAGATCATCCAGTTCCAAGCCTGCTGCCATGGACAGGGAGACCTCTCACTAGCCCAGGTTGCTCAAGGCCTGAGCCAGCCTGGCCTTGAACACTCCCAGGGAGGGGCTTCCACAGCATCCCTGGGCAACCTGTTCCAGTGTCTCACCACCCTCACTGTAAAGAATTTATTCCAGTCTAAATCTCCCCTCTGTGGGTTTAAAGCCATTCCCCTCTCGTCCTATCACAACAAGCCCTTGTAAAATATCCCTTCCTGGCTTTCTTGTAGGCCACATCAGGTGCTGAAGCCCTTCATAAGGTCTCACTTCACTTCTCCAGGCTGAACAACCCCAAATCTGGGAGCAGATCACTCTCTTTTGGTACCCTTGTAGCCCTGCTCCAGGCTTGATCTCTTCCTAGTACAGCGTGTTTCTGTTTAGTGCAGCAAACCATCCTTGCTCACTCACCAAGATCTTGTGTCACACTTTAACTTCCAGTAGGTTGACACCCAGGAGAATAAAATCACAGAGGAGCCTTTACTGACAGTGTTCAGTGTGTCTATTCCTGCTACTGTTGGCTCTCTTGCTTCTCTGATTATGAAGGTGTCAAAGCATCAAAGCATGGGACACATCTGAGGTTGCTGTTGTGCTGCACGATGCCTGGTGCAGAGCAGGACTCTTGAGAAGCTCTGCAGGGTTTCAGCATTGCATCTGCTGTTGTGAATCTTTTGATGGTGACTGCTCTTTGGTAGTGGAGTCTGAGCAGTCAGACTGTAAGAGCTGCTTCATTCTCTGCCAGGGGCAGAGTGAACATCAGGGTGTTAGGGGCTGGAGCCTAGGGAAACAACTGGCCAAACGTTTTCCTCTCTTTGTGTAACTGGAAGCTGTGTGGTGATCTCCAGTGGGTTTGTGTGCAGGAATAGTTTGGTGTGTTGGGAATAAACTTGTGTGAGAACAGTCTTCTCAACACCAAACTGGGTGGAGTGGCTACCACACCAGAGGGCTATGCTGCCATTCAGTGAGACCTGGACAGGCTGGAGGATTGGGCAGAAAGAAATTTAATGAAATTCAACAAGGGCAAGTGTGGAGTCTTGCACCTGGGAAAGAACAGCCCCAGAGATCAGTATAGGTTGGGGACTGAGCTGCTGGAAGGCAGCAAAGGGGAAAAGGATTTGGGACTCCTAGTGGATGGGAGGCTGACCATGAGCCAGCAATGTGCTCTGGTGGCCAGGAGGGGTAATGCCATTCTGGGTTGGGTTAGAAGGGCTGTGGCTAGGAGGTCAAGAGAGGTTTTCCTGCCCCTCTACTCTGCCCTGCTGAGGCCACATCTGGAGTACTGTGTCCAGTTCTGGCCCCTCCAGTTCAAGAGGAACATAGAAGTGCTTGAGGGAGTCCAGCACAGAGCCACAAAGATGCTGAAGGGAATGGAACAGCTCTGTTATGAGGAGAGCCTGATGGAGCTGGGGCTGTGCTGCTTGGAGAAGAGATAACTGAGAGGTGACCTTAGCAATGATTATTAATATGTAAAGGTGAGTGCCAGGAGGCTGGAGCCAGGCTCTGCTGGGTGATGCCCAATGCCAGGACAAGAGGCAGGGGGTGAAAGCTGAGGCATGGAAATTTTCATTTAAACATGAGGGGGAAATTTTTCCCTTTTGAGGGTGACAGAGCACTGGAACAGGCTACCCAGGGGGGCTGTGGAGTCTCCTTCTCTGGAGATATTCAGACCCCACTTGGATGTGTTTCTGTGTGATCTGGTCTAAGTGGTCCTGCTCTGGCTGGGGGCTTGGACTGGATGATCTTTTGAGGTCACTTCCAGCCCCTGACATTCTGTGAACAAGCCAGCTGCATTAGCTTTGGGATGTTGAAAGCAGGATCAAAGCTAGCAGGTAATTGCCCA
Source organism: Eubucco bourcierii (assembly GCA_013396675.1). Lineage (NCBI taxonomy): Eukaryota > Metazoa > Chordata > Aves > Piciformes > Ramphastidae > Eubucco > Eubucco bourcierii. Next base: position 1,182,570 of record VWZE01025431.1, on the reverse strand, counting down.
ATAAAGTAAGTCTGTTAGCTTTGATGCACTTGAGGGAGGCAAAGCTTCCACTTAGCATGGTGCAGAAACCGCTCCCAGAGTTCTCATTGTGACAGAGTGAAGCTAGACCTGAATGGTTTGACTTGAGGTTTGCTGTCTGTATCAACCAGAAAATAATGTTGTGCTTCACCACGGTGTGGGGTAGACACAGCACAACTCTCAATAGTGTTTGGTCTGTAGCTCTGCCTACTGACTCAGCCTGTAGGGTCTGAGAAGACTTTGTTGGTGGTTGTTAATAACATTTCTCTTTCTTAGCTTAGTTAGGTGTTACTAGAGAGAGGAGTGTGGCAACTGCTACTTAGTGTAGGGTTACACATCTGCAAAATGTAATTATGAACTTTGACCACGAGGATGAAAACTGTAGAAAATAAGTGGGTTTGGCTCAAGGCTGACTGTGCTTGGACTGATCAGAGCAAATGTACCTGGTTAGTAGTTAGCAGCTTAGCTTACAGTACTTCTTACCCTAAGCCTTTGTGTAGCTGTGCCAAATGCCATCTGATTATATTTTCCTGGGAGCAATACCCGACTTACCCCAGGGAGGTCTGCTGAGGAGGTCTTTCTGATCTGCATTCTGTGCAAGCTGTCCTTGCAGTTGTCTGGTTCCCTGCTTGGTAACCTGCTCCACGTCTTCCTTGCAGACTTCTCTGTAATGCTGTTTCCTCTGCAGATCACAACCAAGTTCTTTTCCTTGTATTCCATGGTGCAGGAGGAAGACTGAGGTGAGACTGTGCTGAAGTGTGTTGGGCCACCAAAACCTGGCTGTTGGGGCAGCTGAAACAGGAGGCAGTGCCCTAGTGTTGATTCGGAGCACTGTTGTAACTTGGGACTGTTCAGCATGGAGAAAAGAAGGCTTTGGGGAGACCTTAGAGCAGCCTTCCAGTACCTGAAGGGGGTCTACAAGAAAGCTGAGGAGGAAAAGTTTACTAGGGCTTGTAGTGATAGGATGAGGACCAATGGATTGAAGCTTGAGGAGGGCAGATTTAGGTTGGAGATTAGGAAGACATTCTTTCCAGTGAGAGAAAGAATATGGGAAATGTTTATCTCTGTGGTTTTAGATAGGACTTGATGCTGTCCCAGTAAACTTTCTGGAATATTATAGGAATTCCTAGGTATTCTTGCATCCCCATCACCTTTCTACTCTATGCAAATGGTGTCTACTAACATGATCTTTAATATCAAGATGAGAAGATCAGACATTTTATTTCTGCCATTAGATTTGTGCTATATTGACATTAATTCTCTTTTTCCTGCTCTCCTTTTTCTGTCTTGCTCATCCATGGTGTTATTCTTCTTTATTGGGTGGAGTACACTTACTACTTCATTACTCCTTTTGTATCTCTTCATATCATATATCATCTGACAACCTGTTCCTTCTTGCCTTGTGTATGACAAGTCTATTAATAGAGTTGATTGGAAATAGAATAGAATTTTCTCTGATTCCCAGTGGATTCTGTTTTCTTGGCACCATGAGGATGGTGGCACACTGGAACAGGTTGCTCAGGGAGGTGGTAGGTTTAGGTCAGACATTAGGAAAAAGTTTTTCATGGAGAGAGTGGTCAGGGACTGGAATGAGCTGCCCAGGGAGGTGGTGGAGTCACCCACCCTGGATTTGTTTAAGGGTGGTTCGGATGTGGTGCTTAGGGATATGGTTTAAGGTGAATCTTGTTGAGTAGGGTTCTGGGTTGGACTTGGTGATCCTGAGGGGCTTTGCCAACCTGAATGTTGCTGTGATTCTGTGTAGTTGAGGCCTCATCCTTGGAGGTATTCACAGTCAGGCTCAACAGGGCTCTGAGCAACTTCATCTAGGAGGAGGATGTCCCTGCTGACTGCAGGGGGCTTGGACTTGATACCCTTGCAGGTCCCTTCCAACCCAAACTATTCTGTGATTCTAAGATCATTGGATAGTTGGGAAGAGTCTGTCTGCGTGTGGTGCTGAGCCCCAGAATGCACACCAGGGTAAATGGAGCGTAAGTCAAGGAGGAGTAGAGAGCTCTGCTGGAGAAAATGGGCTGCAATGAAGAACAGGTTCCAAGGGAGCCTAAGGATGTGAGAAGCTCTAGGTGTGCAAACCAGCTGCTGTCACTTGCAGAACTTTGCCTTTCTCCATGCTCTCTCCATCTCCCTTTTGCTGAAGGTCATTGCTGATGGAAGGGATCCCTGGGCAGCCTGTTCCAGTATTTCACCATTCACTGTGAAGAACTTCTTCCTTATGTCCAACCTAAATCTTGTCTGCTTCAGTTTCAAACCACTGCCCCTCATCCTGTCACCACAAACCCTTCTAAACAGTCCCTCCCCAGTCTTCCTGTAGGTCCCCTTCAGATGCTGAAATGTAAGTATGAGGTCTTCCTCCAGGTTGGGTCTGACCTGGGTCCCACTCAACTGGAGTCCTGTGTGCAGTTCTGGAGCCCCCAACACAAGAAGAACATTGAAGGGTTGGAACCAGTCCAGAGGAGGCCACAAAGATGATGAGAGGGCTGCAGCAGCTCTGCTGTGAGGACAGACTGAGAGAGTTTGGGCTTTGCAGCCTGGAGAAGAGAAGGTTTCCAGGAGACCTTAGAGTAGCCTTCCAGTATCTGAAGGGGGCCTACAGGAAGACTGGGGAGGGACTATTGACAAGGGCTTGCAATGACAGGACAAGGGGCAAGGGGTTTGAAGTGGCAGAGGGGAGATTTAGACTGGATGTTAGGAGGAAGTTCTTTGCAGTGAGGGTGGTGAGACACTGGCACAGGTTGCCCTGGGAAGTTGTGGCTGCTCCTTCCCTGGAGGTATTCAAGGCCAGGTTGGAGGAGGCCTTGAGTGACCTGTACTAGTGGGAGGTGTCCCTGCTTATGGCAGGGGGTTGGAACTGGATGAGCTTTGAGGTCCATTCCAATCTTACCATTCTATGATTCTATGACTGAAGCTGGTGAGGGGCCTGGAGCACAGCCCCGTGAGGAGAGGCTGAGGGAGCTGGGGGTGTGCAGCCTGCAGAAGAGGAGGCTCAGGGCAGACCTCATTGCTCTCTACAGCTACCTGGAAGGAGGTTGTAGCCGGGTGGGATTGGTCTCTTCTCCCAGGCAACCAGGAAAAGAACGGGGACACAGTCTCAAACTGTGCCAGTGGAGGTCTAGGCTGGATGTTAGGAGGAAGTTGTTGACAGAGAGAGTGATTGGCATTGGAATGAGCTGCCCGAGAATGTGGTGGAGTTGCTAGAGGTGTTCAAGAAAAACCTGGATGGGGCACTTATTGCTATGGTCTTGATGGACTAGTGCTGGGTGTAGGTTGGACTGGATGAGCTTGGGAGTCTCTTCCAACCTGGTTGATTCTTTGACTGGTGTGGCTGCGGTATCATCATCATCATCATCANAAGGGTGGTGAGGCACTGGCACAGGTTGCCCAGGGAGGTTGTGGCTGCTCCCTCCCTGGATGTGTTCAAGGCCAGATTGGATGAGGCCTTGAGTAACCTGTACTAGTGGGAGGTGTCCCTGCCTATGGCAGGGGGTTGGAACTAGATGATCCTTGAGGTCCCTTCCAACCTTACCATTCTATGATTCTATGATTCTATGATCATTTGTCCTCCTGAAGCTGGGACACAACCTACTAGAGGCTCTTTTCCATAACTGAGATCAAAAAGACCTTTCAAAATGGAAATTAGTGGATGGCACTTGGATAAACTGCTTAACATGGTGCTAACCATCCTTTTCCTCTCCTTTTTCCTGGGAAAATTGAGGTAGTAGACTGTGGGAAATGGAGGGAAGCTGTTGGTGCACAGCTGCTGCTGGGGTGCTGCTGTGTGGTGCCCTGTGTGTCCAGTGACAGGACCTGGCTTTCAGTGTATGATTTGAAAGAAATTTACTGTAAAAAACCAAAACAAACCAAAACCCAAACCAAACAAACAAACAAAAAAAAGAAGCCACCCAAATCCCTGCATCAGTCAAAGAGGGCTGAAAAATGGCAGCTGGGCTGTGAGCACCATTTTACTATCTCCTGAGTTTCTCAAGATGGTTCATGTCAGTGATACCAAAGGAAAATGAACATGGATTCAGGTCCCTTCATCTCTTCATCTTTGCTTTCTTTAGGCTTTGACTTCTGACACAGCATAAAGTTTAAACTTTGAGGCAGATGAAACTGTGTAATGCCTATAGGTGTTAGAAATGTCTTTTATTTGCTTGTGCACTGGGAAGATTCAGGATTGCTGCAGTATAGATTCCCAGTGGCTCTAAAATACCAGATTTTTACAAACGAGGTCAGGTTAACTCTCTGCTTACTGCACAATGATTCCATGGAGGACAGCTTGTACCTTAGAAAAGGCACATTTTTAAGATCCTCACCTTCACAATTACACTTCTATTTTTTAAAATAATTTTTTTTTTTTTAAAACAATTGCCCTCAAACAGGTTTCTGTGCAAACACAGAAGTGGGACTCCAGCTGTGGACTCTGCCAGCTGAGTCCTAGCAAAACTCCAGGTGTGGTTTTTCCCTTTAAAAAAAAAAACCAAACCTCCAACTTGTCCAACTTGTATAATTTTATTAGAAGCCTCATTCATGCACTTTTCTTAAAATACTCTTTTTTTCTTCTTTTTTTTTTTCTTTTTTCTGGGGGGTGGGGTGGATTTTTGCTGTCTCTTTCTTTATAAATGACCTCTTTAGGATGAAGGGAACCGTAATAAAGCTTTTTAAGGTGTATGTGAAGATCTGATGCTGTTGTACAAGCTTACACAGACTCCTGCAGCAGTCCAGTGTGCTGCTAGAAATGCACTTGCAGTCACATTCACCTTTTTACTCTAGGAACCCATGAAGTAGGTAGTCATGTTTTGTTGATAGCATCTCTGAAGTTTAATTCTTAGGCCAGGGTAAGATTTTTATACCTTGTCCTTTGGGTTTTTCTTCCCTCTTACAGAGATGTAGGTGATCCTGCTTTGGCAGAGGAGTTGGGCTGGGTGAGCTTTTGAGGTCCCTTCCAACTCCTGACATTTGGTGATTCTGTGATATTTACCCAAGTTTGTGGAAAACCCACATTTGCTTGCAAAATACATACATACATACACACACACATATATATATAATTAGCAACAAATTAATGTGCTGGATCAATTTATCAGCTCCTGGTTGTTATGTTGGCAAGCAAAATTGTATTAGAGTATCCTTCTTTACCATGAAGGTGGTGGAACACTGGAACGTATTGCCCAGGGAGGTGGTTGAGGCCACATCCTTGGAGATATCCAAGATGAGGCTGGACAGGGCTTTGGGAATCATGATCTAGTGGAGGATGTCTCTGCCTTGTGCAGGGGAGGGGTTGAACTGGATGATATTTGGAAGTCCCTTCCAAACCAGACCATTCTCTGATCCTGAAGGAGAGGAAACTTCTGTGTCAGGCACAGGTGAAGGGAGTGAATCCACTTTCTCCAAAATGAGCAAATGCTATGGTGTGTCAAGGAGGAAAATACTGAGAGGGGCTTACTCCATAGTGGATATAGAATGCTTTTTAATTTAGGGGGGGAAAAAAAAATCAAACTACTTTGGGTTTATGGTGATAACTGTAATTTTAAATTTAAGTGAAACTAAGTACTTGTCTGACCTGCAGAAAATCCACATATTGTGTGCTCTGAATTTACTATGAAAAAGGTCTACACTGTGAGTTTAAAATGCTAGAAGGAGGAGATAGAAGTACCAATAAACCAAATAATTACACCAGAACTCAAAGTCTTTTAGGGAGTTGCTTTCTTGCTCCAGTCTGTAAACTGAGTATTTTCTTCTTGCTATCTGTAAGCTTGGTGGGGGGAGCTCCTGAAATCCCTAGATGAAAGATGCTGAGAGTATAAAAAAAAATCTCCACGGTAAAGGTGGTGCCAGTGCCAAATCCCAGCAGAGGAGAATGCTGAAAAGCTTTGATACTTGACTGTCTTGATGACTTGTTAATGTGTGCTCGTTCAAGAATTGCAGGCTTGCAGAAGGGGGAAGCAGTTAATGAGAGAAGTGTTGACAAACTCGGTGGAAATGTAAAATGAGTAAAAGCAGCATGGCCAGCTAAGGCAGTTCCTAATTTATCTGAGGTAAACGTTTATCTGCATCAGGCATTCTGCTGTTTGAATTCTGCCTTCCAAGTGACACTTTTGACACCTTTTGGGTATAAATTAGGCATATTAATGTAATTGTGTTTACTTGTAGGTGGCTCTAACCAAGAGAGCTGATCCAGCTGAGTTGAAAACAATATTTTTGAAGGTATGTATAAAGTAAATATTTTACTCTTTCTGCTTAAATTTTTTTCCTGTCTTTTTTCTCCTTTATTGCAGCATACAACTCCTGATAGTTTTTCCAACCATTAATCATTCACTGTATTATTACCATGTTAGACTTAAATACCATTATGAGAATTGAACAATGCTCACCAAGAAGTCAGATACATTCCTGAGTGATGATTGTATTGACTCAGAAGAAGTATTACTATCTTAGAAAAAAACCCTGCATTGTTCAGAGAATGTGGTGGGAGTTTCAATATTGTTCCTACATGTGGTAAAATGTTCCTGTAGACACCTTGCTGTTAGACCCTTCCTCTCCCTTCCTCTCCCTTCCTCTCCCTTCCTCTCCCTTCCTCTCCCTTCCTCTCCCTTCCTCTCCCTTCCTCTCCCTTCCTCTCCCTTCCTCTCCCTTCCTCTCCCTTCCTCTCCCTTCCTCTCCCTTCCTCTCCCTTCCTCTCCCTTCCTCTCCCTTCCTCTCCCTTCCTCTCCCTTCCTCTCCCTTCCTCTCCCTTCCTCTCCCTTCCTCTCCCTTCCTCTCCCTTCCTCTCCCTTCCTCTCCCTTCCTCTCCCTTCCTCTCCCTTCCTCTCCCTTCCTCTCCCTTCCTCTCCCTTCCTCTCCCTTCCTCTCCCTTCCTCTCCCTTCCTCTCCCTTCCTCTCCCTTCCTCTCCCTTCCTCTCCCTTCCTCTCCCTTCCTCTCCCTTCCTCTCCCTTCCTCTCCCTTCCTCTCCCTTCCTCTCCCTTCCTCTCCCTTCCTCTCCCTTCCTCTCCCTTCCTCTCCCTTCCTCTCCCTTCCTCTCCCTTCCTCTCCCTTCCTCTCCCTTCCTCTCCCTTCCTCTCCCTTCCTCTCCCTTCCTCTCCCTTCCTCTCCCTTCCTCTCCCTTCCTCTCCCTTCCTCTCCCTTCCTCTCCCTTCCTCCTCCTCCTATCTTGCTTGTATGCTTGAGAGAAGTGTCCTTGAGTGTGTGGCTGGAAATTGGCCGCCTTTGATCCATTCCTACATTGAAATCACCATTCCTACCTTCTGAACATTCCCTATTGCGGTGTCACTACCAGCTGGGTAGCCTGGTATAAAGAGAGAGCACAGAAATGGGTGAGTCTGGAGGAGGATGTGTGTGGAGAAGGTGCCAAAAGGAACTGGGGTACCTGAATTCTTTTTGTGAAGGTGTTGAGTGCCTGGCAGAGCTTCCCAGGTTCCTCCCTCCACCTCCTCTCTCTCCAGCATCATGCCCCAATCTCCCTGCACTTCTTGCTGTGTTTTCCATTGTCCCTTGTCAGCTATTATTAACAGCCTGTGTAGGTGTCACTATGTATATTGCCAGTATTTATAGTTTTATCATACACTGCCAGTATTTATAGCTCTGAAATCAGATTTTCACTTGAGAAAGCCAAGATTTTAACTTATGAAGTCCTGGAACTTTTGTTTGTCAGGAGAGCAAAAAGGCTCTTGAAACAGAATGGGATACTCCAGTTTCCAGAGGGGAATGCTTGAAGAGCAGGAGAAAGGCAGCAGAAAAAGCAGACTGTTTTGAGGAAAGCAAAAAGCACAGCAGAGAGCATCCTTGTCCCTTCTGCAGCTTGAGCTGGTGCTCAGTTGTGGGGGGAGAGTTGGTTGGTTTGGTGAGAACCCCCTGGAAATTGTTTCCTGGCCAATTGCCTACCCGTGGGTGTGCAACCTCTTTTGCGTGTCTGAAGCTTGCAGCTCCCTCAGCTTTCAGTTTTGGTGGACTGAGTGGGTCATGGTTGAGCACATGAAATACCACCTCCAGCTCCCTTTTTTTCCTTCCTTTTCCACTGAAAAGAAGGGGATCTCGGGAAAGCAGAGTAAAGAAATCTGAGCAAAACGTTTAATTCGATGCAACACAGAGATCTTGTTGGGCTGCTTACTGCTGGGGAAGGCAGAGTGGCTGTGGTGTGTCATTTTGTGCTCTACAGATGAGTGATGGTCAGAGCATTTGGTTAAGCTCCTTCAGCCTAGTTAAAGTGGTGAGGCCAATCCCTGGCTGGTGGGATCTTGACTTAAAACTTGACAGCCATTTTTCCTGCTTCAATTAAGGACTGAAAAATAGGATTGCCAGATAGAAACGGTACCCACTGCGTAGAAAGAAAGAGTTTGAATACAGCTGATTGCAGTCAACTTTTANAATGTTTGCAAATCTTACTTAAAATGGGATTGAACTGGTTAATACTCGACCATCTGAAGTGTATGTAAATAAGTTACCCCCAAAGCCATTAAGTACTATTATATAATATCAAATTCTCTGTGGGTATAATTGCCAGAGTAGGGGAAAAACACAATTGTAAAGAAGTCTATTTTTTTTTGGGGAGGGGTAATGTCTCTACTCCAAAACCAATAGAATTGATGTTTTTCTCTTTTTTTGTTATGATAATTTCCAAGAGTAACTCTTTACTTTTTCTTAAGTCTTCTACCATAACCCCTAAGAGATTAGATTTTAGTCAAAGTGATCAAGCTGACATTTTCCAAGGTCATTTTCTATATGTAGTATAGAGGACGTGATTGGATTTCAAATGCACTCCAGTAAATCACAATGACAAGAAAGGGGACACACACACACACACACATTGAAACCTTGTGCTGTTTTCTTTTATTGAGTGCCCTAGCAGGGGGTTTCCCTAGCTGAAAAAAAAAACACCAAAAAACCAAAAAAAACCCAAAAGAACTAAAAAATGAAATCTAGAAGCAAAGACTGTCTGGCTTCTTTGATTTGTTCCTCAATAGCAGCTGTGTTAAAAGTTCCTGAAGGCTGGGGGTTTTGAAAGATTCTGTCTCCCTGCAAATGATTACATTGAAATCAATTGATCTGCTAGTTCTTATAAAAGTATACAATTCAAAAATTCCTTGTGGTGTAGCAGCTAGAAAGCTTCTGTTGCCAACAGTGTCTATTGAAACAGGGGTCCTGAAATGCTAACCACCGTATAGATGCCAAAGCAAGTTACGCTTTGTTTGGCCTCGCTTCTCCCGAAGCCTCGCTTCTTGCAGATGCTGCTCTACCTGAAGACTGTGTTTAGATAGCAGTAGAAGAAAATAATCTACTTACTTGTTACACTTTGGCAGCCCTCTGAGAGTTGCATGCCTGCAGCAGGTATGTAACAGTACTCTGCAGGCACCGGTGTGGCTCTGAGAAACGAAACGTGGCAGTTGCCTTCCCTTAGCAGAGCCAAGGCGAGGTGAAAACAAAAACGTGTGTCTTGCAAGGAGGCTACAAAACGGCCATAGGCAGCTGATTGATTTATGACTGCAGTGTGGATAATGCTCTGTGAGGAGCTGCAGCAGGGTTTGTCATTCCACCTTGCCTAAAAAAATAAAAAACAACCAACCCAGAAATTAACAGTTGCTTTCCTCTTGTCAGTGCACATTTGTTATCCCAAGACAGATCTCTTTCTCTTCAAGCTAACATGGTTCTGCAAACATTGCCTGAGATTTCTTTTCCTCCTAGTTCTTGTCTTTATCTTTTTTTTTTCTTTCCTTAAAATCCAGGGTGGGTATTTGTTAGAGTTGATTTTAATTTACCCTTCTACAGAAAATGAGAGCTTTAAGCTGTGAGAGGTGACTGAGGAGGCATGATAAGGGTGGTAACAAAAGCAGATATTTTTATAGCATCTTAATATTGCTTTGCCTTGATGTGCTGTTAGAGACTTTACCTGGGAACAAATACACCTGAGTTTTCTGCACTAATATGGCAGTAACTGTGATGTAAAGCAGGAGTAACGTTTGCCAGTGATGTTTGGTAAGGTGTTTAATCTCTTCTTGTCTCTGCAGCTTGCTGAACTGTCAAAGTTCTAGTTTTCTGTTAATTTTTTTTCTGCAAATGCCATTCTCTGGCCTCCTTTCCAGCAACTCAACCAAGCAGTATCTGTGGGTTCTCCTTCACAGCAGTTCAACCAAGCAGTATCTGTCTGTGGGTTCTCCTTCCCTTAGGTACTTAGGCTGAAGGTGATGTGTAACTCCTCCAAAACAGCACCCTAGGGTGGGCACACACTTGTGGGATCTTTACTCCACTAGCTCTGTGGTGTCATTTGGTGGATCTAAACCCGCCTGTTCATCCCAGAGTGGAATGGCTACACAAAGGAGACATGGCACAGAAATAAGATGTGCTGGGATATGCCAATGCTGTCAGAGTTTCAGTGGGCCTGAGATGCCACATGCCTGCTTACAGATGCACCACTTCATGTTCTGCTTCACAAAAGCTATACTGGAACATTTTTAGACTACCATGGACAATATGGTAGACAGAAGAATCATCTCTCTGCCACTCTTGTGTGCTGGGAAACCAAGCCTGCAGCTACTGCAGTACTCTCCACTTTCTCCTGGTGTGAGTGTGGGCTCTAGGTTCTTCAGAGCAGAACTGTCATCTGCTCTGACATAAGCCTGCTCCTGATTTAGGAGCTGAGAGTGCTGGTAAGCAATGTCTGGGGAAGGATGTGTCTGAAGCACTAAATGTTATGTTCATTTCACAGTATGCAAGTGTGGAGAAGAATGGTGAGTTCTTCATGTCTCCTAATGACTTTGTCACACGGTACCTGAAGATAATTGGAGATGGTTTGCCTAATGCAAGCACTGTACAGCTCCTTGCAGGGGTGGTGGATCAGACAAAAGATGGGTAAGTAATTTTTTGGCAGTGATTCTTTTTTTTTTTTTTCCTTATTTCTTTTTCTGTTGTTCATTTCCAAAATACAAACTCATTCTTTCAGAACAGTGTGATCCCTGCGGTTGGGGTTGAGGATGGGTTGGGTTGGGTTGGTTTTTCCCCTACAGAAACTGTGTCTTTTAAGTGGAAAGTGTAGAAGCAATGTTTGGGGATGCATGTACCATTTAGCTGAGCAAACCATTTTCTGTCTACCTGCATATTTTTAATTGGTTGAAGCTTTCATGTTTGTTGTCTGTCTCCTCTTAACTCCTCTTCTTTCCTTCTCTGAGCCTTTCTCTCTCTGTTTATTTTATGTATCTGTCACAAACATATTCAAATAGCAATCCCAAATAAGTTCAAATGGTGTAGGAAGAGGTGATAGAGAAAAAAAAAAAAAAGTACTCCTGCTTTGTTTTGTCAGTAGTTCAGTTGTTTGGTTTTTTTTAAACCATAATTTGCCTTAGAAAGGAGGAGGAGCAGCTAAGGTTCTGGATGATCTCTTTGGGTCACTCTGCAATCCTGGGAAGACAGCAGAAGAGTTGGTTGCACATGGTTTGCATTTGAAAGGCTGACCTGGGCAGTGGGCAAGATTAGCTATACCTCCATCTTCCTCCCCCCTTCTTTGATGGCCCTTGCCCAGGCAAGCTGTCTTTTCACCCATATGAATGCATTGTTTTAAACCTACCTTTAAAGAAACTTAGCTGTGGGCTTAAAGGCTGCAGTTGTGGCACTTTTAGAAACCAGAAAATTTCAGGCATGACTCATATCAGTGGTTGCAGAGAGTAAAATGTGAGATAAATAAACCCTGACAAGGGAATGCAGACTTCCTAGGGAGCAGATGCATGGCTTACTGAGAACTTCTGCTGCAGCTTCTGTGCCCTCTTTTCTGCTCAGCCAGCCTCGTGTAGCTGGCAGCTGGGCAGCTGAAACCTTGCAGATGAGTTGTGATGATTGTTTGCCCTGTTTAAAAAGTTCTGTGAAAGGTTATATTGGTAATGTTGGCAGCAAGAAAGTGGTGGCTTCAGGTAGCATTTCTCAGATTCCCTCCCCTGGTTTGATGCCTGCAAACCCAGCATTTTCCAAATTGCCTGGCTTCAAATCCAGCCCTGTGGAGAGAGGGACCTGGGAGTGCTGGTGGATAACAAGTTATCCACGGCACAGCAATGTGCCCTGGTGGCCAAGAAGGCCAGTGGGATCCTGGGGTGTATTAAGAAGAGTGTGTCCAGCAGATCAAGGGAGGTTCTTCTCCCCCTCTACTCTACCCTGGTGAGACCTCATCTCGAGTACTGCCTTCACTTTTGGGCTTCCCTATTTAAGAGGGACAGGGATCTGCTGGAGAGTCCGAGGGAGAGCTATGAGGATGATGAGAGGACTGGAGCACTGCCTGCTGAGGAGAGGCTGAGGGACCTGGGGCTGCTTAGTCTGGAGAAGAGAAGACTGAGAGGGGTTTTAATCAATGTTCCTAAATCTCTGAGGGCTGGGGGTCTGGGGGAGGACAGACTCTGCTTACTTGCTCCCTGGGATAGGACAAGGAGCAATGGATGGAAACTGCAGCTCGGGAGGTTCCAGCTCAACACAAGGGGGAACTTCTTTACTGTGATGGTCCCAGAGCCCTGGCACAGGCTGCCCAGAGAGGCTGTGGAGTCTCCTTCTCTGCAGACTTTCAAGGCCTGTCTGGATGCTTTCCTCTGTGACCTGAGCTAGATTGTCTGGTCTTGCTCTGGCAGGGGGCTTGGACTCGACGATCTCCGAGTCCCTTCCAAACCCTGTGAGCCTGTGAATAAGAAGATTGAGAGTGCAATCCATGCCTTGTGATTTGGATCTCCCTCACAAGCAGAATGTAGAACTGTAGCCTTTGTGAAGTTGTTGACAAGTTGGGATTTCATAACTTGGTGTGAACCTGTGGGAGTTTCATGGGGTGGTATTGAGGCCTCTAATTGTTACTCTTTACCACGGCTAAGGACTGCTTCATGCAATCCAAACTGTGCAGTGACAAGGGACTGCATGTACCCGATGTGTCTCTTCTGGTATTCAAATTGTCTTCTTGTTTAGCTGCTATACTACTGTGTGCAGGACTGGAGAAAGTTCAGGGAGTCATTAGCATCCACCTCTGTAGCACTGTAGCATTTTTTTTCCACATGGCCAGGCATTTGTATGGGGCACAGAATGGTTCTCACAATGATCATCTGAAGCAAGGCTCAGTCACTTTTGGATTTCTGGAATGAAATCACCTAGGGATGGCAGTAGGACCTATAGGTCTTCTATTAGGTTCTTTCCAGCTTGGCAGTTCAGATCTCCTAGTTCTAAAGTGAAATACAAAGCTACTTTTTTATAGTTCCTTGTGCATTTGGTAAGAAGTACTAAATACTAGAATGAGTAAGTTGCAGAGGTGAAAAGGAGACAGCTCAAGAGCTCCTGACTCATGAACAAGGCAAATAAATGGGCAAGGACTTGCTTACCCCCGAGCTGAGGTCTTCAATGTGTAAAGAACAGTAGCTCTTACATACAGTCTCACTCTGGTTGTTGTGGACATAATCTCTTGTGTAGCTCTAGCAGAATTCCTGCATTGCCAGAGATTGAGGATCTGAGGGTATCTAGGGGAGCTGCTGGTGATGTGACAAAGGTATGAGCCCACTTAAGGCAGACATCTACAGGAGCTGCTGGTGGTGTGACAAAGGTATGAGACCACTTAAGGCAGACACCTACAGGAGCTGCTGGTGGTGTGACAAAGGTATGAGACCATTTAAGGCAGACATCTACAGGAGCTGCTGGTGATATGTCAAAGGTATGAGACCACTTAAGGCAGACATCTACAGGAGCTGCTGGTGATGTGTCAAAGGTATGAGACCACTTAAGGCAGACATCTACAGGAGCTGCTGGTGATGTGTCAAAGGTATGAGACCACTTAAGGCAGACATCTACAGGAGCTGCTGGTGATGTGTCAAAGGTATGAGACCACTTAAGGCAGACATCTACAGGAGCTGCTGGTGATGTGACAAAGGTATGAGACCACTTAGGGCAGACATCTACAGGAGCTGCTGGTGGTGTGACAAAGGTATGAGACCACTTAAGGCAGACATCTACAGGAGCTGCTGGTGGTGTGACAAAGGTATGAGGCTTCTTCAGGCAGACTATTTTTTGGTGAACATCTGTTGCCATGGGAGCAAGTTTTGCCTCCACCTTAAGTCAGGGCATGGGGTTATTTGGGGGTGGGCTTTCCTTCTGTGCTGTTCCAGAGGCATCTTTTTAAGGTTCCTTTGAAGAAAAAGGAAATACTTTTCTTGCTGATGGCCAGAGAAGCTCTCTGAAGTGATTGATCACTAATAGCAAAATGTTGTGTGGACTCCCAAGATCTCCAGAGGTCCCTTCCAAACCCTAACACCCTGTGATCCTGTGGCTACAGTCTGTATGAAACAGACTTAGGAACCTTGGCTGCTTCCTGGCCTTAAGCTTCTTATCCCAAGCTGAAATGAAAAAATGCTTTCCCAGAACACAGTGGCTTTCTCAAGGCCTATCAGGAACAGACCAGGCATTTTCCATCCTGCCTGCTATCAGATATTGGTTTTTTTTCAGTCTTTTGTTGTACTTCTAAACATCTGTCTAACAAAATAAGTATTTACCGCACATCTCTGTTTGGACTGTAGTAACTAACACTTTACTGAGAAATAACTGCAGGCTTTATTTTTAGAAAGGACAAACTATTCATAATAACACTTGGAAATGCCAGCAGTTTCCATTATTATTGGATATAAATTTATCCTCTAATGCACCAATTTACACTGTACTTAGTTTACCTAGGCTGCAGCGTAAAATAATAGATGTAGCTTCAATTTGTCTCCCATTATGTTATCATGTTTAAATTGCTGATCTAGTAAAAACATATGCATTGATTTCTCAGGAAACCTCTTCATCATTGCATTTGGATATATTATTGCATTGGGTAATGGCTTTTTTCTTTTTTCTTTTTTTCTTTTTTTTTTTTGCAGACTTTCTGTGGTGGGAATCATACAATGGTCTGGGTTGGAAGGGACCTCCAAAGGTTGTCTTGTCCAGTCTGCTCCACAGTCAGCAGAGACATCCTCAGCTAGAACAGATTGCCCAGAGCCCTGTCTCACCTCACCTTGAATATCTTCAGGGATGGGGCCACAACCACCTCCCTGGGCAACCTGTACAGTGTTCCTCTGTCCTCAGAGTGCAGAAGTTGTTCCTAACATCCAGTCTAAATCTACTCTAGCTTGAAACCTTTTCCCCTCATCCTATTGCTGCAGGCTTTTATAAACAGTCTCTTTCCATCCTTCTTGTAGTCCCCTTAAGGTACTGACAGGCTGCTGTTAGATCTCCCTGGGGCCTACTCTTCTCTAGGCTGAACAGTGCCCGCTCCTTCACCCTGTCTCTGTGGTGCCCAGATACTGTGGGCACCAAAAGTTGCTTGCAGGACTAGAAACCTGAAACACCTCTGCTAGGAAGACAAACTGAGGGAACTGGGGTTGTTCAGCCTGGAGAACAGAAGGCTGTGGGGAGACCTTAGAACAGCCTTTCACTACTTAAAGGGGAGCCTACAGGAAAGCTATGGAGGGGACTTTTGTAAGAGCCTGTGGTGATAGTACAAGGGGAAGTGTTTTTTTTAGCTTGAGGAGGGTAGATTGCAATGAGCAAGAAGTTCTTCACTCTGAGGGTGTTGAGAGGCTGGAACAGGTTGCCCAGAGGATTTGTGGATGCCTCATTTCTGAAAATGTTGAAGACCAGGCTTTGAGCACTAGTAGGAGGTGTCCCTGGTAGGGGTTTTGAAACTAGCTGATCTTTAAGGTCCCTTGTAACCCAACTCATTGTATCCTGTGAAAGGAGGAAGTAATGAATAGTGGTTTTGCTGAACCATGCACAGTTGTGTTTGGACTGTAGCTCTTTGGGGAGGTTTAGATTGGATATGAAGGAAAATACCTTTACTGAAGGAGTGTCAGGCATTGGAAGAGACTACCCAGGGAGGTGGTGGAGTCACTGGAGGT
This sequence comes from Eubucco bourcierii, assembly GCA_013396675.1. Classification (NCBI taxonomy): domain Eukaryota; kingdom Metazoa; phylum Chordata; class Aves; order Piciformes; family Ramphastidae; genus Eubucco; species Eubucco bourcierii. Next base: position 1,166,664 of record VWZE01025431.1, on the reverse strand, counting down.
GTCTAGGAAACCTGTGGACATGGCACTTTGGGATGTGGTTTAATTGCCATGGGGGTGTTGGGTTGAAAGTTGGACTGGGTGATCTTAAACTAAACAATTCTCTGATCCTTTTGTGTGTGGGGGTGTTTTTAAAATACCAAGATTTCAACCTTCCTGAATAAAAGGCTCAATATTGGCACTGATGTGAAGGTGAAGGAAGACTTTGACCAGTTGGGGAGGTGAAGAAAGACTTTGACCAGTTGGGGAGGTGAAGAAAGACTTTGACCAGTTGGGGAGGTGAAGAAAGACTTTGACCAGTTGGGTAGGATGTCCTCAAGACCATAGTAAAAATTCTGTCAACATCTCTGCTTTCTCTCTCAGCGCCCCTCAAATCTCTCCAGGCTTTCCCTTGCTATTGTAACAGAAATGCACACTTGTTTAGGTGGATAATATAATTCTTAAGTAGTATATTGAAGCCTGTTTTAATATGTGCTGCTTAATGCCACCTAATGATAGTCAGTGAAGGGTTATGCTAACCCCCCCCCCCCCCCCTCAAAAACAAACAAAAAAAAAAGGATGATGCTAAACGGGAGAGAAAAATGTGTTACCCAGGCAACTGCCCTTGTGCAGTGGAGAGAAGTGAGCATATGGCTCTGTGCTCCATGTTATTTCAGCATCTTTAAGCATTAAGAATCACACGTGTAATTGCCTGTGAAAAATTACTGCTCAGTTACTGTATTGTGTGGTCATAATAGAAGTAAATGAATACGTCATTGTTGGGAGAATAGATCTGTTGGGAATCACTGGCGAGCCTGGGCTACTTAGGGAGCAAAAATACAATAAGAAGAAAATAGCTGGTTTAATTAACATGTAAAAATTGGGTTAATTTGAATTCAGCTGGCACAGCAGATATTAATGCCTCTTCTTTAACAGTCTGGCTAGAACCACACAATTTGTACACTTTTAATCTTCCTAGTAGTAGGAATAATTGCTTTTAAAACCTGAGGTTATTTTAAGCATCCCTCTCTGACTTATTAGGGGGATTTACTACTTGCAAGTACTGACAAAGAATGCTTCTGCCAGTTTAAAATCTTGTAGCTGTGTTAATATGTGGGGTTTTAATCAAATCCAGGCCTAAAAGCAGAGAATATATTCTTAGTGTGATGCTGTGTTTCTTTGCCTGTTCTCTCGTCCTTACCGCTAGACCCCAGCCCAGGGATGTGTGCTGGTTGTTGCTCCACACAAAAAGCAGCTTTAGCAAAATGCTGCTGGCAGATACTTTAGATTTTAAGTTCTAAATAATCCTATCCTAGAGTCTTGTCTCTTGCTGTCTGTTTTTTTTTCTTTCTGGATGTGGGTTTTGTAATCTTTGGGACACGAGCTCAGGGCTTTGTGTCTGCTGTTGTGGAGGTTGTCAGGTACAGAACCATTAATGATGAACTTCTGTATGGTGCAAATAACATGGTAACAATAAATATGCCTAAATGCAAACTGAGTAGGTTGTGATACATTGATTAAAAATAGGAGGAAATACAGCATTTTAGAAATCGACTTTTGTCTTAAAGATGGAATTTTCTTCCATTTAACGACTGAGGATCTGCACCTGACTGGGGAGTGCTTGAGAGCTCCTACATTAAATAACTCAGTGGCCTCCCCATCTGCTGGGGTGTGAATATGTAGCAAGTCCTTGGCTTCATTGCCAGTAAAGCTGGAGGCGTGCTTAGGTGTTTACTGGCACCATCAACTGTGTGTTATTAAGAATACCTGGGAAGGTTTCTTCTTATTTATCTCTCACACTACTTAGCAATCCATGGTGGCAAGTTACCAGAGCTAATTGTTTGTCAGACTGTTTCTGACTGTACATATACATTCCTTTATTTAGTGAGCATATATTGAGGGAAGTGAAGCACAACAGGCTGCTTTTTTGCCTTCTCTGTACCATAGTTTGGTTTGTTTTTTTTTTTCCAATGTTCTTTCATGTTTTCATGCTGATCATGGAAATCAGCTTTGGATGTCTGGCAATTGATGTGCAGAGAGCACACTTCTGTGTGACTTGAAATGAATTCCCTTAAGACAGGGTGACTGGAAATTGCTGTATAGCCATGGGTCATCATAACTTGATGGAGGGAATGTCTTTCCCAACCTGTTCAAATGCTTTGTTCTTGGCTGTTGGTGCACTTTGAGTGGGAGTTTCCATTGAGCCAGCTGCAGTGGCATTTGGAGCCTAGGTCCTAAGGATGCAGTTAGTTTCTAATGAACAAAACAAAAATCAAATCATTTGGTTTGTGTGTATTTATTGATACAAGTTACACTGCATTTTCTGTGTCTCAGATATAAATCTTTGTTCCCCAGCTACTTGACAGGTTGGACCCATTCAGTCTGTTCCTTGCTATATTGCCATCAAGCAGCCTTGAGAGAGGGCAATCTTAAACCTCCCAGACTGCCAGCAGGCCCTGCAGCCACACTTTGGAAGATGATTTTAAAGTGTACACCCTAGACATTAAAGAAGCAACAAACCAGAATAGCAGTTGGCCCTTGCCTCGTTAGGAAATAAGAGTTTGATCTTCATTTGAACTCTTGGCTGTGACCCAGAGAAATCAGAACCGTTCCAGGTCTTTGCTGTATCAAATCTGCTGCTGGAAACAAAGCCAAATTCTCTTAATTTATTTCTGTTAAGGAAGAGCACCTCTGCTTTTATCTGTGCTGGTGCATGGGGAACCTGGCTGTGCTGATGAATTTGAGTAAATTGCTCTTGGGCTTGAAGAAGAATGTGCAGACTCCAGCTTGAAATGTGTGACTCAACATGCAGCACTGGAGGGCTGTGATGGGTGACTAATAAATTGCTAGCAAGCTGATAACACCTTCTGATTGCTTCCTTCTGAAGTGAGTGGCAGCCTGTAGCCCTTGAATGGGTTTGCTTCCCAAAAAGCCTTAAGCAGTGAGTCTTGAGGGAGGTTACTCATCTCTTTTTTGGCTCTCTGTCTTGCCAGCAGTGGGAGGTAGGCTTCCCCAGAGGGCAGTGCAGGTAGACATTAAAGCTGAGGTGAGTCGCCGCGCTGAGCACTTTGCTTGTTTTGTGTTCTGTTGTGACTTGATGAGAGGAATAGTTCCTTGTTCAGCAGTCATTTCCAGCTAGGGATGCAAAGGCCTTCTGACAACCATTTTAGGATAACTTCCAATCCCTGCTGATAACATTTTTGTGCACGTTTTGATCTCTCTTGTATAATCTGTGTTAGTCTCGTGTTGCAGTTTTCTGCGAGCGGACGGTTTTACAGCTCTCGCTTTTTTTCCTTCATCCCTTAGGTTGATATCCTTCCAAGAATTTGTGGCATTTGAATCAGTCCTGTGTGCTCCAGATGCATTGTTCATAGTAGCCTTTCAGCTGTTTGACAAGACTGGCAAAGGAGAAGTTACTTTTGGTAAGACCCTTTTAATTTAACGCCCCCCTACTTGTGCCAATCTCCCTTTCACCTTCTCTTCCAGTAGGAAACACAGGGATTGGTAGTGGACCTACACTGGTGCCAAACAACTTTCTGGCTAAGTTTTTTTTCAATCATTTACATATGCATAGTCTGAAGTCAAGATCATGGTCATCATTCTGGTTTTTCATGTCCTTTTTTTCCCTCAAAAGCCTTGTGCAGGCCTTCAGGAGAACAGTGAAAGGTGACTATGAGAAACGATTGGAAAACCGCAAGGAAGTTGCCAGAAGACTTAAGTCTGAAATTACCCTGAATTATTTGTTGTTTAAATTGGCTATATTTCAAACAGCCTTCCTTTTTAAGGCTTTACTAATTTTCTTCTGTGAGAGAGTTTTGGTTTTGTTTTTTTTTTAGTCATCAATCCATTATTGCCCAGTTCAGCTGTGCACTGGGAGCTGTGGTGTTTGCATCAGCAGGAGAAGTAGACCAGCTTAAAGCTTGGGGATGGGGACTACGTATTTTAGGGTATCATAGAGACAGCTTTTGGTGTCTGCCTGCAGGACTGTCTGCCACCTACCTAATGACAGGTGAAGGAGGGTTCAGAAATCAGCAGTTTTGAGTAACTTCAGCACTTCAAAAAGTATGGGGGGGATTTTTTTTTCCCCTAAGTATTTACAGTGGATAAAATTGCTGTGTCTAATCTGCCAGGTTTGGACACAAAATCATACAATGGTTTAGGTTGGAAGGGACATGATTAATCCAAATGTCTGAAGTTTTCTTAATTGCTTGTTAAACAGGTGGAGTTTTGTGATTTTTTTTTCCTTGTGTTTATTTTGGTTTTTCATTATTTTGCTTGTCTACTGGAATTGTGAAAGATGTGGGAATTTTCTGTGTGTGACGTTGCTTGTTAGAACAGCTTTTTCTGTCCCTGTACTCAGTGCTGGTTGGACCACTCTTTGGCCAGTTCTGGGCCCCTCAATTTAAGAAAGATGTTGAGGTGCTTGAACATGTTCAGAGAAGGGCACCAAGGCTGGTGAGGGGGCTGGAGCACAGCCCTGTGAGGAGAGGCTGAGGGAGCTGGGGGTGTGCAGCCTGCAGAAGAGGAGGCTCAGGGCAGACCTCATTGCTCTCTACAGCTACCTAAAAAGAGGTTGTAGCCAGGTGGGATTGGTCTCTTCTCCCAGGCAACCAGGGACAGAACAAGAGGACACAGCCTCCAGCTGTGCCAGGGCAGGTTCAGGCTGGATGTTAGGAAGAAGTTCTTCACAGCAAGAGTGATTGGCATTGGAATGAGCTGCCCAGGGAGATGGTGGAGTCCCCATCCCTGAAGGTGGATGAGGCTGAGTGAGGCACTTAGTGCCGTGGTTTAGTTAATTAGAAGGTGTTGGGTGATAGGTTGGACTCAATGACCCTAGAGGTCTTTTCCAACCTGCTTAATGCTGTGATTCTGTGAAATTATCAAGGATGCTAAAAGATGTGAAGGCGTTTCAGGAAGAGCTTTGTCTGCTTACAACCTTGATGAAGGTGGTAATTTGTGCCTAAGAGGCTTCTGTATGTGTGTGGACAGAGAGGGCATGCTTTTAAATCAGGAGGGTGCACCTATTTTGCAGAGGTTTTGTTGCAGCACAGACAAACAGGGCTCCTGGAATGCCTGTGATGTGTAGGTTCTTTTCTGCGTCAGAGCCCCTGGTTGCTTGGAGCACTCATTAATAAACTAGGAAGAACTGGAGTCATTTGAGCTGAATGCTGAATCAGTCCAACTTCACTTTTTAACCCTTGGCAGTCTGCTTCCTATTGTTCCTGCTGGCAAATGCTTCCCCTTGGGGTTAGACACAATGATTCAAGGCATTTGCTTGGCATTTGAAGTCCACTGAAGTCATTCTGGTGATGAGAGAAACTCTAATGCCAGGCTGTATTTAAGGTATTTGAAAGAGGAGATGTGGCAGCATTGGCTGAACCTCAGGTAGTTTTTATTTAATTCCTTCCTCTCTCTTTGAAAGCATAAATCCATTAGGAACTTCTTTCTAGTACCTTGTTGCCACTCCAGCAAGTGCCTGGAATGGAGTGGATGGAAGAACTGTCTCAGTGTTGTGCATTCTCAGCAGAACAGGTTGACCTTTAGACAAAGCTGGTTTCTATTTTCCATCATAAAGAAGAAAAAAAAAAAAAAAAAGCTTTTTCTCTTCCCTGCTATGACTCCCTCCCCCTCCCCCAATATTTTCATGCATAAGTTATTACAATACTCTCCTGTAACTTTGCCACTCAGTGCCTCAGTCATGTGTCTTTTTGAGGTTAATTATGAGATCTTTTTCCGTTGACTTGAATGAGAGTGGAATCAAGTCCTTATCAAGGTTAGGAGACTTAAATAGGGGTTTTGTGTCCTGTGGAATTACAGTGTGAAAGGAACAGAAGAAAAGGGAAAGGATCATTTTTCACTATACTGCTGTTAAGTGTAGTATCTCAAGGATCCCATTATAAGCCTGGACCTCATTTTATTGTTGTAAAGAAGCAGCCTGGCTTATCTCTGCAGACATTGTTTTTCTCTGTGCTGAGATCATGATATAAATATTTTAGCTCATACCCAACAGGATGTAGAAGCTTCCCATCTGCAAACCTTAGGTTTTTTACTCAGCAAATCATCCAGATATTTCTTTTTTTTTTTTTTTCCCCAGATATTTCTTTTTTTTTTTCCCCCTCTTGGACAGGTGCATTTTAACTTAGCACCTTCATAAAACAAATTAATAATGGACTTTCTGTCAGTCAGCTTTTACACTGAATGCCACATGCAGGCTGTGGATATTTAGAGACATGTTCTGGGTCAAGAACTTTCAGGTATTTAATGCTTTTAATTGATTTTGCTTGAAAAATGCTGCACTCTCCCTGTAGCTTCTGGCTTGGAAGTGCCTTTGCGTTTTAGCCAGATGTTGACATCTCTGCTGTTTGAAATGTTTCGTTTCTTTCAAGTTGCAGGTTAACTGTAGCTGGTTCTTTGACAGAGCACTTTGAAAAGTGCTGATCTGCATGGCTGGGGGGAGTTGGGGGGGGGGGGAGGGAAGTATTTCTAGCTTATTGCTTTTAGAGGTGAATGAAATGGGCATCAGTAAATTAGCGGCCGGTGGCTGAGCGAGGCTACACCTGACTGTTGCATCGCCTTGTAGATTTATCTGCTGCTGAAGTGTCAAAGCTTTGACAGTTTGCAAGGAGTTAAAGCTCTCAGCAGGAAAGTAGGAGGAAGTTTAGCTGGCTTTTAAATTCGAGGCAAAGAGCAAACCATTGCTTCTTACTGTTGAGTGTTGACAGGCACATAAAAGCTGATAATGTAAGTCCAGGGGTTTAAGAGACTTAGTAGAGTTGCTTTTTTGTCGTATGACTGTATTTTAATGCCTCATTAAAGAAGCAGAGCCCTTTGA
>VWZE01025431.1:1146517-1159785 GCA_013396675.1 Eubucco bourcierii | reverse complement strand
AAGAAAAAAAAAAAAGGCAAGATGATTGGGTAAAAATGTCAGTGTTTAAAAACTTGGTTGTTTTAACCTCCAGCTCTAATTTCGGGTGGGTAAATGAAATGATGGCAGCTAACACTTCAGATCTGTGAGTAATGCAGCTTCTGGAACTTCCTTTTGCTTATGCTGATGCTCACAGCCCTAGTGAAGGGCAAAACCAACAGGGAAAAAGCACAAAAAGAGCAGTGGCTGCCTGAGGTCTGAGTTGCCACTTCTGATTTGGTTTAAATTAGGATTTCCCAGCAGACAGAAATCGCTGCTCTCGGCTTGAATGAAATGTAGCTATGGTACAGTTTGGGCTCTTCTTTCTGGCTTTGGGTTGGGTATTTTCAGGGTTTGTTCTTCAAAAGATTCTCTAATTCAACCTGAAAGCTGTTTCAAAATGAATGCTGTGCTGTGCTGCTTGGAGATACAGAAAGGACCATGCTGTAAAACAGAAATTGAACAAAAATAAACTCCAAGAAATGCAAAACGAAAATCCCTCAAACCCAGCAAAAAGCAAAGGAACTGGGGAAGCCCAAACTGTTGTTTTTTTAGCCTGAAAGCTGCAGAATAAAGCAATGTGTTCTGCTTTTGTCTCGAGGCAAAATTTATGTGTAGACAGCAGCTATTGTGGGGCTGTGCTGTTATTAATTACATCAATTCTTAGATAAAACATTAATTAAGGCTACATCTCACTAAGCAACTGCTTACCTGATCCTCAGATTGACTGAATACCCATTTGTAAACTTCATGAAAGCACAGAGGATCACAGGATCACAGATCACAGAAGGGTAGTGGTTGGACCCTTCCAACCTAAGCTCCTAACAGTCTAAACACTTAAGCAGCCTCAGAGTTTCCCCTCTGATACTTTTCAGTATGCAGAGAACTGTTAGAGGAGTCTCACAACTGCTTTCCTGACCCAAAAGATTAGGTTCAGACTGTGAGAGCTTTTCCCTAGAGGATTTATTTATTTTATGCTTTGCCCCTGTAATTGCTTGACGTGGCATGGCTCTTCTAATGGGGTCTGTAATTACTTTGTTGTTGTTGTTGCACAAGCCCTAGGTTAGCATTGCCCAACCTGGTCCACTCAATGCCATGTACAGCAAGGAAAAGCTAAATCTGAACTACACCTACTCAGGGAAGCATTTGCATAGATCCATAGAACGGTTTAGGTTGGAAGGGAACTTTAAAGATCATCTAGTTCCAATCCCCTGCCCTGGGCAGGGACACCTTGCCCTAGCCCAGCTTGCTCAAGGCCTCATCCAACTTGGCCTTGAACACCTCCAGTGAGGGGGCATCCACAGTCTCCCTGGGCAACCTGTGCCAGTGTCTCACCACCCTCACCATCAAGAATTTCTTCCTAATCTCCAGGCTGAATCAGCCCTCTGGACAACCTGTTCCAGTGTCTCCCCACCCTCACTGTCAAGAATTTCTTTCTAAGTCTGCCCTCAAACTTCAGTCCATTCACTCATCCTATCACAACAATCTCTTGTAAAAAGTCCCTTCTGGGCTTTCCTGTAGCCCCCTTCAGGTACTGGCAGGTTGCTATTAGGTCTTCCTAAGAGCCGTCTTCTCTCCAGGCTGAACACCCCCAGCTCCCTCAGCATGTCCCTGTAGAGGAGGTTCTCCAGCCCTCTGATCATCTTTGTGACCTCCTCTGGACCTGCTCCAGCAGCTCCATGTCTGTCTTGTGCTGGGGGCACCAGAACTGGATGCAATGCTCCAGATGAGATCTTAGCAGAGCAGAGAGGCAGGGTCACCTCCCTCATCCTGCTGCTCCCACTACTCCTGATGCAGCCCAGCCTTCTGGGCTGCCAGAGACCATTGCTTGCTCATGTTGAGTTTTTCATCAGCTGACATCTCCAAGTCCTTCTCCCTGAGTCTGCTCTTAAACCACTCCTTGCCCAGCCTATATTTATGCTTGGGATTGGTGTAGGACCTTGCACTTGGCTTGGGCCCATGTCAGAAGCCTGTCCAAAGCCCCCTGGATGGCATCCCTTCCCTCCAGCTGCCACCCAGATCATTCAGCTCTGGTCATTTGTTGCTTTATAGATGACAGATGCCTAGAAATGATGATCCCAACATTGCAAATGCAAAATTGGTTTAGTCTGGTAACTTTGTTGTTGTTGTTTGTACTGGATTTTGGCAGTTTTAATTAGAAGAGAGCACAAAGTAGACTCAGTGTGGTTTATTTCTTTCTCTCCAGCTTTTGGAATATTTTTGATAACTATTTCTAGTGGATTTCATTTCTAGACATATGTCAGCTTGGCAAGATTTTCTTGTTTTGTTTTTTTTTTTTTCCCCTTCTATCTAAAATGTTATGTAATCAGGCAGGCTTTCAGGAAAGCAGCTTAAGTAAAACAAAGGCTGTGTAGTCACAAAGCAAATCTGTCACTTTGAAGCTCCATCCTTTGACACTGTTGTGTTTCACTTGGTCTAGAAGATACAGCTGAGTTTTCTAAATCATGCAGAATGGAAGTTTGGTGGTTAGGTTTGTTGTTGGTTTTACCTTTCCTTTTGCTTTGTTTGGGTTTTTGGGTTAGGTTTTTTGAAACCCCGGAATCCTGTTTGGGTTGGAAGGGACCTCCAGGACTCATCCAGTCCAACCCCCTCCCTGCACTCAGCAGGGACATCCTCCACTACAGTAGCTTGCTCAGAGACTTCTCTAGCCTGACCTTAAACATCTCCAGGGATGGAGCCTCAGCTACCTCCCTGGGCAACCTGTTGCAGTGTTCCAGCACCCTCGTGGTGCAGAACTTGTTCCTAACATCCAGCCTGATTCTCCCTTTCTCTAAACTCAAACCATAAAAGAATAAAAACCTGAGAGCATTTTCAGCAGATAGGTGAAGCTTTTAAGCTTCTGGTGGATCTTTTGGTGGGGCTAATTCATGAAGGCAGAGGGATGCTCTCTGTGGTAGTGTTTTCATTAACATAAAATTAACCTCTAGGCCTTGTCTTTGTGGAAAAGTTTGGATAAGACAATGAAGTTATAACCGAATAGAATCATTAAGATCATTCATTCCAACAAGTACCTAACTGCCAAGGCTGGTGCTAAACCATACCCCTCAGCACCACATCTCTGCCTCTTTGAAACACCTCTAGGGATGATCAGTGAATCATTTCCCTGAGGAGCCTGTTCCAGGCTTTGAGAACGCTTTCAGTGAAGAAGTTTCTTCTAGCATTCAACCGAAACCTCCTCTGGTGCAGCCTGAGGCCATTTCCTCTTGTTCTCCGGAATGATTTTGGTTCAGTAGCCAGTGCCTGTCTCCAAAAAGGGAATGCCTGATCAACTTTTTCCTTAGGTCTCATACAGGACTTTATGGTTTCCTGGGGGCTTTGGTGGTTGTCATCTTTCAAGTCTAATTAGGACTTCAAGAGCAGTGTGGGCAGCAGGTCAAGGGAGGTGATCCTCCGCCTCTACTCCCCTCTGGTGAGACCCCACCTGGAGTACTGCATCCAGTTCTGGATCCCCTAGTACAAGAGGGATGTGAAGGTGTCTAGAGAAAGGCCACGAAGATGATCAAAGGGCTGGAGCTGCTCTGCAATGAGGAGAGACTGAGGGAGTTGGAGCTGTTCAGTTTGGAGAGGAGAAGGCTCTGAGGTGACCTTATTGTGGCCTTTCAGTATCTTAAGGGGGCCACAAAAAAGCTGGGGAAGGACTTAGGCTGTCAGGGAGTGATAGGACCGGGGGGAATGGAACAAAGCAGGAAATGGGTAGATTCAGGGTGGATGTTAGGAAGAAGTTCTTCATCATGAGGGTGGTGAGAGCCTGGAAGGGGTTGCCCAGGGAGGTGGTGGAAGCCTCATCCCTGGAGGTGTTTAAGGCCAGGCTGGATGAGGCTGTAGCCAACCTGATCTAGTGTGAAGTGTCCCTGCCCTTAGCAAGGAGGTTGGAACTAGATGATCCTTGTGGTCCCTTCCAACCCTGACTGATTCTGTGATCTGAAGGACATTCAGCAATGTTGATCTCAGCCTCACCTCTGTGTACAACAGAGGCTCTACAGCCTTTACTGCTCCTTCCAGCCGTAACACGAACGTGGTTCATGTCTGAACAGACGCAACTTTTAGTGAGACTCCAGCCTCCTGCTTACCTGCCCTGCTGTGGCTACCTCTAAGGGTGCTGCACCCTGTTGGAGCTGTTCCAGGCTCTTCTCTGCCTGGAGAGAGTCAACCAATTCATCTTGTGAGGGCAGCCCAACAAATATGATAAGCCTTTGCTTTCCCAGACGCTACCTGGAGGTGAAAAACCACAACGAAGGCTTCTATTTTTGTGTATCTCTGTGGAGCTTTATTGCACCTCTTTAAATGATAGGTTTATACTACAAAAAAGAACCACCCTGGTTGTAGGAACTTTTTTAATGATTTCTGAGCAGTGTTTTTCTGAAGAGCTGAATGTGGATGCAGAGCAGTATGAGATTGGCATGCACGTGTTGTACGGTATCTTGTCAAGAGATCAGCAGAGCTGCTCAGAAGCTGTTTCAGTTGAGTGGGTCAAAAATCTGCTTTTTATGAAAGGCTAAGTGTAGATTTGCACAATTGGCTGTAATGGCTCCAATTTTAGAAGAGATAACAGAGAGCACTTCCAGTTGGTGGGGAAATTCAAGAATGCTGCATGTTCAGATGGCTAAAATATTGTGCTTGCTGCTGGTGCTGCTTCATGCAACTTAAAAGGAAAAAAAGGAGGTGTGGAAAAGGTGGGGGAAAAGCCAATCTGAGAGTAAATTTCAGTGGCATGAGGTCACTGTTTGGTTAACAGTGAGCTGCTGGTTAGCCAGCTGGGGTTCTGTCCAGCTCTATGTTGTACAACCATAGACTACTTGGAAGGGACTTCCAGAGGTCATCCAGTCCAACCCTCCTGCAGTCAGCAGGAGCATCCTCTGCTAGAGCAGCTTGCCCAGAGCCTGACCTGGAGTATCTCCACACATGGGGCCTGAACCACCTCCTTGGGCAACCTGTTGCAGTGTTCCAGCAGCCTCTTGGTGCAGAACTTGTTCCTCACATCCAAGCTCAATCTGCTCTGCTCTCATTTCAAACCATTGCACTCATCCTCTTCCTGCAGGCCTTTGCAAACAGTCCCTCTGCATCCTTTTTGTAGCCTCCTTCAGGTCCTGGCAGGCTGCTGTTAGGTCTGCCTGGAGCCTTCTCTTCTCCAGGCTGCACACCCCCAGCTCTCAGCCTGTCCTTGCAGCAGAGCTGTTCCAACCCCCAATCATTTTCATGGCCTTCTCTGGACCTGCTCCATCAGGTCCATCTCCTTCCTGTGTTAAGGCTACAGCACTGCAGGTGCGGTCTCAGCAGAGCAGAGGAGCAGGATCCCCTCTCTCCATCTCTGACCACTCTGCTTTAGATGCATCCCAGGCTGCCATTGGCCTTCTAGGCTGCAGGCTCACACTGTTGGCTCATGTCCAGCTCTTCATCCACCAGCACCTCCAAGTCTTTTTCTGCAAGGCTGCTTTCAATCTCATCACCCTCCAGCCTATATTGATAACCTAGGATTGCCCTGTCCTAAGTGCAGGACCTTGCAGTTTACCTTATTGAACCTCCTGAGATTCTCCTCAGCCAACCTCTCCAGCCTGTCCAGGTCCCTGTGGATATCACCCATCCTGTCTTTCAGGCTTATCAACCCCACCACTCAGCTTGGTGTCACCTGCAAATTTGCTGAAGGTACCCTCAGTCTTGTTGGTGATGAAGATATTGATCAGCACTGGTCCCAGTAGTGCTCAGCACTGGTCCCAAGTATTCCCTGTTGGAATAAAAACAAAGAACTCAGCATGATTACTGAGCAGCTTTTTGGGAGGAAGCAGAAGCTTCCACACCAGAATATATTTACATTGAGGCAGCAGCAGCAGTTATACCAATTTAAGCTTGACTTTTACTTCAATATTTTCCCCATCACCTTGTAAAATTGTCCTGAAATGACATTTAGAAGGTTAAAAACTTCAGCCAAGCCTGAAGAGCTGGGAGCAAGTGTTTTGTTATGACAAATTTAAATGTGAATTTTCAGATAGCAAAATACTCAGGGTTGTGTAATTTAGTGTTTGTAAATTGGAAGATTTGCTGCTATTCAGCAGTTAGTGACTAATTTACTTCCCTCCCCACCCCAGGCATTTTCAATGCAGGACTTGATTTGATAAACTGCTAAAAGAAAAACAAAACAAACAAACAAAAAAAACCCAAACAAACCCAAACTCTGAGAACATGTTGGTAGTGCTCAAAGTGAAAATTACAGTTTAGGTAGGTTTGGGGGAGAGATAGTTGGACATTTTAATTGAACTCAGATAGTTTTATACTAATCCTGTAGTGTTGTGGGGGAGTACATTTGGTGGTGCATTTGAAATGGAAGTATTTAAGTGTGGGGGGGAAATGTATGTTAATGCTTTGCAAGAAAGTGATTTATTATTATCATTTCCCCCCCCCCCCTGCTATCTGTCTAAGCAAAATAGCTGTTAAAAGAAACAGAGCTCTCAAATCTGTAGTGGAGAGTAAAGTGCAAACTTTAGGATAATTTCTTTGTGCCAGGAGTTTGCTTTTATCACTTTGATTTGTTGAACTGCTGTAGGAAACAGTTCTGAAATGAATTTGTGTTTCTGGACAGCCACAGTGACATCAACCCCTGCCAGGGTGAGAATTCTGGAGTCTGGAAGTCTTGTTTGGTTAACATCTCTGTGATAGGGATAACAGACAGGAGCCCAGGTGATTCACCATCCCTGGAGGTGTTTCAAAGAGGCAGAGATGTGGTGCTGAGGGACATGGTTTAGCCCCACACTTGCTAGAGTTAGAGAGTGGTTGGACTGGATGATCTGAAAGGCCTTTTCCAACCAAATTAATTCTGTGATTCTGGACATGGTTTAGCTCCAGACTTGAGAATGGTTGGACTGGATGATCTGAAAAGGCTTTTCCAACCAAATTAATTCTGTGATTCTGGACATGGTTTAGCTCCAGACTTGAGAATGGTTGGACTGGGTGATCTGAAAGGCCTTTTCCAACCAAACTAATTCTGTGATTCTGGACATGGTTTAGCTCCAGACTTGAGAATGGTTGGACTGGGTGATCTGAAAGACCTTTTCCAACCAAATTAATTCTGTGATTCTGGACATGGTTTAGCTCCAGACTTGAGAATGGTTGGACTGGGTGATCTGAAAGACCTTTTCCAACCAAATTAATTCTGTGATTCTGGACATGGTTTAGCTCCAGACTTGAGAATGGTTGGACTGGGTGATCTGAAAGGCCTTTTCCAACCAAACTAATTCTGTGATTCTGGACATGGTTTAGCTCCAGACTTGAGAATGGTTGGACTGGGTGATCTGAAAGACCTTTTCCAACCAAATTAATTCTGTGATTCTGGACATGGTTTAGCTCCAGACTTGAGAATGGTTGGACTGGGTGATCTGAAAGGCCTTTTCCAACCAAACTAATTCTGTGATTCTGGACATGGTTTAGCTCCAGACTTGAGAATGGTTGGACTGGGTGATCTGAAAGACCTTTTCCAACCAAATTAATTCTGTGATTCTGGACATGGTTTAGCTCCAGACTTGAGAATGGTTGGACTGGGTGATCTGAAAGGCCTTTTCCAACCAAACTAATTCTGTGATTCTGGACATGGTTTAGCTCCAGACTTGAGAATGGTTGGACTGGGTGATCTGAAAGACCTTTTCCAACCAAATTAATTCTGTGATTCTGGACATGGTTTAGCTCCAGACTTGAGAATGGTTGGACTGGGTGATCTGAAAAGACTTTTCCAACCAAACTAATTCTGTGATTCTGGACATGGTTTAGCTCCAGACTTGAGAATGGTTGGACTGGATGATCTGAAAAGACTTTTCCAACCAAACTAATTCTGTGATTCTGTGATGGTTTCACTTGACCACGTGGAAACAGGGACATTGAAGGTGAAATGACAGCTTTAGTTCCATCCAAGCAATGCTGCCTTGTGTTCAGCAGCAGAAACCCCTGCTGGTCCATTACAGTTCAACACTGGTCCACAGCTGGGCTGGCTCAGTAGAGTTAAATTGGTTGAAATGCTCATTTTTCTTGAGTTCCATTTTGTCTTTGGGGACTTTCTCTGGATTTGGAGTAACTAGTCTTATAACAAAATCAGCTGCCCCTTACATGTGTGTGCACAGACATGAAACTCCCCAAAGGAGTGAATTCCAGACTTTTCTGGGTGTTTATATGCAAGTGTGTTTACACAGCCACGTTCTACAGGTGCAGAAGGAACTGATCTTAGGCTGAACAGATGACAGCACTAATAGAGAGGGTTGCACTCTGTTGAGTGAATCTGTTTCATGAGCCAGCAGTGTGCCCAGGTGGCCTGCATTCTAGCCTGGGTCAGAACCAGTCTGTTCAGCAGCAGTAGGGAAGTGATGGTGCCCCTGTACTTGGCACTGCTGAGGCCACAGCTTGAGTACTCGATTCAGTTCTGGGTACCACAGTGTAGGAAAGACTTTGAGATGCTGGAGTGTGTCTGGAGAAGAGCAACAAGGCTGGTGAGGGGTTTGGAGAGCATCATACAACAAGCACCCAAGGGAACTGGAGTTGTTTAGTCTGGAGAAGAGAGGGCTGAAGGCAGATCTTGCTGCTCTGCACAACCACCTGAAGGGAGGCTGGAATGAGGCTGGTGTTGGTCTCTTCTCCCAGGTAACAGCAACAGGATAAGAGGAAATGAGTTTAAGTTGCACCAGGGGAGGTTTAGATTGGACATTAGGAAAAACTTATTCCTCTGGAAAAGTGGAGTGATTGCTACCAGGAAGAATCAGCCTCTTTGTGGGCAAGGCAGGCTGGCTTCCTCATGTTGCCTGCATTCTTGGAAGGAAGGCTGGCAGAAGGGGGAACTTCATGAGGGTGATCTGCAGTGACACATGACAAGGTGCCTGGAGCTGTGTTGGTAGGAAACATCCTTAATAAATGGACAGGACCTCAGACTGCACCAATCCCTCCTGTTGCCTTGAGAGCAGAGTTCTGCTCCTGGAGAATGCTGGCAAACAAGTTCTAAGCCCAGCTGTGATGGAGCTTGAAGACATGAATGAACAATGCTGTCCTGAGGGTACTGATGTTGGTTGGAAAAACTTCTCACAGGACATTAGGACTTGGAAGTGCTGAATTTTAAGAATTTGAGGTTAACTGGGGTCAGTCTTTCCATTTGTAAGCTAATTCCAGCTTCTTCTTTCACCACTGATTCCTCTGTGATCAGTGGGTGGTGAGTTTTAAAGGTGAAACTGCTTGAGGGATGGGAATAGGTCTGCAGTATCCTCTCCTCTGACTGTGGAGCCTCTTTGCTTTAGAACAAAGTGTCCTTGGGGTTGGCACCACCTGCAGTGCTTTTGGGACTGCACAGGAGGACACCTGCCCCTTTCATCTCCCTGGGACCATTCTTGATGCTTCATTCACTTGGGTGCTTCATCTTGGCTCTTGGCTGTGCCACCCTGCTCTCATTTTTTCCAACCTCCTTGCCAAAAAGTGGGAATTCTGCCCTGGCTGGGTTTCCCCAGGTCAGCAGAGCCTCGGTGCCTGTCTGCCATGAGCTGAACCAGAAGCCAGAACTGAACTTGCCCTGGAGATGAGATCTCAGAGCTACAAGGAGTCAGTTCCCACCTTTGCTTGTGGTGCTGGGGTGAGCTGGAAGGTGGCTGCCAGGCCTGCCTGGCAGACAGAGGCTGGTTCCAGCGAGGTGGCTCCCAACTTGTTCTGCACACAGGCAGGCACAAAGCTCTGCTGATTTCCTTGACCCCAGGCACCAGCCACGCTTGGGAACTGGCTTGCAGCCCTGCTGCTTGCAGAGACAGACAGGAGCTCAGGGTTTGGGCTTCTAGTCTTTCTTTCTTCCACAAAGTGTAAAGAGAGCAGGAGACCAGCTCCTGGCCCTGCTTCTGGGCAGGGAGTGTCTCCTGGGAACCAACTCTCTGTGCCCACAAGAACTAGCAGGAGACAAGGACTGAGTCTTGGCTGGCGGTGCTGGAGGAGTCATGAGACAATTAAGGAGATGTGTAGCAGTTGGGAAGTTCTGGCCTTGAGCTTGTCCTTGGAAGATGTCTTTGCCCTGTATTTTTGACTGAGACAGACTGTCACATTGAAGTAGGTGCTGGTGTATGAGCCAAATTCATCTTTAGATCTTGTGGCTGCTGCCATTACTTATCCTAGAATCATAGAATGGCTTAGGCTGGAAGGGACCTCAGAGATCGACTGCTCCAACCTCCCTGCCATGGGCTGCGATGCCTCTCCAGCAGGCTTGGCTGCTCAAGACTCATCCAACCTGGCCTCAAACACCTCCAGGGAGGAGGCAGCCACAACCTCCCTGGGCAGCCTATTCCAGAGTCTCACCACCCTTGTACTGAAGAACTTCACCCTGATCTCCAGTCTAACCCTGCTCTCCCTCAGCTAAAAAAACATTCTCCCTTGTCCTATTGATGCACACTTTTGAAAAGTCCCTCTGCAGCCTTCCTGTAGGATCCCTTCACCTATTGGAATGCAACTCTAAGGTGCCCCCAGAGTCATCTCTTGTCCAGGTTGAACAATCCAAGCTCCCTGTCTCATAGCAGAAGTACTCCAGCCCTTGGATCATCTTGGTCTCCTCTGGACTCTCTCCAACATTTCCATGTCCTTATACTGAGAACACCAGAACTGGACTCTATTCAAGGTGAGGTCTCAGCAGAGCAGAGTAAAGGGAAAGAGTCCCCTCTCTTGCCCTGCTGACCACACTCCTCCTGATACACTTCCAACACTGTATTTGCCTTTATTACTGATGGCACACCTTGCTGTGTTGCAGCTGGTTGTTTCTTCACCACAAATGCCACATATTGCCAAAAAGTCTACCAGGCCTCTCATAAACTGTTGCTTAGCTATGGCTACTAAACTCAACTAGATTATAAACTTGCATTTAGGTACTATCAAACTTGTTAGCCTTGTAGTAGAAGTCTAAGTCTAGTAGAAGTCTAAGTCTAGTAGAAGTCTAAGTCTGCTTAGTACAGGACCTAGTGAAAAGTTTATGTTCCTGCCTGCCCATCCCCTGTCCTGCATTGTCACTGCTCCTGTAAGGTAACTGCAGAAAAGAGGATCTTGACAGCTACTGGTATTTTTGTAGTTGATCTGTGTGAGTTTGGAGAACTCTGGGAATGATACAAAAGCCTAAATTTAGGGTGGGCACAAAAACTTTCCTTGTTGGCAGCTTGAAAATATTGTGCTGAACATGGGTTACCTTGATGAGTTGGCTTTTCATTTTCATCTCTCCTTGCTTGAGTTTGAAACTCAAACCATCCAGTTGTGTCTCTTTTAAAAACTCAAAAAAGATTATTCAGAAGCTGTTTGTGAAAATGTTCAAAATTTCTGGTGATTTTGGGCCACCAATGTGCCCTTGTGGCCCAGAGAGCCAGTGGCATCCTGGGTTGCATCAAGATCACTGTGTCCTGCAGGTGTAGGGAGGTTCTTCTCCCCTTCTACTCTGTCCTGGTGAGACCACACCTGGAGTATTGTGTCCAATTTTGGGTTCCCCAATTGAAGAGAGACAGGGACCTGCTGGAGAGTCCAGTGAAGAGCCAGGAGGATGACTGGGGGACTTGAGCATCTCCCCTATGGAGAAAGACTGAGAACCCTGAGGCTGTTTAGCCTGAGGAAGAGAAAGCTGAGAGGAGATCTGATCAGTGTGTACAAATATCTGAGGGGTGGGTATCAAGTGGCTGGGGCCAAGCTCTTTTTGCTGGTCGGCAGCAATAAGCCAAGGAGCAACAGCTACAAACTCCCTCCCTGGAGGTATTCAAGGCCAGGTTGGATGAGGCCTTGAGTAACCTGTACTAGTGGGAGGTGTCCCTGCCTATGGCAGGGGGTTGGAACTGGATGATCCTTGAGGTCCCTTCCAACTTTACCATTCTATGATTCTATGAAACTGGAACAGAGAAGGTTTCACCTCAACATTAGGAGAAACTTCTTTACAATGAGTGTGACAGAGCCCTGCAGTAGGCTGCCCAGAGAAGTTGTGGAGTCTCCTTCTCTGGAGGCTTTTTAAACCCACCTGGATGCATTCCTATGTGACCCACCCCTGGGTGATGCTGCCCTGGCAGGGGGGTTGGACTTGATGATCTCTGGAGGTCCCTTCCAACCTCTGATATTCTGTGATTCCATGAACTCTGGCAATATTACAAAAACCTGAATTCAGAGTGACACCAAACTTGCCTTGTTAGCAGCTTGACAGGATCGTGCTGAGCACTGGTTAACTTTATGTGTTGCCTTTTGATCTGAATCTCTTCTTGCTTGAGTTTGAAACTTGAACCATCCAGTTGAGTCTCTTCTAATCGAGTGCTGTTAGTCTAAACTTTAAAAAGGTTGTTCAGAAGCTGTTTGTGAAGGTGTTCAAATGATTTTGGTAAACCAAAGAATTAGATTTGCTTTACAAACATCTCTCATTTTGATGAGCAGCGTTGCTTTGCTGTTACAAAATCTCCTGTGTGGTTCTCTGCTTGTCTGTGTCGTTACTTGGTTATTAAATACTCATTTCTCTTTCCTTCCCAGAGGATGCTAAGCAAGTTTTTGGCCAGACCACGATTCATCAGCACATTCCTTTCAACTGGAATTCAGAGTTCGTCCAGCTGCACTTTGGGAAGGACAGGAAAAGACACCTAACGTACCCGGAGTTCACTCAGTTTTTGCTGGTGGGTTTGATGCAATTCAGCCTGTCGAGACTAATGAGGATTCAAAGCTCAAAATTGTGTTTGCCAGCTTGCAATTGAACACTGGCCAAAAGATAACCAGGTGGAGGCTTTTCCAGCCAGGGTGCTGCAGCTCAGAAGTGTGGTGATAAATAGGATGTGCTGGTGGTAAAATTGCTGATGGAGGCAACCTGGAGGTTGGGTTTGGATTTTTTAATTCCCTTTTCTTATTTTTTCTTTTCCCTTTTTTCCTTTTCCTTTTTCCTTTTCCTTTTTCTTTTTCCTTTTCCTTTTCCCTTTTCCCTTTTCCCTTTTCCCTTTTCCCTTTTCTCTTTCCTTTTCCCTTACCTTTCTCTTCCCCTTCCCCTTTTCCCCTCCCTTCCCCTTCCCCTTTTCCCCTCCCTTCCCCTTCCCCTTTTCCCCTCCCTTCCCCTTCCCCTTTTCCCCTCCCTTTCCCTTTTCCCTTTCCACAACTGTGTGCAGGAGCTGTTCTCATCCACACTGTTATGTAGACAGAGATGTGAAATTAAAAACACAGACGTCAAAGCCTTAAAATCTCCTCTCTATTTAAGTCTATGAGTAAAACAAATATCTGGAATAACAATATGGAACATT
>VWZE01025431.1:1132236-1145908 GCA_013396675.1 Eubucco bourcierii | reverse complement strand
CCTGCCTGGTGATGCCTGCCTGGTGATGCATGCCTGCCTGGTGATGCATGCCTGCCTGGTGATGCATGCCTGCCTGGTGTTGCCTCCCTGCCTGGTGATGCCTAACTGGTGATGCCTGCCTGCCTGGCTGGTGATGCCTGGCTGGTGATGCCTGCCTGCCTGCCTGGTGATGCCTTCCCTTCCTTCCCTTTCCTTCCCTCCCTTCCCTCCCTTCACTCCTTGTCTCGTGGCACCTGCTTTCCTTCCCTTTCCTTGGAATTCTTGGTTATTTATATTTTAGTGTACTTTGTTACAGCAAGTGAAGCAGTGTGCTGATACAAAAGACTCAGATTGTCTGTGTTTCAGCAGCACTGTTAAAAATAGCCTTCAGTAGGAAAAGTGATCCTTAGAGGTGGTGCAACACGTGAGTTTCTTATTTGTATTCCTCCTGAATGCTTAATGCCTGTGTTAGTATTTACACCAGAGAGTTTTAAAATGGGAGCCTGCTTCAAGACTGCAAGGTTGTTTTTTCCCTTGTTTACACAAGTATGTTAGTTCACAGTAGGAGGTGGTATCGTTTTGATGAGGAATAATTAAGATAATGCTATTGAGACAAATGTTTCAAATTGACTTGGTAGAACAGAGCCTAATTAACTTTGTATGAAGAGGATGTCAGGTATCACATGATTAAATGGTATTCCCTCAGGTTTTGTAGTGACTGTTGTAACTCCTAAGTAGCTAAGGCACAGACCAGGTCTGTGGCAGAATGATGAACTAGAGCCCAAGCCAACCTCGTGAGGTTCAACCAGACCAAGTGCAAGGTCCTGCACCTGGGGCAAACCCCAATATAGACTGGGCAGTGCCTGGCTTGAGAGCAGCCCTGGGGAGAGGGACTTGGGCATGCTGGTGGAGGGCAAGCTCAACTTGAGCCACCAGTGTGCACTTGCAGCCCAGAGAGCCAGCTGTCTCCTGGGCTGCATCAAGAGAAGTGTGGGCAGCAGGTCAAGGGAGGGGATTCTACTCCACTCTGGTGAGACACCAGCTGGAGTACTGCACCCAGTTCTGCAGGGTTACAGGAAAGATTTGTTACAGGATCTGTTACAGGAAAGATCTGGAGGTGCTGGAATATATCCAGAGAAGGGCCACAGCGATGGTCACAGGGCTGGAGCTGCTCTCCTATGGAGACAAACTCGGACAGTTGGGGCTGTTCAGGCTGGAGAGGGGATTCCAAGGAGACCTTCTTGTGGCCTTCCAGTATCTGAAGAGGGCTACAGGAGAGCTGGTGAGGGACTTTTTAGGGTGTTGAGTGGTGATGGGACTAGAGGCAATGCAGCAAAACTAAAAGTGGGTAGATTCTGATGGGATTTTTGGAAGAAGTTGTTCACCATGAGGGTGGTGAGACACTGGCACAGGTTGCCCAGGGAGGTGGTGGAATCCCCATACTTGAGTGTTTTTAAGGCCAGGCTAGATGGTGGCTCTGAGCAACCTGATTTAGTGTGAGATGTCCCTACCAATGGCAGAGGGGTTGGGACTGGATGATCCTTGAGGTCCCTTCCAACCCTGACAATTCTCTGATTCAGGAGAAGTTCTGAGACTGCTCTGAAGATGCTGTCAGCACTGGTGCAGACCACAAGGACTTTCCAATAATTAATTGTGCTAAGATGCTGCTGTAGCTGTGCACCATCAGTGCAGCCTGTTAGGATGCTCAGGCAGTGGCAGTACTTGTGTGCATCTCTTTACCCCCTTTCTGAAACACAGAAATTCCCCTGCAGCATTCTGTTGTAGAGGCTGGAACTTGGGCACAAAAATGACTCTCAGCACAACTGGGAGAGTTAATGTTCACAGGCATTGAAGTCTTCCTTTAAACTCTGTAACCTTTGGTGCTCAGCCTTTCCTTCTGATCTGCCTCTGCATGAGTCAGTCTCCTTGGTCTGATGTCTAGACCTTGGACCTTAGACAGCAGGAGACCACAGTGGATACCAAATTACCTTCCTGCATTCCTGATGCGTGAACGCTCTTCACGTTGCATTTAACGTGGACCAGGTGGTTCTGCTTCAGGTACTGCTTTGTAAGTACAATGCAATTTGCAACTTTTAATGGAATCATCTGGCTAGATTCAAATTCATTCACACTGGGTCCTCTTATGCCATGGAAAGTTGTTCCATATTCATTACCTGTCACAGCGTTTGGGCTAATCATCACTTCTGGCAAAGCTGAAGGTATGTAGAAAGTACCATTAGTATATTTTATCCCTGCAAAAGATGGATCTCTTCTGGCTTTAAATGAGAAGAGTTTCTGTGGGATTCTGAATATTTACATCCTGCCAGCACTCATTTTGGTCTTCAGGTAACAGAGATACCCAAAAGTATAGCCTCTAAACCACTTGGCTCCTCCACACTTAACAGTCTATTTGCATCATCCCATGGCTCAAGGTGTGGATTTGGGTTTTGGTTCTTTTTTAACCCTGCTTCTCATTTTGCTAGCTTCAGATTTCCTCATATATTTCCACTCTGTCACATCTGTGCATGGATATGGTCATGTTCCATCCTTGCTGCAGTAGCAAGGCTGCCTCACAAGGAACAACAGTGGTCCCTTTCCCAGCATGTAAAATCAATTCCACACAATTAATTTTAACATCTGTTGTATGTTGGCTTGGTAAATCCTTTTCTAAATTGTCTGGGAATGTCTTTGTGCACATTGGTTAATGAAATAGTTACTCTTTCTAATTGAAGCCTAGGGTCTACTCCAGTGGGAAGGGATTGTGCTGCATCTGATGACTTGTAGGTTACAGAAACATCTATCCAGGTTGGCAAAGCCCCTCAGGATCACCAAGGCCAACCTAGAACCCTACTCTACAAAATTTGCCTTAAGCACCACATCCAAACCACCCTTAAACACATCCAGGGTGGGTGACTCCACCACCTCCCTGGGCAACTCATTCCAGTCTCTGACCACTCTCTCAGTGAAAAACTTTTCCCTAATGTCCAATCTAAACCTCCCCAGTCTCAGCTTGAGGCCATTCCCCCTTGTTGTGTCTCCAATTACCTGTGAGAAGAGCCCAGCAGCAGAAGAACCCAGACATAAATTCCTATCTAAGTGGAAAGTAAAGGAGCTTTTAATGAACCGTAAGTGAAAGTCAAAGTAAAATATCTCTGGTAGGAAATGATTTGATGAAAATTCTGGTACCAGCAGTGCCTGCCATGATCTGCAAATTAATTTTTCACAGAGTCTTATGCTACCTGGGGGGATTCTGGACTTCCAGTATCAAGGGAGAAGCTTTGTTTTCTAAGCATATTTAAATGTACTGAAAGTCTAGTGGGAGGAGGTGCTTTGGGATGTGTAATTTGTGTTGCAAAGCACTGAGGATTGTGTTTCTTTAAACCTTCATCTGTCTGGGATAAACAATGTTGGGCTGAAATAGGTGAAACAATAGACATTATTGCAAGTCTAGATAGCAACTCTGGAAAACTACAACTCTGCAGTTTGGGGGTTTCTGTTTATTTTTAAGGTGCTATTTTTTTATATTAGCTGCATGTCCACAGCGTAGCTGATTCACAGGTTACATCAGGTTGAAAGGGACCCTCAAAGGCCATATTATCCAACATCCACCCCCTCCCACTGCAGTCAGCAGGGACATCTCCAGCTAGATCAGCCTGCCCAGGGCCACACTGAGTCTGCTCCTTAATGTCTGCAGGGATGGGACCTCTGAACTGTGTCCAGATCACAGAACTTTAGAGGTTGGAAGGGACCTCCATAGATCATAGACTCATAGAATCAGTCAGGGTTGGAAGGGACCACAAGAATCAACCAGTTCCACCCCCCCTGCCACTGGCAGGGACACCTCACACTAGATCAGGCTGGCCACAGCCTCATCCAGCCTGGCCTTAAACACCTCCAGGGATGAGGCTTCCACCACCTCCCTGGGCAACCCCTTCCAGGCTCTCAGCACCCTCATGCTGAAAAACTTCTTCCTAACAGCCACCCTGAATCTAGCCATTTCCAGCTTCGTTCCGTTCCCCCCAGTCCTGTCACTACCTGAGAGCCTAAAAAGTCCCTCCCCAGCTTTTTTGTAGCCCCCTTAAGATACTGAACACAATAAGGTCACCTCGGAGCCTTCTCCTCTCTAGACTGAACAGCCCCAACTGCTTCAGTCTCTCCTCATAGGAGTCCAACCCCCTGGTAGTAAAGAAAGTAGTGGAAGATCTTTCACTGCATTTCCATGCTGGATGCTGCCAGCACGACACTGCCAGGCAGTTTCAGTGGTTACAATCAATTGGCTGGGGGAAGCAGAAGAAAGCAGCATTTGCAGTTTCCCCATATGTAATCCTTCTAAATTCAATTTATTTTCTCTTTGCTGATGCTGACACTTAATGACAAACATTCTTTGCTCATACCTTTCCACCTGCTGGGTGGTGAGTATTTAGGGAGAGAAGAGTTACTATACATAACTCCTCTGTAGAGCTTTCTGCCTCCCAGGTAGCTGCCTGCCTTGAGCTGACGAAGGATTTTTGTGTTCTTGTGCTCTCCTTACTGTAAGGCTCTCAAAAACTGCTTGCTTCCAGCTTTCTGTTGAAATTACAGTGGCAATTGGAGGGAAGCAAGAGCTTACATGGCTGAATCCAGCCAGAGTGAGCATTATTGCTGAATTGTAGCCCTTCCACATAGGGGGCTGTAATGTAAAGGCAACGTGACAGAACTGAAATGGTAACACTTCCAGTGAGAACCCCCACAGCTGATTCTCACCCAAAGCAGAAATTCCTGAACTCTTCAACACAGCACTGAGACGTTCATTGGCCAATCCTTTCCCCGCTCCTCTCCCTCCACTTTTTGCCTTCTCCTTCTTTTCATCATGCCTTTCAGGTACAGTTTTACAATCAAGAATTAAGACTAAAGCAGCATGGTTCAGGAGGCTGAAATAAAAAGACAAGCCCTATTTGGGTGGCAGCATAGAGAAGACTCCAGGGGATCTTAGAGTTGCCTGAAGGGATCCTGCAGGACAGTTGCAGAGGGACTTTTCCTGAGGATGTCTAGCAACAGGACATGGGAAAATGGTTTGAAACCAAGGGAAAGTGGTTCAGACTGCATCCTAGGAAGAAGTTCTTCAGTATGGGGGAGGTGAGACGCTAGAATGGGCTACCCAGGGAGGTTGTGGATGCCTTCTTCCTGCAGTTGTTTAAGAGCACTTGTTTGGATGGGGCTTTGTTTAAGGGCAGTTGAGAGACATCCCTGATCATGGCAATGAGGTTAGAGTTAGAGATCTCTGAGGTAACCTAAGCCATTCTGTGACATGAAGTGAATGAGCAGAAGGAAAGATGGAAGCTGCAGACCTCAGGCAGGTCTGATCCTACAGCAGCTGAATTCACCTTTCACCCTTTACTTTGTTCCCTTGAATGCTTCAGTAACATAAATACCAACTTAGAGGAGTCTTTCTTCACTGTCGCTACACCGTGCTGGCCCTTCCCGACTAGTCTGAATCTGCCTTAATGGGACTTGTAAGCCACGGATTTGCAAATAGAATGGAAATAGTAGGATAATGTCATGCTCCACTGCAAGATTTGCAGTGCTGCTGACATGTCACACTTTGACTCTGATTCCATTTGTTTAATAGCTAATCATGGAAGTTGCACACAGAGTATCCAATTGAAATTAGATTTTGTTTTCTTAAGTGTGAGCTATCTCATAGGATTGCATCATACCAAATCTAACTGTTAAGTTGATGATTTTGAACCTAACCTTTATTTTTATTTTTTCCCCTCTCCATGTGTTTTCAGGAGATACAGTTAGAACATGCAAAACAAGCTTTTGTGCAGAGAGACAATGCTCAGTCTGGAAGAGTCACAGCTATGGACTTCAGGGACATTATGGTCACTATCCGGCCACACATGCTGACTCCATTTGTAGAAGAATGTCTAGTTGCTGTGAGTAGTTCTGGTCTCCCAGCTGGGATACACCTATGGGATTATTTCTGTGGTGTACTTCAACTATCCCAACCTTTGGATGCTTGTTTTTAAGTTTATATCTGCACATGTGAAAGGAGGTGTTCAAGAACCGTGTGGACGTGGCACTCTGGGACAGGGTTTAATGGCTCTGCTGGTGTGAGTAGTTCTGGTGTCCTAGCTGGCATCTGGTATCCCAGCTGGTGAAGAGCTGGAATACACCCATGGAGTTATTTTTTGGTGTGCTTCAACTATCCCAGCTTCTGGATGCTTGTTTTTAAGTTTATATCTACACACATGAAAGGAGATGTTCAAGAAGTGTGTAGACGTGGCACTCTGGGATGTGGTTTAATGGCCGTGCTGGTGTGGGGTTGGAGGTTGGATTCAGGGACCTTAGAGGCTTTTTCCAACCAAAATGCTTCTATGATTCTGTATTTCTAACCCTTACTGCAGATTGTGTATCCTGAGTGGTAGTGGTCTCTAGAGACAAAAGACAAAGCAGGTTGTTGAACCTTAGTAATGGCCTAGAAGTGGAGAGTTTGCCTGTTTCATAAAATCATAGACTGGTAATGTTGGAAGGGACCTCAGAGATCATCTAGTTCCAACCCCCTGCCATAGACAGGGACACCTCTCACAGGTCACTCAAGGCCTTGTCCAACCTGGCCTTGAACACCTCCAAGAAGGGAGCAACCACAACCTCCCTGGGCAACCTGTGCCAGTCATTCCACCATAGTAAACTGTGTTAGGATGCCACTGCATCTCACTCAGGAAGTCATCCTCAAAGGGCTTTCTTTGTAATATCAATTTTAAGCTCCTGAGTGTAATTTCCCAAGCACTAGGGACAGTGAAGGAACTGGACCCACCCCCTGTGGCCATTCACTGTGTATTAACTGATAGTTGTGCACTTACCTTCTTTTCAACCTGAAGTGCAGAAACCAAATCAAACATTGCAGTTCTGTAATTTCACTGAAGGAAAACCAGAAGAGAGCTCACAGTATCACCAAGGTTGGAAGAGACCTCAAAGCTCATCAAATCCAACCCATCACCACAGCCCTCAAGACCAGCCCATGGCACCAAGTGCCACGTCCAACCCCGCCTTGAACACCTCCAGGGACGCTGACTCCACCACCTCCTTGGGCAGCCCATTCCAGCAGTCAATGACTCTCTCTGTGAAGAACTTTCTCCTCACCTCCAGCCTAAACTTCCCCTGGCACAGCTTGAGACTGTGTCCTCTTGTTCTGGTGCTGCTTGCCTGAGAGAAGAAAGCAACCTCCCCCTGGCCACAACCACCCTTCAGGTAGCTGTAGACAGCAAGAAGGTCTCCCCTGAGCCTCCTCTTCTCCAGGCTAACCAATCCCAGCTCCCTCAGCCTCTCTCCATAGGGCTGTGCTCCAGGCCTCTCCCCAGCCTCGTTGCCCTTCTCTGGACACGCTCAAGCACCTCAATGTCCTTCTTCAATTGAGGGGCCCAGAACTGGACACAGGACTCAAGGTGTGGCCTAAACAGTGCAGAGTACAGGGAGAGAATGACTGGCTTTAACCAGTTTCTAACTTTGGGAACTTGCAGCAGCACTTTCTGAGTAATCCAAAGTCTGGCTTTGTCCAGGTTTAGAGAAACCCGTTTTACTTTGGCTTGCAGGGAAGAATTCCAGGGAGATGTGTGAAGTGATGAGAACTGCAAAAGCCTGCCCAGAATATTGGAAGAAACATCCAGCCAGAAGACTTAGGGACTGACAATGAGAGCTGATAGTTTATTCCTTGATTCTCTCCCCAGGCTTGTTATCAGCTTTCCTGGGTCATACAACTCTGTCATAAAATATAACAGAAGTTTGGTTGGGGTTTTTTTCATTCTCCCTCAAGGTCAATTAAATTTTGGCAAGCTTCTCAGGAATTTGCTTCATTACTGATCTTAGGCTTTAAAGAGGGAATCAATCCAATAATTCTTCTGTGTGCAGACCAAACACTGCTCTAAAATAAAGGCTTAGGCTCAGTTCTCATTTAAGAATGAGTAACTGTTCAAACCTTATCGTTCCCCTTTTGTCTGCCTGCCTGATCTAAGCCTGGGAGCTTACCGCTGCTTTTCCACGACTTGGATTGCCTGTGGATTGAAATGCTTCAGCTGACCTTTCTCAGAATGTGTTTTGCTTTTCCTTGGGATTTTTCTGTAGAGCAATATACTTTACATGTAGAAGTAGATTTCCTCGTTACTAGAAATAAGCCAGCTTATGAAACATTTCCAACCGAAGCAGGGACTGAAACTTGAACTTTGTAAATTACTACTGGTTATGTCGTTATAATCCTGCATATGTGTTTGTTTAGGTTTGTAGGGTGGGGAGACTTTCACTTTCTGGTCATGATTAGTTTTGGTAACATAAGAATCTTTCATGGTTTTCTTTATTTTGCAGGGTGGGTTGGGGTTTTTTTTTTGCCTCCTGCAAGCGAGCCTGTCCTACCGTTGCTCTCGTGAAATAACATTGTTGGAAAGCTTTTATTGCAAGGTTTTTCTTAGGCTTGTAACAGTCTTTCTTCTTTTACTGTCTCTACTCTAGGCTGCTGGAGGTACCACTTCCCATCAGGTCAGCTTTTCCTATTTTAATGGATTTAATTCTCTCCTTAACAACATGGAGCTCATTAGGAAGATCTACAGTACTCTGGCTGGAAACAGAAAAGACGTGGAAGTCACTAAGGGTTGGTCAAAACTTTGGCAGTCTGGAAGTTTCCTTGGGCATTTGGTTTTGGGGTTGGGTGGAGGGGAAGACCTCATCTGTGTGCTTTTAAATCAGTGGAGTGGGGGAGGAGAAAGCCTCATTAGCATTCCTTGGTATCCCACTCAGATTTGTATGCTCCTGTTGGATTCCACCCTCCAGGTTTTTCATTTTGTTTCAATCAGCAAAAGGTCCTAGTAAACTGGGGT
The DNA here is from genome assembly GCA_013396675.1 of Eubucco bourcierii. NCBI lineage: Eukaryota > Metazoa > Chordata > Aves > Piciformes > Ramphastidae > Eubucco > Eubucco bourcierii. The sequence continues at coordinate 1,137,080 of VWZE01025431.1, read as the reverse complement.
TGGGGGGAGGAGAGGCAGAGTGAGGAAAGTATGTAAAGATATTTAAAAGTTTAAAAAAACTTCCTAGGACTCCTGCCAAATTGGCAGCCTATTAAAGTGACCTTCAAGGGTAGTTGAAGAATTCCATAAACTTGTAGTGGCGGCACAGTAAGCTGATCTACAAGCCTGGAACAAGATGTTATCTGCTCTATCTAACCACTTTTATAGAGAATTCCCTCTGCAATGCCAACATTTCATTAATGTGGCCTACTGGGATTATGCATGAAAAGTTCCCCCATCCCTTGACTCCTGAGGTTTGTTTTTTTTCTGTTTGCTTTTTATTTGGTTTTTTCCCTCCTCCCCCAACCTCCTCTGACCTGCAGTTGATTGATACCTTATGGCAAAGATCCTAAATCCTGCTGATAGCACTGAAGGATAGAACATTTCAAACGTGCCTTTGTGTAGTAGCAGGAACACTTCTGTGGTGGGGCACTTTTATTCATCTTTTCCTACCAGCATCTTCTACTTAATACTAAAATGCAAAGCAGCTCTGGAGTGCTCTGGATTATTTCTTCTGCTTTGCTTAGTTTTTCTTTTACTAGTTAGGTTTAGATTGGACTTTAGGAAAAAGCTTTTCATGGAGAGGCTGGTCAGGGAATGGAATGAGCTGCCCAGGGAGGTGGTGGAGTCACCAGCCCTGGATGTGTTTAAGGGTGGTTTGGGTGTGGTGCTTAGGGATATGGTTTAAGGTAGGGTTATAGTAGGGTTCTAGGTTGCACTTGGTGATCCTGAGGGGATTTGCCAGCTTGCATGTTTCTACTATTCCACGCTTTTCCCTGCCCTATCAGCATCTTCTTTATACTAATACACCAAGCAACTCTGGAGTGCTGTGTGGTGTTTGTTCCAATTCACTTAGGTTCTGTTTTCTGTGTTTTTTATTCTGTTGCAGAGGAGTTTGTCCTGGCAGCTCAGAAATTTGGTCAGGTTACGCCCATGGAAGTTGACATCTTGTTTCAGTTAGCAGATCTGTATGAACCACGAGGGTAAGTGGAGAATTCTCTCTCTTTTTTTTTGGAAAGGGTTGGGAGGGTGGTATTGGGGAATGGGAGAGTGTAGTGTAGTGGCCATGTGCAGATGACTTCTTGTTGATCTGAAAGTCCATCTCTAAGCAAATGCTAAGCTGAATTAATTTCCTCAGGCGCATGACGTTAGCGGATATTGAAAGAATCGCTCCTCTGGAGGAGGGGACATTGCCCTACAACCTGGCTGAGGCTCAGAGGCAGGTAAGGACAGAAGCCACTGGGATGTTGTGATCACTTTCCACTGCCAAGTAAATAGATAACCAACCTCCTCCTATGAGCTGCTTTTCTTTTGTGTTGTGTCATATCTGTGAGGAGTAACTTCTGGTTTAGAAATTGCTTTTAACTTGTGTCGTGCCCTGTCCATCTCTTCTCTGTGCCCCTTTCTCTCAGGCTGCATTTTGACAGGTTAAATGTGATTGAGTTCAGAGTGATAATATGGATATGAGTGTCATCCAGCCATATAGAAAATATGAAGTGTATACCTAATTAAGGTGGTTATGTTCTGTGATTCTATTGCTCTCTGCTCTTTTTAATGAGGAAAGAAGACTTCCTGCTTTGAATAGGGGTGGTGAATTCAGCAGTTAGCCTGCAAATGGCAGCCCTTCACACAAACAGATTCATAGAATGGTTTGGATTGGAAGAGACCTTAAAGATCACCTAGTTCCAACCCCTCTGTCCTGGGGAGAGACACCTCCCACTAGACAAGATTGCTCAAGGCTTCATGAAATCTGGCCTCGAACACCTCAAGGGAGGGGACATCCACAACCTTCCTGGGCAGCCTGTTCCAGTCTCTCATCACCTTCACTGTAAAGAATTTCTTCCTAATCTCCAGTCTAAATCTGCCCTCCTGAAGCTTCAGTCCATTCCCCTTCATCACTACAAGCCTTTGTAAAATATTTCTCCCCAGCTGCTCTAGGATTTCCCTGGAGCACTGAACAACTCCAGCTCTCTGAGCCTGTCCCACAGGGGAGATGTTTCAGCCCTCTTCTCATCTTCGTGGCCCTTCTCTGGACAGCTTCGTCTTATGCTCTGCTGAATGTCAAAATAGGAGAGGTTGTATTTAGTTTACCATCACAACTTCAGTAAAAACCTTAATCATCACTCCATTTGCAACACCTCAAAGTCCTTGGCTTTAGAAGATACAACAGCAAGCAAACTTGAGTTGTGGTTAAGGCAAGAAGAAAAAAACAAGAGAGTGTTCTTCAGATGGCAAACTTCTTCACTTCCCAGTTTTCATATCGGTTTAGCCTGTCTGATATTTTCACTGACAGGAGGTTCTGTACAGATAGATTTAAAACTAACCTTCTGTGCCTCTCTGTCTCTCTATTTTAAGGCAACCTTAACTTTGTGTCTTGTGAGACTGAGAGGTTTTTGGTTGGGTTGATGTTTTTTTTTTTCCCTGCTCTGCTCTGGGTCTACACAGAGACGCCAGTTTGACCACAATGGGTTGATGCAGGCTACATTTTTAGGACTAGCAGGCTATAAGCCAGGGCTCTGTGTGTGTGTGTGTACACATGCATCCCTTTCCCTCCTCTTTCTTCTTCTCCTCCTCCCCCACCACCATCTGAACACCACCACCACCACTCCAAGGCAGTATCTAGGGCGGCGGTTTCTTGTTTGTTTGAGGAGTGACTAAATATTGACTGTGCTGGAATGAATTCAGATGTCTTGGCTCCCAGAAGCTCACCATCTATTCCTAGAAGAGTCCTAAAGTAGTTAAAAGCTTTTGCATTGGGCTTAGTATCAAGTGAAGTTAAGTTACAATAGGTGGCAGTAAAATGTAACCAGAAATGTGGTGCTGAAAGGAAGCAGCTTCTTCAGTTTTTCCTTTGGGGCCACTGTCTCGGAGAGGAAGGTTTATGCCATTTTAAGAGGTTGGGACACGTGAACCTGCCTAAATCTTACTATTTCTTCTACCTATCTGTCCCACCTCTTTATTTTCCATCCAATTCCTTTCCATCAGCTGCTTGATGATGAGACCAAAAAGATTTTCATCTTCATGAATAGCTTCCATTTCTTATCTGGCCAACTCCTACATTAGAATAACTAAAAGATCGATATTTTCAGGAGAAAAAAAAAGAAAAAGAATTATCACTGTATTTATTTTGTCCTTTTACTTGTAATATCCTAAAAAAATAATAGAAATAAAGCATTACAAAAAGTGATAGTAAGTATAGGAGGCTTAAACAGCCCAGCAGAATTTCTGTTTTCCTAATTCTTTGCTGTTGGTTTTAAATCTGCAGCACTTCTGAAATGTAAATTTTCATTGGGTCGAATCCAGCACTCGCAGACTGTGAGCAAAATGAAACTCTGGGTCTGCTTTACCAAACCTGATTTTGCTTTAGCTGATGTGTATGAGCAATGCTTGCATACTTGTTTTGATAGCCTGTGAAAGTCCTTGGCTTTGGTGGCAGTAGCAGAGAAATCCCAAACTGGAGGTGCTCTTAGCTCTTGAGGATGACTGACTGAAGTGTGCATATTCAGACCGCAGATTTTGGAGCTGAATAATTTTGTTGTGCTATCAATCTCTCTTTTCTTTCCTATTCCAATCTGAAGAGCCTACATTATAGGGCACTTAGAAATCAGGGGAAAAAGAACTAATAACAGAAAACAGAATCTCCAGTGTATTGTGGCATTTTTTTTCCCCTGGATATCTATGTAGTTACATCTGTCTGATCATGAGGTGGTTGCTTGTGTAAAATAACCATGTTCTGATTATTTTTTCTTGTCTCTCCTTTTATGTTAAATCCTGCCTTGACAGAAAGCTCCAGGAGATGTGTCTCGACCTGTCCTCATCCAGATTGCAGAATCAGCCTACAGGTTTGCCCTTGGTTCAGTTGCTGGAGGTTAGTCATGGCTGAGCAAAAAAAAAACAAAAAACCTCACCTTCACTGTTTGGGTTTTGTCTTTTGCTCTTCTGCCTTTCATCTAAGCGTGGAAGGCTGATCACTCTTCCCTCTGGAGCCCTGTTTAAGGGCTTAGCTGTGTCTAAGGTTGAAGAGGAAGGGGCTGCCTGCTCTACAAAGAGTGCTGGGATTAACTGCTTGAAAGAGTCCAGTGCAGAGCCACAGAAATGGAGGGAATGGAACATCTTCCTTATAAGAAGAGCCTGAGGGAACTGGGGCTCTTTAGTTTGGAGAAGGGGAGCCTGAGGGGTGTCCTCAGTCATGTTTATCAATACGTAAAGGGTGAATGCTAAGAGCATGATCTGCTCAGTGTTGCCCAATGCCAGGACAAGGGGCAAGGGGTGGAAGCTGAGGCAGAGGAAGTTCCATGGAAACATCAGGAAAAATGTTTTCACTGTGAGTGTGACAGAACCCTGGGTTGCCTAGGGTGGGTTGTGCAGTCTTCCTCTCTGGAGATATTCACAACCTCCCTGGATGTGTTCCTGTGTGACTGATCCTGCTCTGGCAGGGGAATTTGGACCACATGAGCTTTTGAGGTCCCTTCCAACCCCTAACATTCTGTGATTCACAAACCATTGGAGGTTTCAGGTAGTCCTATCAGCTGTATCATCAGCTTCAGAAGAATCAAGTTAATTGTGAGGTAGGACCAAGGAAGTGCTTTTGGTTAAAACTGTAGGATGTAGTTTGGTGTATCCAGAATATATGGTGCAGAAGGTAAAAAAGAAGACACAACTGATACTGGAGACGTAAATGTAGAAAGTGTCAGTTGCAGTCAGACACTGCAAAAGCAAAATCCTGTTTTGTGATGGTTTGGGAGTTCCCTGCCCCCCCCCCCCCCCCCCCCTCTTTTTACAAAACCCCACATCAAACAACCCCA
>VWZE01025431.1:1119416-1132208 GCA_013396675.1 Eubucco bourcierii | reverse complement strand
CAAGGTGAGTTTGGAGGATGGGCCGGGGGGGTAAGAAGGAAAGTGGTTAGCGAGGTTACTTGGCAGAGAAGGGAAGGCAAGAAGCTGCTAGAGCACCCAAGATTCTGTGCCCGAGAGACTGACTGAGCTATGTTTTGAGTACTTCACAGTATCACAGTCTCACAGTATCACCAAGGTTGGAAGAGACCTCAAAGCTCATCAAGTCCAACCCATCCCCACAGCCCTCAAGACCAGACCATGGCACCAAGTGCCACGTCCAAACCTGCCTTGAACACCTCCAGGGATGCTGACTCCACCACCTCCCTGGGCAACCCATTCCAGCAGTCAATGACTCTCTCAGTCAAGAACTTTCTCCTCACCTCCAGCCTAAACTTCCCCTGGCACAGCTTGAGACTGTGTCCTCTTGTTCTGGTGCTGCTTGCCTGAGAGAAGGTGGTAACCTCTCCCTGCCTACAACCACCCTTCAAGTAGTTGTAGACCGCAATGTCTCCCCTGATGTGAGTGCCTGTGAGTGCAGCAGACATCACCATTGCTTTCCTTTTCTCAGCCTGTAATATAATTTTCTCCATTAAAATATTCCCATTAGCCTCAAACCAGCAGATGTTTCCTTACAGATTGGTTTTGGTTTGGTTTTTTTTCCCTTTGCAGCTGTTGGAGCCACTGCAGTCTACCCCATTGATCTGGTAAAAACTCGGATGCAGAACCAGCGCTCTACAGGCTCCTTTGTGGGAGAGCTGATGTACAAAAACAGCTTCGATTGCTTCAAGAAAGTGCTGCGCTATGAAGGCTTCTTTGGGCTTTATAGAGGTAAGGTTAAAAGGTGCTCTCTACTAATGATAAGAGTTCAGTGGAACTCTGCATTTTTAAAGCTTTGGGGTTTTGGTTTTTGTTTTTTTTTTTTGTTAAGGCTTCAGTTTTGCTTGGTTTGTGCTTTTGCTTCTACTCTGTTACAGGTGAAGGGTTTGCTGCTTCTCGGGTAGAACCTCATTGTAATGAAAGTGAGCTGCCCAGGGAGCTGGTGGAGTCACACAGCCTGGATGTGTTTAAGGGTGGTTTGGATGTGGTGCTCAGGGCTATGGTTTAAGGTGAATCTTGTAGAGTAGGGTTCTAAGTTGGACTTGATGATCCTGAGGAGCTTTGCCAACCTGCATGTTTCTGTGAGAACATTTCTGTAGGACCTCACTGTCCTTTCTCATCTGCAATAGGGCATCAGCAGGAATTTCCTACAGCAAAACCAGACTGCTAGCCATCTTTTCATTTCCTTAGCTGTCCTTAACACCAAGAATGTTTTGTCCTATTTGGTAAGACCAGTATCTGAAGGGGGCCTACAGGAAGGCTGGGGAAGGATTATTTACAATGTCCTGCAATGACAGGACAAGGGGCAATGGGCTTAAACTGGCAGAGGGGAGATTTAGACTGGATGTTAGGAGGAAGTTCTTTACAGTGAGGGTGGTGAGGCACTGGAACAGGTTGCCCAGGGAGGTTGTGGCTGCTCCCTCCCTGGAGGTGTTCAAGGCCAGATTGGATGAGGCCTTGAGTAACCTGTACTAGTGGGAGGTGTCCCTGCCTATGGCAGGGGGTTGGAACTAGATGATCCTTGAGGTCCCTTCCAACCTTACCATTCTATGATTCTATGAAGACTTTGGATCATCCAATTTTGTTTTATTTTGTTCCAGTGTTCTTCCTTATCTGTTTCCTTTCTATTTCAAACCCACAAAAGCAGAGAGAAAACACCATACCTTGTCATTAACAAGGTCTTTTTTTGTGGTATCTTTTGTGACAGAAAAGGTCTCTCTGAACCAGTTGCCTGGGAAGAGTCATCAAGTTTTGTGTTTGCCTCTTCTTGGCTTGTCAGTGTTGAGTCAGCCAGGGAGGTTAGCTGGGTTGCAACCCACTTAGCTTTAGCTATGGAGCCAATACACCCAAATTGTGAAGTTAGCTGCTCCAGGCTCCCTTTGTAGTCAATGGAGAAAGCTCTAAAAGCTCATTTTTACTCTGTTCAGGGTGTGAAACATCCTCAATTTAGTTATCTTAGCTCATGTGGGCTTTTTCTATTTTCTCCTTGTTCCAGTCAGGGTGTAAATACAGCCAGCACTGACAGAGTCTTGGAGAATCATGAACCACACTGCATGAGACTGCAGTTTTTCTCTGGCACAGAGATAAAGCAAATTAGAGTTCTGATAGCTCAGTTACTGAGATCTCTTATCCCCCTCTGCTAGATTCATTGGGGAGGATTTGAAACTTGGTGTCACTTCCTTTTCAGCCAACTCGCTTAGAAACTTTGTATCACTCCTGAAAACAAGAACATGGTGGTGACAGAAATGGATTGCTGAAGGCATTTGAGGCAGGAATGAAGAACTGAGGATTTCAGGAAAATATTGTTATGATTTTTAGAACCACAGAATCATAGAATCAGTCAGGGTTGGAAGGATTATCTGTCCCCTGGGCAGGGACACCTCACACTAGATCAGGCTGTTTCCAGCCTCATCCAGCCTGGCCTTAAACACCTCCAGGCATTTATGACGATGGGAAAAAGCTCTTTACAATGAGGGTGGTTGAGCACTGGTACAGGTTGCCCAGGGAGGTAGTTGAGGCTGCATCCCTGGAGATACTCAAGGAGCTCAGTGGGGCTCTGGGCAACCTGATGTAGTTGAGGCTGTCCCTGTTTGCTGCAGGAATTTGGATTAGATGAGCGTTGGAGGTCCCTTCTGACTCCACTAATTCTATGATTTGACAAATATATGTGCACAGGAGGAAAAAAAAAACAACAACAGAAACTTAGTTTGTAAAAGAAGTTCTTGAAACAACATTAAAATGAAACAGTGTGGTACATGTACACTCTTCAACACAAGAGCAGAGTTACTGGAGGCTGGCTAAGTAGCTCCTCTGCAGAGCACAGACTTGTAATTATTTCAGCACAATTGGAGATGGGAAGGCTCTGTTATTATTGACTGAGCTTGAGGCAGGTTCTTTTTTTCATTTTATTTTTTGAGGAGGCTTAATAATTGAATAAAGAACATTTGCATGGTTTCTTTTTTAAGGATTTCTAACAGCCAGAATCCTAAAAAGTCCCAATTATTGGCTAAAGTACAAAAGGTATTCCCTGCAAGTGTATCTCTGCTCCTTCCAGGTTACTGAAAGAGCCAAAAATGCACAATCGCACTCTTAATCTGCTTTCTGGCTTCTTAAAACTCGAGCCTGGTGAGTGGGTTTTTCACCTGTGGAAAAAAGCCCTCAGGAATGTCACAGGTGCATGCTCTTAACTCCATTTCCTTGTTGTGTTTTTGGAGTGATGCTTCACTGCCAAAATGTTGGGGAACTTCAGGAGCCTTCATCACTGTAGCTTGTCCTTCTGTTCCCCGTCCCTTTCACTCTCCTTTTCAGTCTTCCATGCAGGCTTGAATAGTGAAATCTCAGGCAGCTTGGCAGAGCTGAACTTCTAAACCCAGGGCAATAATCTCATTTCTGGATTATATAGTAGGGATTGTGTGATGGCAAAGAACCCCATCATTTCAGAGACAAAGTGAGACCTCTGTTTCTCCAGTTTCTCTCTTAAAGGGCACTCTGAGTTAACTTCTGGTTTTAGAGAATCAAACAGGGAAAACTCCTTCCACATGTGGACTTTTCCTCTCTGCAGTTCAGGCTGTTGCTTGCTTTCTAAGGAGATGATGCTGGAGAAAGGTAAGCAACTGAATGCAGAGGGAAGGATTCTGGTTAAGAAAATGTGAGAGGAGCTTTTTGTAGATTGGTATATGGACCCAATTTCAATTCTTACAGCAAGAACAATCTCATTCTGATCTTTAATACTGCTTTAGGCAAGAGAACCACAGACTGGATCACTTCTAGTTGTAGGTAACTGCTATTCTTTCTTATACCCTGGTGCACTCAGAGTTAAGTGGATGTGGAAGATTTTCCCCACTGGAAGAAGGAGCAGTCATTGGCAGAGTTCTCCTGCATGGCTGAATAATGATAAAAACCTTTAAAAATATCATGGGAGAAACATTTGGAGCAGTTCCTCCTTTGTCATCATCTACTACTGCAAGGAAGCAAGCAGGAATTACAAACCCTTCTCTGAACTCAACCCTTTCAGCTGATGTTTTAAACACACAAAGCATGTTTCCATCCAGTGAAGTGAGCTGATTTTTCCTGTTAATTATTTTTATTCTTTTAATCATTATTACATTCCAAATTTTGAAAGGGCAAAACCCACATGTTCCAAAGCCCACCACCTCAGATAAGGATAAATTACACCATCTTGTGGATATAGAGAGAGCACTAAATTCTGGTTTGTGTCAGTTTGGTTCTAAGGGTAATCAATGTTTCCACTGAGGAGATACTTTTGATGTATCAACAAAAAAAACCCAACCAACCCAGCCAAACCAAACAACAAAACATAAACCTCTGGAGCATCTTTGTAATGTGCATTATTTCACATTACAAAGGGATTGGAAGGGACCTCTGGAGAGCTTTGAGTCCAACCCCCCCCTGCCAGAGCAGGACCATACAGTCTAGCTCAGGGCACACAGGAACACGTCCAGACAGGCCCTGAAAGGCTCCAGAGAAGGAGACTCTACAACCTCTCTGGGCAGCCTGTGCCAGTGCACTGTGACCCTTACAATAAAGTGGTTCTTCCTCCTGTTGAGGTGGAACCTCCTGTGCTGCAGTTTCCATCCATTGCTCCTTGTCCTACCCCATGGCACAAGTGAGCAGAGGCTGCCCCTGTCCCTTCCTTCCTGACCCCAGCCCTCAGATATTTATAGACACTGATCAGATCCCCTCTCAGCTTTCTCCTCTCCAGACTAAGCAGCCCCAGGGCTCTCAACCTGTCCTCATCAGGCAGTGCTGCAGTCCCTTCAGCATCCTTGTAGCCTTCCCTTGGACTCTCTCCAGTAGATCCCTGTCCCTCTGCAACTGGGGACCCCAGAACTGGATGCAATATTTCAGATGAGCTGTTAGAAACAGATGAAAATTTGACCTCAGATGTGCAGTCCTTTAAAAAATGAATTTTTTCTCAGCATGGCTGCAAAGAATCCTCATCTCCTCTACCTATAATTTACTGTTGTGTCTACCTTTGTACCTGAAATACATATTTAGAATCTGGCAGGTATTTATATATATGCAAATAGAAGAGATTTTTGGAAGCTTTGATTTTGTCAACATCTCTTCCAGCTGATGAGGTCACCTTCATTTCTTAATATTCTTTTAATCAGAAGTCCACCTGATGAGTAGCAGAATGCTTCACAGTCTTTAGCAGTGCATCAAAGTAGAGGTTATTTCACCTATGCTAGATAGAAATCTGCTGAGATAAAACCTGGCTCATGAAACTGTTCAGTAGCCACTTGTAGAGGATGAAAAAGACAGGAAGAGCTGCAGAAGACTTTGTCATCTGTAATTGTTAAGTGCCAAGGAACTTGTTAGATTTATCTCTCCTGCTGGTGCTTCTAGCACTGCAGTGATTCCAGATGCTTTTAATCTTTGATTTTACTCTCATTTATCATCCAGCTTCATTATTACTGATGGACTTCCATGCAGATGATATCAAAAGACACTGGCAAAAGCTTTCTTCCAGAAATATGCAGTGAAGTGCAAGCTTAATTCTGTCAAAGCACAAAATCTTCAAGAGTATCCCATGAGCCATGAGGGTGCTGGAACACTGCAACAGGTTGCCCAGGGAGTTGGTTGAGACCCCATCCCTGGAAATGAAATTCAAGATTAGGCTGGACAGGGCTCTGGGCAACCTCATCTAATTGAGGATGTCCCTGCTGACTGCAGGGGGGTTGGGGTGGATGACTTTTGGAGGTCACTTCCAACACAACCCATTCTATGATTTCCCCTCTGAGGAACTGTGCCTCTGAGGAGCTGTGCTTGAGTGGCATCTGGTGATGGCCCAATGTTAATTTCTGATGGGAATCCTATCATAGAGAAATTCAGCAATGTTCTTTTTTTGCCTTTCTATCAGAGGCCCAAAGAGTTTAAAATGATTTTGCTTTCCACAGTCAGCAGAGAGAAAATCACATCAGTTACACAGTGTGAAACTGAAGTTGCACTGCTAGAGATGAGGAAGAACACTTTGGCCAGATCTTTTTAAAGTTGATGGGTCAGCTCAGCTGGGCTGGCTGAGCCTTTGTGTGCATATTCCCAGGGTAGTTAGGAACTTGTATGATGTCACTGTCTGAATGCAGCTCATGGAGTTGGGGCTGGAGAGGAGAAGCCTCCCAGGTGACCTTATTGTGACCTTTCAGTATCTTAAGTGAGCTACAAGAAAACTGGGGAGGGGCTTTTTAGGCTGTCAGGTAGTGATAGGACTGGGGGGAATGGAACAAAGCTGGAAATGGATAGATTGAGACTGGATGTTAGGATGAAGTTGTTCAGCAAGAACCTGGAAGGGGTTGCCCAGGGAGGTGGTGGAAACCTCATCCCTGGAGGTGTTTAAGGCCAGGCTGGATGAGGCTCTGGGCAGTCTGATCTAGTGTTGGAACTAGCTGATCCTTGTGATCCCTTCCAACCCTGACTGATTCTGTGCTTCTATGATCTATGCCTTCGCCTTTCCCAGAGCCCTGCTACCAGTGTGTCAGATGTGAGGTGGGATGTGGTAATTGCCACTAAAAAGCCTTTCCTGTATGAAAATGGACTGAATGAGTTCTTTGCTCTGCACTAGACCAGCAGGCTGCCCATGTGCAAAGTGTTAGTCTCTGGTGTTGTAAGAGGCATGCATTTGTAAGACACTGACAGACAGTTCTAAGCCTGTCACACAGAATGACAGAATTGTCAGGGCTGGAAGGGACCTGGGGGGAATGGAGCAGAACTAGGAGTGGGTAGATTCACACTGGATGGTAGGAAGAAGTTCTTCACCATGAGGATGGTGAGACACTGAAATAAGTTGCCTAGGGAGGTTGTGGAAGCCTCATCCCTGGAAGTTTTTAAGGCCAGGCTGGATGTGGCTCTGATCAACCTGATCTAGTGTGAGATGTCCCTGGGCATGGCAGGGGAGTTGGAACTGGATGATCCTTGAGGTCCCTTCCAACCCTGACAATTCTGTGGTTCTATGTTTTTATGACCTCAAGGATCATCTAATTCCAACCCTTCTGCCCTGGACAGGGACACTTTCCACTACATCAGGCTACCTGGAGCCACATCCAGCCTGGCCTTAAAAACTTCCAGGGATGAGGCTTCCACCACTTCCCTGGGCAACCTGTTCAAGCATCAGTATCATACTGCTGATCTGCTAGTACATAGGAACACTGAAAAATTCCCACTGTGTCAGGATAATCCCAAGAGAAAAATAACACTGTGTCCCCTGAGGTGCTTTCTTCATCATGTTCAGAAGCCTTTCAACAGTGCTTGAATGGCAGCTGGTGATTCATTGTCTGATGAGTATCTTAAATGAATCCTGCAACAGACACATTTGGGCTCCCATGAGAAGAATTTAGTTTTGATGGTCATAATGTGTAGAATGCACAGGTATCACTTAACAGAGAACTTAATTACATAGGTCTGAGAACAAATGAAGAGTCCATCTACCTTCCTGAAGTGCTGGAGACAGTAGGACTAGCTGGTACCTGGCCAGGCTGTAAAATGCAGTAGTAAAGTGGATGCTGACTTTTTCAGATGTTCACCCTGGAGAAGGCTCCAGGCAGACCTAACAGCAGCCTGCCAGGACCTGGAGGGGCTACAAGCAGGCTGCAGAGGGACTGTTTGCAGAGGCCTGCAGGGACAGGATGAGTGCAGTGGTTTGAAATGAAGAGCAGAGCAGATTGAGCTTGGATGTGAGGAACAAGTTGTGCAGCAGGAGGCTGCTGGAACACTGCCATGGGTTGCTCAGGGAGGGAGTTGAGGCCACATCCTTAGAGATAGTGAAGGTGAGGCTGGAGAAGGCTGTGAGCAAGCTGCTGTAGTGGAGGATGTCCCTGCTGAGTGCAGGGAGGATGGACTGGATGAACTTCCAGAGATTCAGTCCAACAGTGAACAGTCCAGAGATTCCTTCCAACCCAACCAGTCTTTGATACTATGTCCTGACCTAGTTAGAGATGTCCTCCTCACTGCAGCAGGGTTGGACTGGATGACCTTTGGAGGCCCCTTTCAACCCTAACCAGTCCCATGATTCTATGCTGTCTTGCAGTAGGCATACACAGCATTAGCTGTAATTTAACTGAGTACTTTTGTACTCTAAAATCATGTGTAAAGTAGAAAGAGAAAAAGAGAAGAGCATTGTACTAGTGGGAGGTGTCCCTGCCTATGGCAGGGGCTTGGAACTAGATGATCCTTGAGGTCCCTTCCAACCTTACCATTCTATGATTCTATGATTCTGGGGTTGTAGTTGTTCAGTTTGGGTTCTTTGGAGGTTGGGGTTTTTTGGTTGGTTTTTTTTATTGATTTTGGTTTGTTTGGTGGTTTTCTTTTTTTTTTTTTTTTTTTAATTTTGTAACTCTTTATCTATTCTGTTTAATAATTCTCTTCCACAGTGAAGTTTCATGGAAAGTTTTAACTCTTAACAGCCCCATTCAAATGGGAGTGCAAGAGGAAGGGCCCAGATGGGAAAAAGAAAACAAACCCTGTGCCAAGATAAACTTGTTTTTCCCTGAGATTTTTACAAGTTCCTTTTACAAATGTGAAGTGCTAGGAGCTGAAAAATGGTGGAAAAAAAAAAAAAACCAAACCATCTTCAGCTCAACCTAGTGAAAAGGAATTTAATTTGTCTTGTGTTCATCCAGATCTCCAGCTGGACTGTTTTAATCATTTTGTGTCTTGATGCTTTTAAAAAAGTCTTTTTCTGTAATTCACTTGGTTAAGATAGAACTTCAAAGCCATGTTGTATGTAGTTTAGGTGTAGTAATATAGGTGTATGTGATGTCCAGGAGGATCTGCAGCAGGAACTGCAGCCAGGATGATTTTCTCCCACTTCTGAAAGGTGTCCTAATTTTATTATGTTGCTGAATGCTGCCAGCACCACTCTAGCCCCAGGCTTAGCTGGGAAACTTTGCCTGGTTTTAGGTTGTTCCACCCAGAAATGGACCAAATACCAACCTTTCACTTCAAGCAAGTGAAACTGGCAGAGATTCCCACTTCCAGCTCTGTAGTGCATCACTTCTAACAAAACAGAAGAGGAAATTCCATAGCTGGGAAGAAAGCAGCAAAACTTCCTTTGTTTTAAGCTGGGCAAAGAGCTGAAGAATGCAGTCATACATGTTTGAATGTTTTACATTATTTTGATTCCTGTCCCTCTGGGTCCTGCCATCTGAGGCTATTGTTTTGTTAGTTTGGTGGGGTTTTTTTCTGCCAGAAAAAAAGGTATTTTCCTCATGGTTTTTGAAGTGCATCTCACAAAATTAATGAGAAAGTCTTCATTTTTCTGTGAAGATGAAGAAAGTTAAGAGCCGGTTCAGAACGAGGTGCTTGAAACAGTTAGCAAAGCTGCCTGCAAGTGAAAAATGACCAAATGCCACTGATTTTAAAAAGCTAAAGGAGCAAATACACAGAGGCAGTCGTAGCACTTGAGATGGTAGCACAAAGTTTAATCTCAAAATGGAATGTTTAAGTGCTCTCATTAAATATAATAGCATAAAATTGCTGTCAGAATTGCCCGTTTCTAGGTGGTGATCTCTCCCCAGATTTGTTGATTTGTTTGGTTAATACTGAGTTACTCAATGCACTGAAATCTCTTCTTTCCACCTTACAGGTCTGTTGCCACAGCTGTTAGGAGTAGCACCAGAGAAGGCTATAAAACTTACTGTAAGTTTGCAAATGGATTCTTCTCAACGTTTCTCCACGTTGTAAAGTCCATGTAATTGCAGTTAGCATGCTCAGTGTGCCAGCAGCGTGGTGGAATGGACTCAGCTTTGCTGGAGGCCTTAACTTGCTTATAAAAAGCACAAAGCAACTGTTTACATTTGACTTGTGAGTGTTTCAAGTGGCATACAAGATATATATAGAGATAGAGAGATAGAGAGATAGAGAGAGAGATAGATAGATATTTAGAGGCAGAGGAGAGGATGAGCGAGGGGAGAGGGTGAGAGAGGAGGAGGAGTGGGAGAGAGGAAGAGGGGGAGAGAGGAGGAGGAGGGGGAGAGGGGGGAGAGGGGGAGAGAGGAGGAGGAGGGGGAGAGGGGGGAGAGGGTGAGAGAGGAGAGGGAAAGAGGGGAGTAGAGGGAGGAGAGGAGAAAGGGGAGGGAGAGAGGGGGAGGAAATAGAGGAAAGAGAGGGAGAAGGAAAGAGGGAAAAGGGGGAGGAGAGAGGAAGAGGAGAGAGGTGAGAGAGAGTAGAGGAAAGGAGATAAAAGAGAGGGAAGAGAAGAGAGAGGTGGGAGAGAGAAAGAGAAAAGAGGAGAGAGGAGAGGAAAGGAGATAAGCGATGAAAGGGAGAGAGGAGAAGGAAAGAGAGGAGAGAGAGAGAGATGCATTTTAAGATCTTCCTGAGAATTCAGTTTTGGTCTCATTCCAAGCTACAACAAGCTGGTTCAACTTGCTCAGCTCTTCTGCTTGTTGTAAGTAGCACAAGCCTTTGGTTTCACTTCTCAGCGAAAAAAAAAAAAAGGAACGATTCTGTATTGGACTTGGAGGGCTTTTCTTTTTTCTCTCTCCATGTTTAATCCTAGTGCAACAGGAGGTAATGTCACAGGAGCGTGTAGTGAGGTGTGGCAAGAAAGGAATAAAAAAAGAACTTCTTTTGCCCACCTTTTTATCCCCCTCTAAATGTTTTCTTCCTTAATTGTGTTATTTCTTGAGTGATTTTAAGGCACTTAAGTTATTATAAGCCAATCATAATGTATTGGTTATTCACCTATATAAGCTACTATTCACCAAGGCTAATATTAAAACCTGGCAAGGTACTTAGTGCTATTAATTGAATTACTATTGCATTAACACTTAGTCTTGGATATTCTGATAGCAACTTGAAATTACCTTTGAATTTGTGAGCCCAGTGAGCATTTCTTCAATGATTTGATCATTAATACCCAGACAATTGTTTTATTATTTAATAAGTTATTCTTGAACGTTCTGATATCAACTTGAAATTACAGTTACATTTGTGAGCCCAGAGAGCATTTCTTAAATGATTTGATTGTTAATATTCAGGTAATGAATTTGTTGTTTAATAACTTGAACATTCTGAGAGGAACTTCAACTTATAGTTAAATCTGTGAGCCCAGAGAGCATTTCTTAAATGATTTGATCATTAATTTTCAGATAATGAGTTTATTATTTAATAACTTGAACATTCTGAGATGAACTTCAACTTATAGTTAAATCTGTGAGCCCAGAGAGCATTTCTTAAATGATTTGATTGTTAATATTCAGATAATGAATTTGTTGTTTAATAACTTGAACATTCTGAGAGGAACTTCAACTTATAGTTAAATCTGTGAGCCCAGAGAGCATTTCTTAAATGATTTGATTGTTAATATTCAGGTAATGAATTTGTTGTTTAATAACTTGAACATTCTGAGAGGAACTTCAACTTATAGTTAAATCTGTGAGCCCAGAGAGCATTTCTTAAATGATTTGATTGTTAATATTCAGGTAATGAATTTGTTGTTTAATAACTTGAACATTCTGAGAGGAACTTCAACTTATAGTTAAATCTGTGAGCCCAGAGAGCATTTCTTAAATGATTTGATTGTTAATATTCAGGTAATGAATTTGTTGTTTAATAACTTGAACATTCTGAGAGGAACTTCAACTTATAGTTAAATCTGTGAGCCCAGAGAGCATTTCTTAAATGATTTGATTGTTAATATTCAGATAATGAATTTGTTGTTTAATAACTTGAACATTCTGAGAGGAACTTCAACTTATAGTTAAATCTGTGAGCCCAGAGAGCATTTCTTAAATGATTTGATTGTTAATATTCAGGTAATGAATTTGTTGTTTAATAACTTGAACATTCTGAGAGGAACTTCAACTTATAGTTAAATCTGTGAGCCCAGAGAGCATTTCTTAAATGATTTGATTGTTAATATTCAGGTAATGAATTTGTTGTTTAATAACTTGAACATTCTGAGAGGAACTTCAACTTATAGTTAAATCTGTGAGCCCAGAGAGCATTTCTTAAATGATTTGATTGTTAATATTCAGGTAATGAATTTGTTGTTTAATAACTTGAACATTCTGAGAGGAACTTCAACTTATAGTTAAATCTGTGAGCCCAGAGAGCATTTCTTAAATGATTTGATCATTAATTTTCAGATAATGAGTTTATTATTTAATAACTTGAACATTCTGAGATGAACTTCAACTTATAGTTAAATCTGTGAGCCCAGAGAGCATTTCTTAAATGATTTGATCATTAATTTTCAGATAATGAGTTTATTATTTAATAACTTGAACATTCTGAGATGAACTTCAACTTATATTTAAATCTGTGAGCCCAGAGAGCATTTCTTAAACGATTTGATCATTAATCTTCTGCTAATGAGTTTATTAATTACTTTATTCTTGAACCTTCTGATATCAACTTAAAATGGCATTTAAATGTGTGAGCCCAACGAGCATTTCTTAAATGATTTTAGCGTTGGTTCTCAGGTAATGAGTTTATTCTTTAATTAGCAATTGTCGTCTTCATCTTGCTGATGAATCTTTGAGTTGTGCTGCAAGTCTTTGTGCAAAATAAATCCATGAGTTGACCATATTACACCTGAAACCCAAGATGTGTTTGTTGCCTGTTTAGTACCTTTCTGGCTGTTACTTGCGTTTTCAGTTGTGCAGACTTTGCAGCCGATGAGGCTGTTCCCCAGCCTTGTAATTTATCAGCTTCCCTAAGTGTGTTTTGTTTCTTTCTTTCTTTCCTTTTTTTTTT
>VWZE01025431.1:1090240-1113470 GCA_013396675.1 Eubucco bourcierii | reverse complement strand
TTTTTTTTTTTTTTTCCCCCACAGATATTTTCACTCTGAATTGAATTTTGCTTCTGGAGTAGTTAACTTAATTTTTCCTCAGAGGTGTTTTCACTCTGGGTTAAATTTTTGCTTCTGGAGTAGTTAACTTAATTTTTCCCCACAGGTATTTTCACTCTGGGTTGAATTTTTGCTTCTGGAGTAGTCAACTCAATTTTTTTCCTACAGGTATTTTCACGCTGGGTTGAAGTTTTGCTTTTGGATTAGTTATTTTTTTTCCCACAGGTATTTTCCCATAACAAATCAGAAGTGTTTTCCACTTTTCCTTCCTTTTTCATTTCCTTTCTCCCCTAAAACAGAAAAAAAAAAAGAGAGAAAACTTTTCAGGCTGTGCAAGGAGAATAGATTCAGGTTAATGTCTGTGATGGCAGAGCCGTGCAACTCTGATCTCTTGAAAAAGCCTTTCCCCCTCCCTCCCCACAACACACTTAATATCTTTTCCATTTGAGATGTGTTTTTCAGTATTTTTATTAGAGATACAATAATTTTCCATGAGCATACATTAGAGTTTAAAACCTGTCTTTGTTTTGACAACTGCATTTTATTCCACAGCCCTTCCTCGCCTTACTTCTTTTACCGGCAGTAAAATATTTTTGTGTTTAGCAGTGCAGGTTCAAAAAAAAAAACAAACCAAAAACAAAAACAACCTCAAACCAACACTAAAACACAAAACTCGAAGCTTGCAATCAGGAGTTAAAATCTACCTTTCTATGAGGAATCAGAAGCTATTTTATGATGTCCCAGTAATTTATGACGTGACCAAGAAATAATGGCTCGCGGTTTTAATGCAGCTACCAAGCCTTAGGACTTGAAAGGTCTGTAAATCATTAAATGATTCTACACCTAGTCAAAATAGACAAGCAGAGCAGACAGAGCCAAATGTTAACATATTTGACAAGTCTGTAAGTTAATTGCTTTTATAATGCCAATCAAGGAGGCTCCACTTCGATTTTTTGGCTCGGCTTCTGAGAACTGAATTCCCTATAACGTGGAAAAGATCAAATCCACGAGGTAATTATTTTTTCCTCCCCCCCTTACTACTGCAGGCTTGGTCAGTGCTTCTAAACAACCCCATCCCCCTGTTTGTTTCTGTTTGGCCATGGCAGGGCACTTGCCAGAACTTGTATCTGAGGCAGGAGCAGGAGTGAACTTCTCTTCCTGCTCATTGCAGTTTTAGCTACTTGCGCTCCGCCGTCAGCGTTCAAAGGAGCTCACTTCTGTGTTTTAGGTACACCTGGATGGTACAAGGCTGTGATTCTGACAGCCTTTGCTGGCTCAGCTGCCCCAAGGAAAGCTGCAGCCAGATCAGGAGAAGGCTGTCCTTGGAAGACAAGGATTAGCTGGAGAGAGAAACATAGTTCTGCCTGAGCAGCATGAAAGCTGTTTCTGTGCTAGACTGGTCAGGGTAGTGAAAAGCAGATGATTGAGGGCTCAGGAAATCTCCTCGTGATCTGAAGAAAAGGTATTTACTAGATGAACTCCTGTTGCTGAAGGGGGCCATCAGACTCCTCTATAGATAGGACCACAGACCAGAGGACACAAAATAGCATGAGGTGGCTTTGTCTGGATTTTTGATCAATAGGAGATTTAACTAAGCTTTTGAGAATGCAGCCTGCTTCACCCCTGGCGCACGGCACCGCGGCATGAAGGTTGTCGCCTTTGAAAGCTGTAAGCAAAAGGCACTTTGGACAGATGTCTGCTACTCAGTGCCTTTGCTTGGAGCAGGCAGGTCCAGAGTGAAACCAGCTCTGCAGCAGCTCAGTGCAATTCATCTGATGCTTTTGGGATCAGACTTTTGGAGGCAGTTTGAAGCACCACAGTGACCCTCCGTAAAGCTGGCTTCTGTAGTAGGGTTGGTATGTGGCTTTGTAGTAAATGATTGCATACTTCCGTGCTTTAGTTACCCTTTATTATCCAATGAGGATGGTAATTCTTCCATTCTTATGTCCCTTGAGTGCATTTTTTAATCTAGATTATTTTTTTTTTCCCCTTTTTTGATGACAGGGCACAACCTTTATTTTGTGCATCCAAGGCTCAGCGCTTTTAGGAGCGTTGCCTTTAATTCGGATTAACGGATGCTAGCAAATGCCCAGGAAAACAGACTGCATCTGGCAAAGAGTAAGAGCCTGGGACAGTGCTTAGTGCTTAGTGCTTGATATTTGCTGTGGCTGAATGTGATCAGCAGTGGATTAAAAAGGTTTTGGAACTTGGCACCTGCTTGTCTTTTTTTTTTTATCAACTGAATGAATAGGCCAGACACAGCGGAAGATTTCTTTTTGCAGAGGTTGATTTTGGATAATTATCTAATATGTTGCTTGTGTGTTTTAATGGTTGCCATTAATTGCCCTAATTGCTATCCCTGGGTGATACTGTTGGGAAATATTAACGCTCTAATGGCAGGAGTAATCCTTTTCTTCATCCGTGAAGCCTTAAAAGGGGATCCTGTGACAGGTTGGATGGGACGCAGAAGAAGGATCTAGGCTGATCTTCAGTGCTTTAGGCTGAGAACAGGCAAAGGGCTGTGACTGTGGATAGTTAGAGGCACAAGAACAGGTCACTGCTGATGAGAGAAGAAGAATAATCTGGTAGTTGCCTCTGGTATGGAAAACAGAGAGTTCTCTTCTGGAATTGCAAGCTGTGTTCTCATCAGAATCCACACTCAGCTTTCAAATGGAGATGTGGAAGCCCTAAGACAGTTGGGTCTGCTGTGCTCATTTCTAATCTCATAAAGGTGCAAAAAGCAGTTCCATCAAAAAGAACAGGAATTTCTTGCCTTAGACTAAGGAGGGGGTTGCAAATCTGTTTATTTTCCAGGGGAGTTTATTACAAGGTGATTGGAAGATGTGAAGGAAGTAGGAAACATTTCTTGGTTCTTAAGCAGTTGTTATAAAACCGTTGTGGGATGGTTGTTGGGTTTTGGTTGTTTTTTTGCTCATTACACAGTGGGAATTTTTTTTTCCCCACGGATTAAAAAAAATAAAATTAAAATAGCTGAACTGTTTCTCCTCCTCCTTTCTGTTTAGTAAAGGAGGACAGAGGAGGCATGTGACAGACAGTGCTGGATTAGTGTACAAGGCTATACTGCCATCGAGAGGTGTTGGGTGATATCATACCAAGTGCAGAGCTGAAGAACTCCAGAAATGAGCATTAAAAACAACAACAACAGCAAAGGAGCTTGTTTTAAATAATTTCATGTTTATGGAAGCACCAGAAACATTTTATAGGCATGCAGATTTCTAGCTACGTGTCTGTGAGGGGTTCTTAGATGACAGAGGTTATTTCCCTTTTTATTTTCTTGCTTTGCATCAAGACCAGAGGAGGTCAAATGTTATTTCAGAATGCTATGGACCCTTTGTGGGCCCTTAGAGGTGTAATTATCTATGCAATGCCTTCAGCTATCTACTCTTAGAACTGAAACTGCTATCTTAATTTTAATCATGTGATAGTAACTTAAAAAAAAAAAAAGTGCATTTGCTTCTACAGTCAGTTTAGTTATTTCCTAAGAAAATGACTAGAAGAGAAGGTAAATAAATCAGAGCTGAGGGCATTCAAGTTTGTAAATTTCAGTCTAGAGAAGAGAAGGCTCCAGGGAGATCTTATTTTGGCCTTTCCATATTTGAAGGGGATTTATAAGAAAGATGAGGGCACAGTTTTTGGTAGGGCCCCTTGCAACAGGACAAGGGCTGATGGTTTTAAACTAAAAGAGGGGAGATTCAGACTAGATTTAAGGAAGGCATTTTCTGTGTTGAGGGTGATGAAACACCAGCACAGGCTGCCCAGAGATGTGGTAGATTACAGGATGTTAGGGGTTGGAAGGGACCTCCATAGATCATCAAGTCCAAGCCCCCTGCCAGAGCAGGACATAGCTCAGGTCACACAGGAACACATCCAGACAGGGCTGGAAAGTCTCCAGAGAGGGAGACTCCACAACCTCTCTGGGCAGCCTGTGCCAGTGCTCTGGGACCCTTACAGTAAAGAAGTTCTTTGTCATGTTGAGGTGGAACTTGCTTCATACCTATTGCCCCTTGTCCTATCACAGGGTGCAAATGAGAAGAGTTTGTCCCCTCCCGTTTGACCCCCAGCCCTCAGGTATTTATAGACATTGATCAGATCCCCTCTCAGTCTTCTCTCCACCAGATCAAACAGCTCCAGGTCCCTCAGCCTCTCCTCATCAGGCACTGCTCCAGCCCCTTCATCATCCTTGTAGCCCTCCCTTGGACTCTCTCCAGTAGATCCCTGTCCCTCCTGAACTGGGGAGCCCAGAACTGGATGCAGTATTCGAGGTGAGGTCTCACCAGAGCAGAGCAGAGTGGGAGGAGAACCTCCCCGGATCTGCTGACCACACTCTTGATGCCCCCCAGGATCCCACTGGCCTTTTTGGCCACAAGGGCACAGTGCTGTCCCGTGCAACATTCAACATATTGGATGGGGCTTGGAGCAGCCTGGTTGTGGATGTCCCTGCTGAGTGCAGGGAGGGTTTGGTTTAGATAGTTTTTAAAGGTCCCTTGCAACCCAAACTAATCTGATTCAGTACAGAAAAGCAAGTGAGTGTTACTGGGAGCCATCTGTATTAAGCACTGATGAAGTTGACTGTTGTGACACTTAGCAGAGGAATCATTAAGGCTTAAACTGCTGTTTCTTCTGGGGGGGGCGAAAAAAAAAAGCAAATCCTAACCTTTGGGAGTGTATTTTAAAATGAGGCAGGCTTTTAGCTGCAGAAGTTAGCAAAGAAGGCAATGTTCTTCAGAAGGAAAGAGCAGGGTGGTGTGATGTGATGTGCTGGGGATGTTTTGGCTGTGTTTGGATTTTTTTCCGTAGCAGTTTGTACCAGCACCTTGAAGAGACTGAGAGGGGGAAGGGGGGAGCCAGGTTGATCTCTTGCATTGCGTTCACTATGCAAAAACTCAGAAGGAAGACAAAGGCCACCGTGCTTGTGGTGCTGCTGGTTTGGAGAGCAGGATACATGGAGACTCTTAGGAGCTGGGTGGGATGCAGACACTGGGCAGGCAATTAACCTCTTTACCTCAGATCCCCTTCTTGTAAAACCAGAGTCATTGTGTTTTCCTTACAGGAGCACTGGGAGGAAATACCATTAATATTTATGAGATTCTCACACCCTATGATGATGAATAACACAATAGGAGTTAGCAGTACTAGACAAGCAAGAAATAATTTCATTAGAGAGCATAGTAGCCAGCTCCTCTGTGCTTCCTCCCCAGCCCCAGTTTGAGAGTAGGGAGCTGCAGTAACCAGTACAGATGGTTAAATAACAGCAAGCTCCCCACTAGGCAGCTGTGCTTGTTACTGCTAGAACTGGCTCTGCGGGGCTGACAAACCAACCTTCCTCTCCATCACAAAGCAGGCAGGTGGTAGGAACCCTCCCAGCCAGCCCCCCTGGTGAGTATTGTCAGGCTGATCGCTTTCAGTTATTTGCCGTTTGATTTGTGGAGTGGATCTTTGAGCAAATTCAGAGGGTGACAAAGGTTGTGCAGGGAGTTCTGGGCTAGCATCTGGGCAGATCTGTGGAGTGACTTCACTGGAAATTTCCAGTGTCTCTTTTCAGCCCTGCTTTGTGGGCAGAAGGAGCAGCAATCTCTTTGAGTAAGGCCTGGAGCATGCAGGTCTGGGTGCTGTGCAAACGTGAAGGCAGTGAGGTGGGTAGCTAATAATAGCCTCCTTTTGCAAACAGCAAACGGCAGAGGAAGTCTTGTGTGGTATACTCAGAGCCACAGACATCTCATGATGCAAGGTTATGTCACAGAATTGCAGAATACCTCATGTTGGAAGGGACCATCAAAGCTCATCCAGTCCAACCCCCTGCACTCAGCAGGGACATCCTCCACTACAGCAGCTTGCTCACAGCCTTCTGCAGCCTCATCTTCAGTGTCTCCAGCCATGGGACCTCAACCACCTCCCTGGGCAGCCTGTGGCAGTGTTCCAGCAGCCTCCTGCTGCACAACTTGTTCCTCACATCCAAGCTCAATCTGCTCTGCTCTCATTTCAAACCATTGCCCTTGTCCTGTCCCTGCAGGCCTCTGCAAACAGTCCCTCTGCAGCCTTCCTATAGCCTCCTTCAGGTCCTGGCAGGCTGCTGTTAGGTCTACCTGGAGCCTTCTCTTCTCCAGGCTGCACACCTCCAGCTCCCTCAGCCTGTCCTCCTAGCAGAGCTGCTCCAACCCTCTGTTCTGATTTTGAGTGAGCATAAAAGCAACTAATTTCTGAAGTCAAAGCAATGGGAAGTAACTTCAGTTGCTAGTGGATATAAATGTTTGTGCTTGCATGTGGATGTGCCTTGAGTAATCTGTACTAATGTGAGGTGTCCCTGCCTATGGCAGGGGGTTGGAACTAGATGATCCTTGAGGTCCCTTCCAACCTTACCATTCTATGATTCTATGTCCAGCCTGGCTGAATCTCTTGATCTAATTGGAGATGTCCTCAACACTGGAAGGACATGGACCTGATGGAGCAGGTCCAGAAGATCACAAAAAGTGATCATGGGGCTGGAGCACCTCTGCTATGGGGACAGGCTGAGGGAGCTGGAGGTGTGCAGCCTGGAGAAAAGAAGGCTCCAGGCAGACCTAACAGCAGCCTGCCAGGACCTGAAGGGGCTGCAAGCAGGCTGCAGAGGGACTG
This sequence comes from Eubucco bourcierii, assembly GCA_013396675.1. Lineage (NCBI taxonomy): Eukaryota > Metazoa > Chordata > Aves > Piciformes > Ramphastidae > Eubucco > Eubucco bourcierii. The sequence continues at coordinate 1,106,798 of VWZE01025431.1, read as the reverse complement.
TTTGCAGAGGCCTGCAGGGACAGGACTGAAGGCAGTGGTTTGAAATGAGAGCAGAGCAGATTGAGCTTGGATGTGAGGAACAAGTTGTGCACCAGGAGGCTGCTGAAACACTGCCACAGGCTGCCCAGGGAGGTGTTTGAGGCCCCATGGCTGGAGATACTGAAGGTGAGGCTGGAGAAGGCTGTGAGCAAGCTGCTGTAGTGGAGGATGTCCCTGCTGAGTGCAGGGGCTTGGATTGGATGACCTCTGGATGTCCCTTCCAACCCAACCCATTCCATGTGTGTTGGCATATAAGAACACTTCATGTTTGTAATACATAGACCAAAGTGTTTCCTATGTAGGGATTTGTAATCCACTGTAAGGCCCTCTCCTGTTTGGGTTTAGTTTTTAATTGTGACACTTTTGCAAGATGAGTAAATAAGTGGAAAAAAAGCAAATTTTTTGTTTGTTTGTTTCAAATGCATACTTCAGAGCTTTCCTTTGAGTGGCAAACCCAAAGTCAGCATGCATGCCAAATAATTCATCAGTCTAATTTCTGATGGCAACAGGGAAAAGCAGTTTTATATGTACCAGGGTTCTAAGTTTGGTGTTAAAACAGTTAAATTAAATTGTGCCAATTTGAAAGTCAAAAGCAGTTGAGTTACACTAAAGTTACATTTTAATTTTTTTATTTTTTTTTTCTGGTCAAAATAGGAAACATTTGGGATATTTTGGGGGTTATGTAAAGACTTTAATTTGTAACCACGCTCTGTGTGCTCAGTCTTAAGTGGTAGGCAAGAGTGGTTGTTGGTGTGATTTGCCATTTCTGCAGCTCATTATTTAAGCCATGCTGCTGCTCATATTTTGTACTTTGAATGATAGTCAAATCTGAGCTGTGATTAATTCCTTTAGCATTTGGGTAATTTAAAAAAGATGTGCACGTGTGCCAGGCATGGCTGGATGCAAGGGCTTTTAAATGCAGCTTGTTTCATTCTCAGGGAGGCATAGAATGCCTTGGGTTGGAAGGGAGCTTTAAGATCATCCAACTCCAACCCCACTGCCATAGGCAGGGACACCTCCTACTAAAGCTGCTTGCTCAAGGTCCCAGCCAAGCTGCCTTTGAACACTGTGAGGCTTGGAGCCTCCACAGCTTCTCTTGTCACGTTCTGCACTTTGGCCACAACAACCCCAAGCAGTGCTACAGGCTGGGGACAGAGTGGCTGAGAGCAGCCAGGCAGAGAGGGACCTGGGAGTGCTGGTAGAGAGTAGCTGAACAGGAGCCACCAGTGTGCCCAGGTGGGCAGGAGAGCCAATGGCATCCAGGCTTGGAACAGAAACAGTGTGGCCAGCAGGAGCAGGGCAGTCCTGCCCCTGTACTCAGTGCTGGTTAGGCCACACCTTGAGTGCTGTGTCCAGTTCTGGGCACCTCAGTTCAAGAGAGATGTTGAGGTGCTGGAAGGTGTCCAGAGAAGGGCAGCAAGGCTGGGGAGGGGCCTGGAGCACAGCCCTGTGAGGAGAGGCTGAGGGAGCTGGGGGTGTGCAGCCTGCAGAAGAGGAGGCTCAGGGCAGACCTCATTGCTGTCTACAGCTACCTGAAGGGAGGTTGTAGCCAGCTGGGGTTGGGCTCTTCTGCCAGGCACCCAGGGACAGAACAAGAGGACACAGCCTCCAGCTGTGCCAGGGCTGGTTCAGGCTGGATGTTAGGAAGAAGTTCTTCACAGAAGAGTGATTGGCATTGGAATGGGCTGCCCAGGGAGGTGGTTGAGTCCCCGTCCCTGGAGGTGTTTAAGAGGAGGCTGCATGAGGCACTTAGTGCCATGGCTTAGTTAATTAGAAGGGTTAGGTGATAGGTTGGACTCAATGGCCCTAGAGGTCTTTTCCAACCTGCTTCGTTCTGTGATTCTGGCAACCTGCTGCAGTGCCTCCCCCACCCTCACGGGCAAGAATTGCTTCTGAATGTCTCATCTCAGTCTTGCTGCTTTGCCCTTGGGTGGTTTCAGGACCTAAAGGACACAGCTGCTGGGCCATAGAATGAAGAAGTCAACAGAAGGCAGAATGGCACTGTGGGGCTTGTTGCAGCTGGGCTGCTTTAGTTCTTTTGGATTTTTGGTGTCTTCTTTCAGATTTTTTTTTTTTATTTCAAATTTTGGGGTGGTTCTTTCAGATTTTTAACTCGGGACCTGTCAGTCCAGCAGAAAGGTTATGCCTTGCATGGACTAACTGTGAATGAGATGAACTTTAGGAGAGCTATCAGGGAGCCTGAAATGCTTGCCACCAGTGTGTTTGAAATTTACCTTTCCAAATCACTTGAGTGATGTCTTCCCAACAAATAAGGAGAGATGTGTTAAAAATATTTGGCAGTTCCAGGTGAATAGAATCTTTCAGGCTGTGAACCACCTTGTCTTTCTTTCCTGGTGCTCAAAGAATGATGTGGAGCTCAGACTCTGGAATCAAACAACATTTAATGCCTGGAACTGAGAGTTCAATGGGTTTAAAAAGCCAACACTGTTTAGAAGGGCTTGGAGTGATAGGACAAAGGGCAATGGTTTGAAACTGGAGCAGGGCAGAATTAAGCTGGACATCAGGAGGAAGTTCTTTGCAGTGAGACTGGTGAGATACTGGAGCAGGCTGCCCAGGGATGTGGTTGAAGCCCTGTTCCTGGAGACATTCAAGATTAGACTGGATGTGGCCCTGGGCAGCCTGATCTAGTTGGAAATGTCCCTGCTGGTTGCAGGGAGGTCGAACAGGATGACCTTTAAGAGTCCCTTCAACCCAATGCAATCTGTGAATACTGTTTTCACTTTCTCAGTGCTGCCATCCACATCTCAGTTTTCACTACTCAGTAACTGATTGTTTGTTACCTGCCTTACAAAGTGCTCTTAGCATGCCAGTATTGCAGAAATTGGTGTTGGGGAATGCATTCTTGCAGCAAGAACTGAGCTACTGTCTGACTGATGCAGTCCTGCAGTGGCTGACCTGCTCCTTTTCTGTTTTCCCTGACTGGAGGAGTTCTTGCCTTGTGAGCTGCAGTTTTATTAACTGATCCTAAACTCTTGTCTGCTGATAGCTTGACTGAGTGCAGGAGGATTAACAATGGCTTCTCTTGAACGTGCCAAATAATGCAATGGGTTAATGTGCTGCCATCCTCTTTTCATTTCAGGCTGGAGGCTCTCAAGTGATCTTCACCAATCCACTGGAAATTGTCAAGATTCGATTGCAGGTGGCTGGAGAAATTACCACAGGTCCACGAGTCAGTGCCCTCACTGTCCTGCGGGACCTGGGCTTCTTTGGGCTCTACAAGGTAAGCTTTTTAATAGCCAAGCATGGCTTTAAAAGCCACTTATGGTCAAGACATTGTTTCATTGTGCTCAGAACCTTACCTAGGTGGGAGGAATGGTTCTAAAAATATTCCTTGACCCTTGATATTAATTCTTATATGAAAAGGGAAGAAATGGTCCTGGTGGGTTTTGGAGCATGTGGTTCTTTTGGACCTCACTAAGATGCCCTTTCTTACTTCAGCAGGTGTAAGTATTGTTCACTGAGGATAAATTTGTGATCCCTCATGTAAAAAAGGAATTTCTTTTCAGCTGCTTCATGATACTGAGCTTGCAGTTTTGCTCCTTTGTGTTGGATCCAGCAGCTTTCCCAGATGGCATTGTTAAATTTGGTGAAGGGAATTAATTGCAGCACAAAAAAGAGTGAAGAAATACAGGCAGTGGGGGAGCCTAGCATAAAAACAAACTCCCAAGGCAGGCTTCCCCTTGCTGCTTTAGGGGAGGGCATTGCCACAAATCTGCAGGCTCTGCAATTCTGCTTTCTACAGGGCTGCCCTCACATAGGTCTGTAAACATGGAGGAGTTGGGTTGAATGTTAGATCAGGAGCAGGATTAGAAACAGCTTCTGCTGGATCTGAGAGGATCACAGGCTCACAGGATTTCAGGGGTTGGAAGTGACTCAAAGAGATCAAGTCCAACCCCCCTGCCAGAGCAGGACCAGACAATCTAGCTCAGGTCACACAGGAACACAGCCAGAAAGGCCTTGAAAGGCTCTAGAGAAGGAGACTCCACAACCTCTGTGGGCAGCCTGTGCCAGTGCTCTGGGACCCTTACAGTACAGAATTTGCCCCTTGTGTTGAGCTGGAACCTCCTGTGCTGCAGCTTCCATCCATTGCTCCTTGTCCTATCCCAGGGAGCAAGTGAGCAGAGCCTGTCCCCCCAGTCCTGCCCCCCAGCCCTCAGATATTTATAAACATTGATTAAATTCTCTCTGTCTTCTCTTTTCCAGACTAAGCAGCCCCAGGTCCCTCAGCCTCTCCTCAGCAGGCAGTGCTCCAGTCCCCTCACAATCCTTGTAACCTGGACTGTCTCCAGCAGATCCCTGTCCCTCTAAAATGGGGGAGCCCAAAACTGAAGGCAGTATTCGAGATGAGGTCTCACCAGGGCAGAGCAGAGGGGGAGGAGAACCTCCCTTGATCTGCTGGACACACTCTTCCTAGTGCACTCCAGGATGTGTGCTGCAAATCATGCGAAGGTTTAACCTCTTGCCTTCTGCTTTTGGATGAAGGGGGCTGGCTATGGAGGTGGTGGAAGCTCCATCCCTGAAAGTTTTTAAGGCCAGGCTGGATGTGGCTCTGGACAGCCTGATCTAATGTGAGGTGTCCCTACCCACAGCTGGGGGGTTAGAACTGGATGATCCTTGTGGTCCCTTCCAACCCTGACAATGCTGTGCTCCTGTATGGGGGAAGCAAGAAAGCTGCTGGAGTATTTGGAGACAGCCACTGCACACAGTACTGAAACCGAAGCTGCAACGAACGCTTCAGAGCTCCATGTGGTGGTGCTTCAGTTTCTGCAGCCTGCTTCCTGAGTGGAAGCTTTCCCAGTACCCATTTATCCCAGGCACTATTCCTCTGTGCCTTATTTACAGCACCCCAACTGTAAAGATGCTTCAGAACCACCCAAGGAGCTCCACAGCCTTGAAATTCCATTTCCAATCCTTTTAAATTGTTCTCTTACCATTACAAAGTGGAGGCCTGCCCGGGAGTAGCTGTCTGTGTGTTTTGGCCTGGAGAGAAGCTGCAGGTCTGAATAGGAGTTGGGTTTGCCCTTTAAATTGACTTGCTGATTTTTGAGATGTTTTACTGAAGCTGATGCTATTGTGTCAGCTCCCAGTAAAAGTCATTCTGGTGTTGATCAGGTCAGCATTTACACCTGAAAACGTGGCTGTGGCCAACAGCCTGCAGCCCTGTGGCTGTGCAGGGATGGAGGGCAGCTACTTTTACTTGGACTAGTAGAAGTAAAACTTCAAATGAGAAAAAAAATGCTGAGTTGAGTGAAATTAACATATTTTTTAGATGACTTTTTTTCTTCCTGAACCCATTCTCTTGGTGGCTGAGCAAAATATGCTACAGGTCCTTCAATTTTAAAAGGCTATTCATGCCTTTGGTTATATTATGAATTAATTCTGTTTACTAGAGTAGCTCCTTGGGGAATATTTGCAAGGAATATACCTGAACAGGAGCTGGTTACAGCTCTGTGTTGCAATAAAACAGGCAGTTCCAACTAAGAGAACCTGCTCTTCAGAGGTGTTCTTGGAAATTAAGCCCCCAAAAAGAGTTCCAGCTAAGAGAACCTGCTCTTCAGAGGTGTTCTTGGAAATTAAACCCCCCAAAAAGAGTTCCAGCTAAGAGAACCTGCTCTTCAGAGGTGTTCTTGGAAATTAAGCCCCCAAAAAGAGTTCCAGCTAAGAGAACCTGCTCTTCAGAGGTGTTCTTGGAAATTAAGCCCCCAAAAAGAGTTCCAGCTAAGAGAACCTGCTCTTCAGAGGTGTTCTTGGAAATTAAACCCCCCAAAAAGAGTTCCAGCTAAGAGAACCTGCTCTTCAGAGGTGTTCTTGGAAATTAAGCCCCCAAAATCAGTTCCAGCTAAGAGAACCTGCTCTTCAGAGGTGTTCTTGGAAATTAAGCCCCCAAAAAGAGTTCCAGCTAAGAGAACCTGCTCTTCAGAGGTGTTCTTGGAAATTAAGCCCCCAAAATCAGTTCCAGCTAAGAGAACCTGCTCTTCAGAGGTGTTCTTGGAAATTAAACCCCCAAAATCAGTTCCAGCTAAGAGGACCTGCTCTTCAGAGGTGTTCTTGGAAATTAAGCCCCCAAAACCAGTTCCTACTAAGAGAACCTGCTCTTCAGAGGTGTTCTTTGATATTAAGCCCCTCAAAAGAGCACTTCCAACTAAGAAGTGCAGCAATTTTTCTCTGCAGACTGATGCTGAATTGCTGGCACAGCATTTTGTTTCCTCTAGCCTGTGCTGAATCAGTTTCATCTTTTGCTTGGTATCAATCTTAGGTGAATAAAAAAAACCCCGAAGCAGCTTTTACAGCATTGCCATTTTACAGCAGGAAAAAAATCCTGTCCAGCCCTTAAAAGCAGATTGCCAGCAACGTTTGACTGGCTGCTACCAGAACCTGTTAGATGCTCTAGGGACTCTGATTCCAAAAGGGTTAAAAGCCTGTAGGAAAAGCCAAGAAGAATGCAAACTGATGAAGAAATGACATGCTGCCTATTGTTTGTGGCTCTAGGATCAAAATAACAATTGCACATGCCAAATAAATTCTAAACCTATGTAAAAGGAGCAAAAAAAAAAAAAAAGAGAGAGGGGGTTGCTGTAAGTACAGGTGCCAGGAGCATTAAATAACCCTGCCAGACAAGGTGCACCACTGTTGTCTTGAGTGCTGCGAGGTCCCCCCGGTCTGGCATTTTTCCCCCTGCACCAGACAATGTACATTCACTGCAGGAGACTCGGCTAAGCCTGCGTCTCCCAGACCTGCCGGCTCCTTCTGCCCAACCCGACACAGAGGTGCCTTTGTCACTCTAATTACCCTCCCCTTGTAGTAGGAATAGTTTGTTTAGAGCCTTATTTGCAGGTAGAGCTGGTAGGAGCAGGAATTAGCATGCTAAAGAACCTGCCCCGGCGCTGACTTTGGCCTTATTCATCCCAGTCTTTGACGGTGAAGGTTGGTTGTTGGGTTTGAGGTTTGTGGTGGTGGTGTTGTTCAGTGAGATACTACTCGAGATTAAGAAGCTTTAAGGTTATTAAAGAGCTGGAAGGTGGGAGCCAAGCGGCTGCTGTTGTGTGAGGAAGGCTCCTGAGGTGGTGTGTAGGATCTCCCAACAATTTCATGCCTGGCAGGTCTGCACCTTGGCTGCCAGAATTAAACGGGGGTTGGATGATCCTTGCAGCTTGCTGGGGATTGATTAAAACTCCTTTTTGGCTTTTAGCACCTTGTCCACATCAAAAAGGTGCGAGGAGTAAAATAAATGTTGCTTGTGCTTTCCAAGATAACTGCAGCCAATCTCCCCTAAGCCTTCCTAATTGGCCCGGGCTGGTTGCGGATGATTAAGCTGAAGTTAAATGAGGCCTGCTTTTAAAACATGCTTTCCCAGACTTTAAACAGAACCACGGGGGGAAACTTTAGACTGTTGGGATGCTGGAGCAGAGCCAAGCTGGGGTTATTACTCAAAGTGGATCCAAGTTTTGATCCGGGTTTTGTTTACACTGAGCCGACCGGGTTGATGGACATCCCTCCCTCTGCCTACCTGAACAGACAGCATTAGTGATGTTAACCATATGCTGTTCCTGCCCCATGGAGAAGAAAGCTTCTTGCTGAAGGAGGAGGAGTATTAGCAGCTTGGGTTGAGGGAAGAGTTGCTCACAGGGCATGGTGGGAAGGGACCCCAAGGACCATCTGCTCCAGCCTCTCCAAGTATCAGTACAGGTGAAATGAGGCAGCCCAGCTGCCTGTCAAGCTGAGTCTGCAAACTGCCCAATGCTGCCCCTGGGAGATGATTCCAACTGTCCTCATGGAGAAACATTTTCTCCTGGAGTCTAGGGGGAATCTCCCCAGCAGTAACTTGTCCCCACCACCCCTCTTCTTTGCCAGGGGACTGCTTGTAAAAAAGGAGCCTCCACCCTCTGCACTACCCAAGTCTCCAACTAGAAACAGTGACAGCAAATGTCACAAATGTCACAAGAGGGCCTACAGGAAGGCTGGGAAGGGACTATTGACAAGGTCTTGCAATGACAGGACAAGGGGCAATGGGTTTAAAGTGGCAGAGGGGAGATTTAGACTGGATGTCAGGAGGATGTTCTTTGCAGTGAGGGTGGTGAGACACTGGCACAGGTTGCCCAGGGAGGTTGTGGCTGCTCCCTCTCTGGAGGTGTTCAAGGCCAGGTTGGATGAGGCCCTGAGTGACCTGTGCTAGTGGGAGGTGTCCCTGCCTATGGCAGGGGGTTGGAACTGGATGATCCTTGAGGTCCCTTCCAACCTTACCATTCTATGATTCTATGAAATGTGATGTCTTGCTGTGAAACAGGCCCTGGGCTGTCAGCCTCACCTCCACCAGGCTAGTCTGGCTTAAGTCACATTCACAAAACCTTTGCCATGTGTCCTCCTTAATTTTGAGACCCTGGCAGTTTGAGGAGCACCAAGATCCACGCAGCTTCAGCTTCAGACTTCACAGACTCACACTCCTCCAAAGTCCACCTTTGTAAAAAGGGAGTCTCCATCCTCCTGGCAGCCACCCACTGTTAAAGTGTATTGATTTCCTTAAGTCATTTTAACTATGTGGAGATATTTCAAGGCATGAAAGAAATGGGGGGGGGAGAAGAAATGTGCACAATGTTTAATGGCCACTTGGCCAAGAAAATCCATGTGCCTTGGGAGCAAAGGCAGCAAGGAGGTCTGCTCAGAGGGAACACTTGGGAGAGTTGGATTTTCCTAGAGAGCTTGGTAAATCCTAGTTTTATCTTTATACCTGAAGATCAAAACTTCTCTTGAAGATCACCTTGTCTAGGCTGGGGGGGGGCCTTGGGGCTGGTCTAGCAGAAAGTGTCCTTGCCCATGGCACTTTGGAACTACATGGCCTTTAAGGTCCCTTCTAACCCAAACCATTCTATGGCCCAAACCAGGCCGGAATTCTCACATCAATACAAAGGATTCACCCTCTCCATGCCCTCTGGGTAAAGCCTGTGGGCTTTGCAGGTACTTTTGAGAGGAGAATCCAGTCCAGCAGGACTTTGTTCCATGGATCAGACACCCCATTCAGCACCCAGGGCGGCCATTCCAGCTCCTTTGTGGCATTTCCCTCTGTGCATCTGGACAGGCCTAAGGAGAAGCAGCAACTGGCATCACTGATCAGACAGATCCAGCTGAGCTATAAGGTAGAGAGTCTGAGCAGCAGGAACTGTTAATCTCTGCAGGGGCTCTCAGGGCAAGCAGGGACTGCTCAGTCTGAAGAGGTCAGGAAGCAGGCTGCGAAGCAGTGGTAGAGAGCAGCTGGAGTTGGAGCAGAGTTCTCTGCTCCCCACATTGGGTGAGTGAGGCTGTGGCCCACAGGAAGCCTGAGCTGCACATCTTAGGGCTGGTTTCAGACAAATCTTTCATTTCTCAGAGGCATTCTCTGACTGCAAGCTCCACTTAAGAGCGTCGCCTGGGAAGCGGCTGGCAGGACCTGGTTTTCCTGCCACACATCCTGCTCGCCCACCCCTGCTTTGCCTCCCTGAAAGGCAACTTCTCAGTTTTTCTGCCACCTTTGCAGCCTTTTGTGGCTTTGCTTGATAACCAGCCTCCAGCTTGGATAAGCAGTGTGTTTTAGCTGCTGTAGCTATGCCCAGGCATACCATTAGGCTAAATTCTGTGGCCGTTAGCGTGTCTCCTGTGAAGTGTCTGGCACTGTACCCTGGCAGACCTGCACACAAGAGAAGTTCAGTAACAAGGGCATCCCAGGAGGGCTCAGGGATGAATCTCAAGCAGTTTCACCATGACTCCACCCTCGTTTCAAAGAGGAGAGGCTTAGGCTCGTTCATGAAACATTTCTGTCTCAAACTTGAATGATTTTAGCCACTTTGCAAAACCATCTCCTCTTTGTGCCTTCCTGCTGGGCTCAGTCCTGCTGTGTTCAGGCTCTGGCATCCTCTGCATCTCCATACGGAGGAAAGGCAGATGCAAGTAAACCAGAGGAGGCTTAGGTTGGATATTAGAAGTAACTTTATCATTGAAAGGGTTCTCAAAGCCTGGCACAGGCTTCCCAGGAAGGTGGTTGAATCCTCATCCCTGCAGGTGTTTCAAGAGGCAGAGATGTGGTGTTGAGGGCCATGGTTTAGCCCCAGGCTTGGCAGAGTTAGAGAATGGTTGGACTGGATGAGCTTAAAGGTCTTTTCTGACCAAAATGTGAAATAGAAATGAGAGGGGACAGACCTGTCCTTCGGCTCAGTCTACTTCAGACATACCCTAACCTCCCACCACAGGCTTGGAGCCTCCACAGCTTCTCTGGGCAACCTGTTCCAGTGCCTCCCCGGACCCTCATGGGCAAAAATTGCTTCCTAAGGTCTGATCTAAGTCTAGCTTCTTGCAGCTTGAAACCATCACCCCTCATCCTGTCACTCCATGCCTTGGTCAATGCAATGACAGAAATTACTGAACCAAGGAACAACATCCAGACACTCCTCAGCAGGGACCTCTCCACATGTGGAGAGAAGGAATAGCTTTGTCTGAAAGCTTTTTGCAGGCAGCAAACAAACAAGACTGGGATATTGCTCTGTTCTCACAGTTCACCATGTTGCATTTCCTTCTCAAAACCTCTTCTTTTTCTCAATGCAGGGTGCCAAGGCCTGTTTTTTGCGTGACATCCCCTTCTCAGCCATTTACTTTCCCTGCTATGCTCATTTGAAAGCTTCATTTGCCAATGAAGATGGGAGGGTTAGCCCTGGAAATCTGCTCTTGGCTGGCTCAATAGCTGGTAAGTGCCCAGGTTTGTCGGTGCAGGTCACTGCCTTGTATCTGCAGCTCAGTGGCTGTGGCTGTGAGAACTTTGCAAAGTTCAGCGAGCAGCCTTGTGCCCAAGTGGCAGGAAGCCACCATGCTGCAGGGTGAGTGGATGTTAAGGATGCTCTGAGTTCCTGCTAGAATCACAACGTTCAGAGGGGAAAAGAGAGGGAAAGATCTAAGTGCTGGAGTTGTCATCAGAGAGTCATAGTGTTTTGGCTTGGAAAGGACCTCGAAGGGGTCCCTTTGCAGGGACTTGAACATCTCTCCTGTGAAAAAAGACTGACAGAATTGGGGCTGTTTAGCCTGGAGAAGAGAAGGCTGAGGGGGGATCTTATCAGTGTCTCTAAATGTCTGAGGGGTGGGTGTCAACAGGAAGAGGACAGGCTCTTTTCTGTGACAGCAGTAGGACAAGGAATCACAGAATGTGATTCCCTTTCCTGCTCCCCCTTCTCTTCCTGCTCCCCCATTAAACCAACCAGAAAAGCTTGGGATCATGTCTGTTGTGCCATAGGTTGCTGATTCCTGGCGTATCCAGACATGAGAGGGATGCTGAGTGTGATCTGGAGCTTGTTCTACTCTGCTGTGTAGTGGGTAGGAGAGACAAATGGTGCTTGACTTGTCACAGAGTGCTCAGAGCCTAAGGGGAAAGCCAGAGACTGCTCTGTAGCCTCAGCCTGCCGTTGTCTCGGCTGTGTAGCTGCTCTGGCACCCAATTTCTGCACTCAAAGGCAACCACCATTTGGTGGCTGCCTCCTGGAGAGGGCATCTTGAGAGTCCTGCTCTGTCCCAGGTTTTGTCTTCAGGAGGCAGAGGGGCTTGATAATTTGTGCAACAAGAGCTCTTAGGGGACATGTAGTAAGCAGGAGGGCTCACACCAGCAGGTCCTTCTGTTACGGGGGCTGCTTGGTCTGTCTGAGCTGTGGCCAAGTTCTTCCTCCACCATGATCCTTGCCAGGTTGCTGCAGCCTGCTGGGTGAGGGGAAGGCTGGAGTGGCATGAACACAGTACAGACAGGAGGCTGGTGGGTTAGCTGTGCCCTACCATCCCATCTCTTCTGGGGAGACTCTTCTTGGGCAGGGTTGTACACAGGGCTGTGTCTCTTGAAGAGCCAAGAACCTTTCCTGGCCAGCGTCTGGGCTCAGGATGCAGCCAGCAGAGTGTGGAGCAGTTAGTCTGTCTCCTTGAAGCAGACAGCTTCAGCTCTTTGGCTCTGCCCACAGCCCAGAGGAGTCAGCCTGGCACTGGGAACAGCAGCTGGGTTCAGACAGCCCTCTTGTCTTCTTCCATCCCCCGCCTCAAACCAGGGCCAGGCTCCAAGCCCCTCGACAGGAGCTCACAGCCGGCTTATTTCTCACCCATTTTAATGGAACCAAACCATTTTTGCACTTCAGATCATATTTACAGGCTTGAAACATAAGCTGCCATTTTTAAGCCAAGTCATTCCATAGATTTTCCTATTTTTTTCTCTTTCTAGCCATTGTCAGGTGATTGCAGACTGAGATAACCTGGCCCTTTGAAGTTGAGGCACAGAAGCAGTCTTTATTGTTGCTGGTATGGCTTTCCCAAACCAGCTAGAATGGGAATCTTATCCCACTGTGCTCCCTGTGAATCCCATCCTAGCTGAACACTCAGGAGTAAATGACACAACAGCTCCTCACCAAAGCAAGGAACTGCTCTTGCTGGGTCCTTCTAGGGGCATGCACATCCACTGCCTTGCCACCAGAAAGTCAAGGGGAAGACAAAACAAAAGCCCTCCCCAACCCCTGGAATGCTGCCTTGGTCTCTGGGCTGCTGTCCCTGCTCTGGCTGGGAAGCTCATCCCCATGAATTCCCTCTGGGTGTGGGAAGCTCCACCTTTGTCTTTTGGCAGTGGTGCCCAGTGAGAGAACAAGGAGTAATGGGCATGGAGGAACATGAGAAGTCCCATCTAAACCCAAGGAGGAACTTCTTTCATTTAAGGGTGATGGAACCCTGGAACAGGCTGCCCTGAGAGGTGGTGGAGGCTCCATCTCTGGAGGCATTCAGAACCTGCCTGGATGTGTTCCTGTGTGACCTTCTGTAGGAAACCTGCCTTGGCAAGGGGGTTGGACTTGATCCCCAGAGGTCCCTTCCAATCCCCTACCACTCTGTGGTTGTGTGATTTCCACAGCTGGAACATCCAGGCTGGCCACACTCAGGTGCCCATCTGTGTCCTTTGCCAGGGGATGGTCATAGAATGGTTTGGGTTGGAAGGGACCTCAAAGCTCATCCAGTTCCAACCCCCCACCATAAGCAGGGACACCTCCCACTAGTACAGCTCACTCAAGGCCTCCTCCAACCTGGCCCTGAACACCTCCAGGGAGGGAGCAGCCACAACCTCCCTTGGCAACCTGTGCCAGTGCCTCACCACCCTCACTGTAAAGAATTTCTTTCTAAATGCTGCTTCTGCTGGGTGTGTTTTGTCCCTTTTCACTGTTGTTAGGGACATCTGCACCATGGATGTCACCTTAGCTTGATCTCCTCCTGGCTCTCTCTGTTTGCCACACATCACAACCGATTGTGCCACAGCATTTTCTGAGGACATGATTCAAGTATCAGCTGCAGGACCTCTCCGTAATTTGCTCCATCTAATTAGTGCCTCTGTGAGCTTCCTCCTCCTCCCTTCACTCCTCTCTTTTATTGTCAGCTCCTGCTGTGCCATTTGTCTCATTTCCATTGTAAGCTCCTCCTGGCAGCGACCTGTACATTTTTATTTGTCTGTAAAGTCTTCTGTCCTGTGCACACAGCTCCTGAAACCGGGATTAAAGCCACCTTGAACTGCAGGGTATCCTCTGTAATAAGGGAGGAGGGGTGAGGAGGTGGAAGTCAACGTGCAGCAAGCAGAATTGCTTCCTTGTATGGCCTTCGGTTTTCATGGGATCACAGAAGGGTCTGGGTTGGAAGGCACCTCCCAAGGTCATCTAGTCCAAGCCCTTCTGCAGTCAGCAGGCACAGATCAGGTTGCTCAGAGCCCTGAAAATGCTTTTGAAGGACAGGAGTCCAGCTTTAAACTGAAGTCTCAAGCAATGTCCTGGTGTGGGCAGGGCTAAGCAAAGAGAAATTTCAGGGCTTCTGGAGCTTGGAAGCTTTGACCAGGTTTTAGCTCTTGCACTACCCCTCTGAGCATTATTTTGGAGGGTCCATGGGAGTTCTTATTTCAGGTGATGCACACAAGCTTACAGCACCCAGAGCAGTCTGCAGGAAGAGTGCTCTGATGCTTGGGGCCAGACCACGTCCCAGAGCCATGCCCACACATTTCTTGAACACCTCCTGGGGTGGTGACTCCACCACCTCTCTGGGCAACCTGTTCCAATGCCTTACCCCTCTTGCAGGAAAGAAATTTTCCCTCATTTCCAACCTAAACCTCCCCTGGCAGAACTTCAGGTCATTTCCTCTTGCCCTATCACCTGATACTAGGGAGAAGAGACCAACCCCACCTCACTCCAACCTCCTTTCAGGTGGTTCCTCCAGGAGAAGCTGAGTGATGCCATCTCCACACTGGCTGCCTTTTGGTGCTTGTTCTCCTCCTCAGTCTCTGCTTACACCAGAGGTGGCTGGGTTCTCCTGATGTCAGGCTGAAAGGCAGAGTTACCCCCTGGGCATCTGTGACAAGCTGGTGGTAACCAAATGATGATTTTTGTGTCCCTAGGGATGCCTGCAGCCTCTCTGGTGACCCCTGCAGATGTCATCAAAACAAGGCTACAGGTGGCAGCCCGGGCAGGACAGACCACCTACAGTGGTGTTGTAGACTGCTTTGCCAAGATCCTACGAGAGGAAGGTCCAAAGGCCCTGTGGAAAGGAGCAGGAGGTGTGTACCAGGGCTTGGCTTGCTAAGGGATCTCTAGGTGTGGGACTGTCACTTAGGAGCTCTTTCTTCTCTTTCCAGCTCGGGTGTTTCGATCTTCTCCTCAGTTTGGTGTCACTCTGGTGACCTATGAGCTGCTGCAGAGGTGGTTCTATGTGGACTTTGGAGGAGTGTGAGTATATGGGCTCTGAGGCTGAAGCTCTGTGGGTGTTGGTGCTCCTCAACCTGTCAGGGTCTTGCAGTTAAGAAGGACATATTGCAAAGGCTTTGTGAATATGATTGAAGCCAGACTAGCCTGGTGGAGGTGAGGCTGAGAGCCCAGGGCCTGTTCCACAGCAAGACACCACCACATTTGCTGTCACTCTTTCTAGCTGGGTTAGTGCAGAGGGTGGAGGCTCCCTTTTTACAAGGGAGTCTCATGGCAAAGAGGAGGGGGGGTGGGGACAAGTTACTGCTGGGGAGATTCCCACTGGGCTCCAGGAGAAAATGTTT
Organism: Eubucco bourcierii; assembly: GCA_013396675.1. Taxonomy (NCBI): domain Eukaryota; kingdom Metazoa; phylum Chordata; class Aves; order Piciformes; family Ramphastidae; genus Eubucco; species Eubucco bourcierii. The sequence goes on along the minus strand of VWZE01025431.1, from coordinate 1,091,686 downwards.
CTCCATGAGGACAGTTGGATATTGGAATCATCTCCCAAGGGCAGCAGTGGGATCCCCTGCACTGGGCAGTTTTAAGACTCAGCTTGACAGGCAGCTGGGCTGCCTCATTTCACCTGTACTGATACCTGGAGAGGTTGGAGCAGACGGTTTTTGGGGTCCCTTCCAACGTGGCATTCTGTGCTGCTGTGTGACAATAGCTGTGGTACAGCTGCAGGGCAAAGGTGCTGCCTGCCAAATCAGGAGGCACTCTGTGGCAGGCCTTGTTTGGTGTGGAGCTGTGCCCCAGCCCAGGCAGGACATTGACTTCTGCAAGAGTCTGTAAGAATCACAAAATTGTTTTTGTTGGAAAAGCCCTTCAAGCTCATCCAGTCCAAGCATTCTCTAACTCTGCCAAGCCTGGGGCTAAACCATGGTTCTCAGCACAGCACTGCCTCTTGGGAACACCTCCAGGGACTCAACCACCTCCCTGGGCAGCCTTTGCCAGGCTTTGAGAACCCTCTCAGTCAAGAATCTCTTCTAATACCCAACCTAAACCTTCTCTGGTGCACCTTGGGGCTAATTCCTCTTGTCCTATCAGTTGGTATTAGGGAGAGGAGACCAACCCCCACTTCAGTACCTTTCAGGTAGCTGTAGAGAGTTGTTTGACCACGCTCACGGAATCATTGAGTTGTTTTGGCTGGAAAAGACCTCTAAGATCATTGAGTCCAACCATATCCAACTCAATCAACATGAAGGCTCCCAGCTGTTGTGGAAGGTTTTATGCCAGGCTGTTTGTAACATTTCATTTGTTTGCTGGGAGGTGCACTCTGCTGTCTCAGTCTCCTGCCTCTGTGGAGGAGATGTTTGGCAATCCTGCTCTCACTCTGTGAAAATTAACTGACTTTTTTTTTCTTACTTTGCAGAAAACCAGCTGGATCAGAGCCAGTCCCTAAATCCAGGATCACTCTCCCTGCTCCCAACCCTGACCACGTTGGTGGTTATAAATTGGCAGTCGCCACTTTTGCAGGGATTGAAAACAAGTTTGGACTTTACCTACCTCGGTTTAAGCCATCACCACCTACCTCAAAGGCTGCTGCAGCAGTAGGACCCTAAGTTTCTCGCTGTAGGATTTCTTTTTTGGTATTAGTTGGGAAAGAGCCACTTTTCTAACTGGTTCCTATTTGGTTCCTTTAGCTTCTCATCCTAGAGCAGTTTAGCTTCGTTTGAGTTTGGAAGGCAAATCTTCACTCGCAGTGTAATCATTTTTGTCTTTGTGCTTCCTTAACCAGATCACTGTGAAATCCTTAGCAGTCATTTTAAGTTTGGACCATGAATGTATTTCTCCACGCCCGACCCTTTGCTCCTGTTGGGAAGACACTAATTTTCAGTTCTGCTGGCTGGGGAGGGCTGGGTGCAGGCTGTGAAGCAGATCCTCTCACAGCCCATGCTTGGCTGCGGATGCCCAGG